>JARQZK010002921.1:215000-370000 GCA_030704885.1 Cynegetis impunctata | reverse complement strand
AAGTGCAATTTGCGTTTCACCACGCGTTAAGTCATGCCTAAAGACGATAGGAAATACCTAACGTTAGGTCTGCCTAGCAGTGGCGTATCCAGAGATTGAGTTTGGGGGGGGTAGTGGCAAGTTTTAGGGAGTTGACCTGAACTATTTCTAAGATAATCAGCTTAAGCGAAAGCGGGGGAGGGAGGGGTGTAGATTGATCTTAGCTCATCCATAATTCAACATTCTTATTCTACATCAAAAAAAATATAAAATAATTGCGAAGACATGTAGTACATACAATATTCATCATAAAATGTAAAGATATAAAATATACATAAAAGTGAAGAAATGAGATATATATAAAACTCAAGAAAAAAATATGAAAACCCTAGAAATAGGCTATTCAAAATTTGAAGGAAAAATATCAGAAAGGTGAAAAAGATCACACAGGTGAAAAGAGTATATGAATTGGATGTTAGTTGGTTATTGACTCTTACTACTAAACTCACCTGAAAACTTGACAATATCAAATAATTGATGGAATCCGTCGCTACTACGTGATAATTTAACATGAACAAAAGCGAAACTTGAATTTACTATGTTTATTAGCAGATTGAGTTAAGAACTGAACACATAATTATAGATTTGCGCTTACATCTGCAATCGCAGTGTTAAATTTTTCGAAGTATTTTTGTGATAATAAACATAGTAAATTCAAGTTTTGTTTTTGTTCATTAATAATATCACTTCACTATAATTTATAAAATTTTTCTTCACTTAATAATCTCTTGAAATCAGCAATTTCAAGTTTCAAGTCTCAACTATGAACTGGAAGAAATGCGCATCAGATCATATATAACGTACGTACGTCACTTCAGGTTTTACCAGATGTAGGGAATTCACATAAAACATAGAACTCGAGGGATGTTAATCTAAATTCAGTGGATTTTATTTCTGCAGATAAGAAATCGTCATCGGCGGAATTCTTTCCATAATCGTGAGTATGTATAACAAAAGTTCTGAATTTGTATAATTTTCATAATTTGTATTGAAGAATTTGGACCAAACGATGCGGCAACCCGCACCCCTGCTTTTGAATGAGTGAAGCCGAGGCATCGCGCGTAAACACCAATTTACTTGAATTTACTTATGCAACCACATAAACTTTCGCATGCGATTCACTGATCTAGTGAAGTTTGTTTATGTATTTCTTTTATATGCTACGTGGAATATCAAATAATATGAAAGAACCTTTTCATTAGTTTTCGTACAATGTTTGATATATTTTATATTTTCAATTTCATTCGAAGATTTAGTGTTGCAAATTGGGGGGGTAATTACCCCCAGTACCCCCCCCCTTGAATACGCCCCTGCTGCCTAGACTAGATTATTTAGGAAATGCTTAACCTATAACCTCAAATTGATATAATAAAATTATTAAGGAATGAAGTATAAACTTTAAAATAAAAACACTTGGCTTAGGTTTCACAATATGAAAAATCTTTAGATACTGTACTTAGCAGTAATAAAAAGTCGACATGTTTCGAGCTATGAACTCATTATCAAGACTGACTACAGGAGAGTATTGCATCGTAATTTATAAAACAGACAAAAGCAAAGGTGATACCTGAAAATCAATTTGTTCGTTTACAAGGGGTAATTGACTATTATGGGCGGAACTTATTTCGATAATTTCGAGAAGGTCAAGACGTTTACCCTTGTTACCTGAATGTAACAATTTGGTTTTGTTGAAATCCAGGAAGTGATTGAATTTTATACAATGTTCAGAGAAGCCAGTGGTATTTTTGTTTTGTAAAATTGACTTTTTATGTTCTTCAACACGAATATTTATATTCCTTCCTGAGTGTCCAATATAGAAAGCAGGACATTCGTCGTAAAATATTTTGTAAATACCACTGTTTTCTCCGATGTTAGATTTTTCTTTATTATTGACCAAGAATGACTTCAAGTTTCTTTTATTTGTACAAATTGTTTTAACGTTATTTTTCGATAGTCTGTTACAAATTTTGCTACTCAAATTAGGCACATAATTTATTGGGAAGTATTTTTGTTCTTCATCAATAGTTTGCGTGGGGTATATTGAATACAACAGATACTTTCTTCGTTTTTTCCCAATGAGCTTGTCGATAAGACTTTCATTGTAACCGTTATTGATGGCTAATAATTTAATTGTATTAACTTCAGTTTGAAAATTTGTTTCCGATAATAGAATCGTGAACAACCTATGTATGAACGAATGAAAAGCACTGAGTTTTATTTTAATGTGTTGGTTACTGTCGCTGTGAATTAAAGACACAGATACTTTAATTCACAGCGACAGTAACCAACACATTAAAATAAAACTCAGTGCTTTTCATTCGTTCATACATAGGTTGTTCACGATTCCATTATCGGAAACAAATTTAAATTTTCAAACTGAAGTTAATACAATTAAATTATTAGCCATCAATAACGGTTACAATGAAAGTCTTATCGACAAGCTCATTGGGAAAAAACGAAGAAAGTATCTGTTGTATTCAATATACACCACGCAAACTATTAATGAAGAACAAAAATACTTCCCAATAAATTATGTGCCTAATTTGAGAAGCAAAATTTGTAACAGACTATCGAAAAATAACGTTAAAACAATTTGTACAAATAAAAGAAACTTGAAGTCATTCTTGGTCAATAATAAAGAAAAATCTAACATCGGAGAAAACAGTGGTATTTACAAAATATTTTACGACGAATGTCCTGCTTTCTATATTGGACAGACAGGAAGGAATATGAATATTCGTGTTGAAGAACATAAAAAGTCAATTTTACAAAACAAAAATACCACTGGCTTCTCTGAACATTGTATAAAATTCAATCACTTCCTGGATTTCAACAAAACCAAATTGTTACATTCAGGTAACAAGGGTAAACGTCTTGACCTTCTCGAAATTATCGAAATAAGTTCCGCCCATAATAGTCAATCACCCCTTGTAAACGAACAAATTGATTTTCAGGTATCACCTTTGCTTTTGTCTGTTTTATAAATTACGATGCAATACTCTCCTGTAGTCAGTCTTGATAATGAGTTCATAGCTCGAAACATGTCGACTTTTTATTACTGCTAAGTACAGTATCTAAAGATTTTATATTGTGAAACATAAGCCAAGTGTTTTTATTTTAAAGTTTATACTTTATTCTTTATGATGCTTCACCAAGTGATGTGCGAGAATTCAATCTCAGTTAATAAAATTATTATATTTCTATGATTTTTTCTCTTCTTACTATCCTTTGTCAAATTTACAGTCTAGTATCAAACAGTGGTACCAATTATATGTACAACACTTTCCAAATCAAGTTTTCAACGAGGTATTTCTTAACTAAGAATTTCTTAGATTGATGAAATCCGATTTGGGTAAGTATCGGATTTAGGTATTTCCTATCGTAGGAATTACTTAGTTAGGAACTTCCTAACATCTCGTTGGTGAAATGTGTCATTGTTTCGCGAAAGAAGATATCTCAGCTTTGTGCTTGGGTTTCCAATATATCAATTAATATTTTTTGATATCAAGTTTTTAAGTATTTTAGTTGAAATAAAAACAGAACAAATAGAATAAACTTATACTACTATTTCATATTATGTCTGAGCGTTAAGTCAATGCAATTTAATTGGTCTTTATTTTTTCAAGTATGACGTTTCAACTGGGATTGCGAAGAAGTTTCAACAATATGCTGAATGATACCACAAAGAAATACACTTACTTCGTACCTAGAGACAAGGCATGGATGGATGCAAGAATCGATATGCCTTCAACTGTTAAAGTTTTATTCATGCCAGAATATGCGTACTATGTGAGTATCATGAGTATAGTTTTCCTCTTGAATTATAAGTTAAACATAACCTATAAATCAAAACACAATTGTCATTGTTTTGATTGAGCTTATACAGGACTAACACATGTGAGTCCTTCTAAACGGCTTGGCTCCGTAGTTCAGTAGTCAGCGTTCAGTGGGCTACTGAACAGAATGTCGCTGGATCGAATCCCGGCCGAAACAACGAATTAATGCGGAGCCACCTCTCGGAAGACAATGGCAAACCACCGAGAAGTATTCTGCCTAGTAAAGCCTCTCTATAAAGACGATCGGAACCGCCGGTCCTTCTATTCGTGTATCACTGTATCACGCACAGCACGAATAGTTGTAGACAGGTCGTCTATGCCCGAAACCGGGTATGGCACCGAAAGAAGAAGGCACAATCATAGACAATTTTGATAGGAAGGACAAAGGCTAATAAGAAAGAAATACACCACATTTAAAAAAATTTCAAAATCAGATTTCTTAAAAACGTCATAATACGTTGCAATTTTCCAGGCTCAAAACATATTGGAACATCATCTGGTCGTATCGGAGGCACCCTACACTATGGAAAGAATGAAACTACTCAGTAATCAGAGCGAGAAAAACCAGAATTTCGGACGATATATCAACCTACCTACCATCCGAGGGGGATCACTACGTTTGTACGTGGAAGAACGATTTGATCATTGTAAGTTACTCTTATTTAATTGTTAATTGGACCTTCTATTTTATTCATTAATCATTCATTTTATCATCTGATTAGATTCACCTAATGAAAACTCAAGTAAGTTTTTTTCACTGAAATATTCATCACGGTATTCATAGAAGTATAGAAATTGCACATATTCACTGAAAAAGATACTTAACTTCGATTTGTCGTATGTGATATAGGTATATATATATATATATATATATATATATATATATATATATATATATATATATATATATATATATATATATATATATATATATTATATATATATATATATATGTATATATATATATATATATATATATATATATATATATATGTATATATATATATATATATATATATATATATATATATATATATATATATATATATATATATATATATATATATATATATATATATATATATATATATATATATATATATATATATATATATATATATATATACCTACACAGGGTCACTTTTGAATACGAGCAGCATTGAATATTTCTTTAACTGATGACACTATAAAAATTTGGCGAAACACTCCAATTTATATATCAAGAGGACAAGTTTTGAGGTATTTGTTGTTGTATTATATTCAACTCCTTCAGCCCCAGGGCACCTAACCCTAAAATTTTAAATAATAACCTCCGTTTATTTTGATATTTTTGAATTTTGTTGATAATTCTAGATGAGTTACATCCATTTTTATTTTTTTTCTTCGAAATGGTAGTACCAAACCTTACGAATTTTTAGATTATAATCAAGAATTACTTGCAAAATTTGTAGAAACTGGATATAAGAAATAAGCCAAGGATGCTCAATGAGAACTTACTGAATGGCCACCTAGGTCACCAGATCTGACACCGCTCTTTCTCTCTATGGGTTCAATTATCATGATAAATTACAATCAAAAAATTCATGAAGTTATAGTACAGCAATTTTAAGGAAGAAAATTTTTAAAAAAAGATATAACTTATCTGGAAATACATAAGGATTTTAAATATAGAAAAATTAGTTGGGGTTGCTTCTTGAAATTTAACGGCTAGTTGCCCTGAGGGTGGAGGAGTTGAATATGATATTACAACAAATGCCTCAAATATATATATATATATATATATATATATATATATATATATATATATATATATATATATATATATATATATATATATATATATATATATATATCTGTATTATATTATTTCAAAAATAGCATAAAGCTAAAATTTGGCAGTTCTTGGGTTGTCATATATTTTGGGAAAACTCTATCCATGAAAAAAATCACCTGTATAATACCTACCTATATAGTACCTACAGTAGGAGGAACATTGTTAAAACTGAATCATGTGCATAGATAAGATATTTTGGCGTCATTATATGATTTATTACACTAGTATGAAATGGCTTACTAAGACCATAATTTTCCTAATGAGACTGTAGGTTTCCACTGAGATTGCACTTTACCTACTGCGAATTTAGTTCACCTACTAAGACGGTAGTTTTTCTACTGAAAAGTTAGTTTGTCTACTGAGATGATAGTTTACCTACTGAGACTGTTATTTTCCTGTTAAAGACACTTCAACTACTGAGACGGTAGCTTTTCTACTGAAAAGTTATAGTTTGTCTACTGGGATGATAGTTTACCTACTGAGACTGTTATTTTCCTGTTAAAGACACTTCAACTACTGAGGCGGTAGTTTTTCTACTGAAAAATTAGTTTGTCTACTGGGATGATAGTTTACCTACTGAGACTGTTATTTTCCTGTTAAAGACACTTCAACTACTGAGACGGTAGTTTGTCTATTGAGACATTAGTATATTGAGGCGCAAATTTATCTCCTGAGCTGTAGCTTGTCTACTGAGACCGTTAGTTTGCCCACTAAGGTGATTGTTTGCCTACTGAGATGGTTATTTGGCTACTGAATGCAGCTTCGGTGGATTGACTTAAAAGCATCTGCAATATGCTACGTCAAACATCGGTAGGTACAATATTGAACTTCTTGGAGACATTCACAGAGTAGCACATCAATTAATTTCTAAATAAAATGTTCAGTTTAAGTTTCAAAATAAAGAATTTAAATATGAAAATTCTTAATTCCGACATGTCCAAAATTACTGCAGATAATAGTCAGAATAAACCATAGGGTGACTCATTACTGACTGCAAAACGGCAACAGAATTCTCTTATTAAACTATTTTTCAATATTTGATATATTTTTGAAATTTCACATAATCAATTTTCTTAATAATCATTAATAACTCATAGTCCTGGAGCCGGATAAAAATTTGGTCAATTATTTCCTCTCGAACGATAATAAGTGAGACGCATCAGGGAATAGTATTATTAAGCCTCGTGAACTTCAGCTGCGGTTTCGTGGGTAGGATGAAATTCGAACGAAAGTTATATAATTTGTTGATTTATTCTAAAATGTCTAAACTGAACGTCAAAGTACGAATAAAGGAATAAGTAAGGAAAACACAGAACACAGAGCTGAGTGCAGATCACAAAACAAACTTGCATATATTGGATGATTATTTTTTTCGTATAATTTTCAACCAATCAGAACGATCAATGTAGTTAAGTTACCTTGTATAATTTTGATAATACCTGATTATACATAGAGTAGCTCTACCAATCGAAATCTAACAGGACCGTCAAATTTTGACGTTTATCCACAAATGTTCAAAAATGAGTCGATTCCGAGATTTTTACTTAATATACTCAACAAATAATCGTATCAAATACAATGCGTACTTCAAAATAAATACGGTTATACATCTCAAACTTCCTGCATATTTACAAATCGTGTCAGCTTGACAGAATAATCCTCTCGCTTCGCGGTCGGATTATTTAGACTGTCAAACTGACACTCTTTGTAATTATGCAACAAGTTATCGATGTATAACCTGATTATTTTGAAGTACTTATAGTATTACTACTGATTATTTTTTTCGTATGATTTTCAACCAATCAGAACGATCAATTTAGTTAAGTTACCTTGTATAATTTCGATAATACCTGATTATACATAGAGTAGCTTTACCAATCGAAATCTAATAGGACTGTCAAATTTTGACGATTATCAACAAATGTTCAAAAATGAGTCGATTCGGAAATTTTTACTTAATAGGCTGGCCGCACATTTCTTAGGATCGGTTCCGATTTTCTGAAACGATTGTCGGATCAGGGCATCTGACGCTCAAATTTCTATACTTTTATACGATCATATCGCACACCTACGATCCGATATCGGATCGGACGTCCGACTCGGATGCACGAGCAGTGCGTCCTACCAATCGGACCGATAAAAAGTCTGATCCGACTACCGGAAGGCAAGCCGTGCATTGTTTTTGCATAGTCTACCGCAAACATACGATTATTTCTGTCAGTTTCTGACAGGGACTATAGAAAAAGGAATTGTCAAATTATGTGCGATACTGAAAATTTGATTACCACGGTCGAAAGATATCCCTGCTTGTGACATTCAAATAAAATCGGACGTATTTTGTCGGCAGTGTGCGCTAATGGTCCGATTTGAAATCGTTTCAGACAATCAGATCCGATTGTAGTAAATGTGGGGCCGCCCATATACTCAACAAATAATCGTATGAAATACAATGCGTACTTCAGAATAATTATTAAAACTGTCAAACTGACACTCTTTGTAATTATGCAACAAGTTATCGATGTATAACCTGATTATTTTGAAGTACTTATAGTATTACTACTGAGAATACTGGATTTTCATTGAGAATACTAGGCTACTAAATTGAATCGAAAAGTTGATGGAATCCGTCGTTACTACGTGATAATTCAACATGATGAACAAAACTAAATTTGAATTTACTACGTTTATTATCACAAAATATATATTTTGTGATAATAAACGTAATAAATTCAAATTTAGTTTTGTGAATCGAAGAGTACTAAATTTAGGAGGATTGTACTCAAAATTCCAACCCTATAGGTAACACAATAGGGCATTTGTAGCCAGATTATCGGTATAACTTAGACCCTTCAAGCGTATTTCACTATGGAGGAACTGATTGAGTAATTTTTTTTCTTCATGCGTTGGAGGCTGCCACCGCTCATTCCACCCACAAAACCGTACCTAACGTTCACTAAGATTTATGATACTACACTCTGATGCATTCCACTAATTATCGCTTGAAAATAAATTGGTCATGTAAATCTCTTACTGGCTCCCGTACTATTAAATTTTCAACGAATTTACCAGCTAGTCATTCCATGCGGATAAACTACAGAAAAATATAAGAAATTCAGTACTGTGCCTACCGACGTCTTTCTCAGATCACTCGCTTTTCAGATTCATCAACAATTTTAGCCTGTTTATTATAGTTTTTGGGATACTTTATATCAAACGTTCTGCCATTTGATGATGAACAGACGTTTGAATTCTCAGAAAACAAATATCATGGCACTCATACAGTATACTCATTGGAATGTTCATTTTCTAATGTTTTTTTTTTACGCTTTGCTCAACTAGACTTTGGTAAATTATTCTGACGTGCCAATCAAGAATAATTTACCCACAAACTTATGTATGCAACCACCGCATGATTATTCTTGACCAGTTCAAATCGAAGTTCAATATCTTAGTAATATTATACACGCAATGCACATAACACGCAATAGGTAACTTATTGAGTTATAATTATTTCTGCCCACTTGTATTTTTCAACTTGCTCAAAATCACACGATTAGCTAGATTGAAGTAGATTCATATATTTAATTCAAGTCTTGTAATGAACTTATTGATTTTTGATGCATGCAAACTATTGTGTAAGTAAACAAATTATGGAATATTTACACTTAACAAATACCATTTCCATTCAGATATTTAATGAACTATCAATATGTCTGGTTATGTTCATCTATGCTACAATACAATACATACAATAATTAATTAAATTAGTAACATGAGCTGGCAATCTGAGTTTCAAGGGCTTAGAAAACATATATATATATATATATATATATATATATATATATATATATATATATATATATATATATAGAAAATATCACTAATTTACTTGAACTAATAGAATTTTTTATTGAAAATATCTTCTTCTTCTCATGCCGTCTTCCTTAACGAAGGTTGGCGATCACTTCTTTAAACGCTTCCCTATCTTTTGCAACGCTTCCCTAGAAGATATGGCGGAATAAAAAGTGTTAAAGTAGTAGTCACTCTTGAGATCATACATGAGTCTCCGTAGATTGAATTAGAGTGAAAGATACTAATTTGCAATGATTCTGAAGAAATCGCCATGATGTAGTTCAGAGTTAAATTATCACCAAAAAAGTCCTAAGAAACTTTTTATTTTTGGGTATAAATTGAAATAACATTTGATTTATTCAAGAACTGCGGACGCGGTATAGTTTTTATATTGGCAGGGGTAAAGCCAGCATTTGTTTTAGGGGGCCTAAGAGTTGACGAAAACACTGGTTTTGTTCACAATCATGTTTTAAAATCTGCATAAAAATCAATAATAATACAAAAATATGAATCTTGCTTTTCTTAACTCCCACTTTAATGTTAACATTTTTATCAAACTTTGGCAATACCTTAGAAAATAATCAATCAATTTTTCATTACTTTACTTTCAGTAGGTACTCAGTTGAATAATTGTTACTTTTGTATTTGAAGGCGGTTATGGCAATAGTAATTTTTACTGCGCGCAACTAGCCTTCGGTTCCAATCCTAATAAACCCTCTTAATTATTTTTTTTATAATTAAAATATTTTTTCCGTCGACCTCTAAATAAAAGCTTACTTTAACGTACACGAAATTGATCATTAATGACCCATTTTAATGTGCAATTTCTCCTATTTTAATGTATGATTGCCATGGGCAACCAAACACAGAAGTATTCAGGACGGAATAGTTGAATTATTCTGTGTCTGTACTGTGATTCCACAGAGAAAAGGAATTCATAATTCAAATCGAAAAATTTAACTCTATA
This sequence comes from Cynegetis impunctata, assembly GCA_030704885.1. Classification (NCBI taxonomy): domain Eukaryota; kingdom Metazoa; phylum Arthropoda; class Insecta; order Coleoptera; family Coccinellidae; genus Cynegetis; species Cynegetis impunctata. The sequence continues at coordinate 359,472 of JARQZK010002921.1, read as the reverse complement.
CAAAATAAAGTAGAAACTGCGGAAAACATTTTATGCAATAATCGTTCGAAAGTAAATAACACTTCAGCTTCCACCAGTTCCACGTATTCCTTATCGGATATTGTAGGTAATGTTAACTATTCAGAATGTCACATATCTAATATTCCATCTATGAATTTCTCAAATTGTTCCATCGGGAGCATAAATATAAATATATCGAAATGAACATAGAAATTTATATTGTGTCAAGTGTATCTGTCATGCAAAATAAAAATTTATTTCAATCAAGAATTTATACTTAATTCATGATGAGGTCGACGGAAAATCTTGTAATAAACTCGTTTATTAATGTAGCGATTAATGGTCTCGAACTATTAACTCTCGACCATTAATCGCTGTCATTAATAAACTAGTTTATTAAATAACTATTAATGCTCATTTCTTGTAATGAATTTACAAATGAGTAATATAAGCATTTTGATTGGAACCAAAAATAAATAATAATAGATAATTATTTTGAATCGTTTTTTGGGGCCACCGCGCTCACTGGGGGGGCACCATGGTCCCCTCCTATGGGCACAAGTATCTTGATTATAAGATAGTTATTATGCCTATAATCTTATCAACAGCTTTCTACCTGAACTGGAATGGAAAAAGAATCCCAGTGTTTCGCCCAGATATTGAATGTACCAACGGTATCATCCATGTCATCGATTTGCCGTTTCTACAGGAATCTGATGTCAAAATCAGCAGAGCTTCCATGCTTTTTTTCACGAACCAAGTTTTGATGCTGGCAGTTGCTACATGGTTGATTATCTAAATATACGTTCTGATAATATTAAATCAAATGGGGTAATGTTGATTCAAATACAACTTTTAGTTGAGGATCAATTTTGGAATTGCGTGACTTCTCATTATTATATAAATCACAATTTACATATTTTTCCAAAAATGAGTTTATCCAGGAATTGATAATTTGTGTTATGAATGATTTTTTTCATCGAAAATGGTTGTAATATCACTTGTCCAAAATTTATTTTATTTATTCATAACATTTGCTAAATGATGTCTCAGTTTCATCATCTAATATAAATGTTTTTTTTTTATTTCAAGACTTTGACATATTTTACTTTTAGATCATTTTTTAATCATAAAGTTAGTCATGATTCATCATGATTAAGTACCTATTCATTAGTCTTATTGACATGTGTACATATTACTAAAAATGCTTGTAAATATATCTATTTGATAGTGAATTTCAAGGATCATAATAAAGAGGATAAATCACACTTTCAAATGAATATAAATAGAATATATGTTCATCTGTACGACAAACTGGAGAGTTGAAAATATGGATATTCAATAATATATCGTTATTGATTTAAAACATTCAATAATTCCTGTTTTCGAAACAATTTATATCGCAGAATGTTTCTCATGCTTTTCATCATAAATTTTGTGATTGAAAGAGGGAAAATAAGTGAAACATGAAATGATTTGTTATTGAATATCGATGTAAACTGACCCTGACAATATAGAACTGAAGAAATTGATTGCAATTTTCTGAATAAACGAAATTAATACCTAGGTTATATGATAAAAAGGTAATTTCTCGATATCATAAAAGAAAGTTGCACTTAATTTTCAAGAGTATAGAATTCTGCGAAACTAAATACAGCATTTAATTATGTAAGACCATGTATTATGTTCGTTATATGTCGTATGGATGTGAAATAACCAAAGATATAATTAAATGATAAAGTACATAAATACTATAATAAAAGCAGGAGATAAGATAAATGTCAATGTTGAATTCTGAATGTATAAGAACTTGCCGTACCTAGTAGTTACAAATTAATTGATGTTAAACGCTTGAGATATTTGATTCAGGGTGAGAGAGGAGAGAATGAGTTTATGCACTGCCAATGTGTAAGGGAACGTATATCTTATGAATAAGCTTGAATACTTTCGCATAGAAAATTATATGAAATGAGCACTCAGTTGTTTCAACAGAGATGACAATGCTTTTCTCAAAGTTTTGTCAAATAAATTTGAATATTTCCAATTGACATTTTATGAATTTAAGCGGTATTTTTGCACTCATTTCTTTTAAGTCTTAAACTATTTGTAATTTTTCCTGTTGTATATATTTTTTCAATAAAGCATCTAAGCTCTCAGATCTTTCATTTCTGTTATTCCATATTTTATATCATTTCCTACTATGTACTGCCAATTTAATATGAGATCATTAAAAAGTAAATATAAAATAATATGATAATTTTTTGATAGCCTGACTGGGATGGTATTTGAAGATTCTAAAATTCAACTTATTTAAAAAAAAATAAACTACCTTCGCCAGTGCCGGATTTACCAATAGTCTGGGGTAGGCTGCAGCCTACAGCCTCCACCAAAATTATAATTTTGAAATATGTGGAGAGGAAATTTTGAATTATGAAAATTAATATATATATATATATATATATATATATATATATATATATATATATATATATATATATATATATATATATATATATATATATATATATATATATATATATATATATATATATATATATATATATATATATATATATATATATATATATATATATATATATATATATATAATCATTAACAACTCTTTTGTGGAGGGTATTTTTCCGACTGACCTTAAATTAGCAGTAGTTAAACCCATTCATAAAAAAGGATCTACTCAAGATCTTGGTAATTATCGCCCCATTAGCCTCTTAACATCATTCTCCAAAATATTTGAAAAGCTACTTTCTTCCCGTTTACTTTCCTTCTTTAAAAAGTTTGAAATATTCAGCAGACACCAATATGGCTTTATAAAAGACATAAGTACAGAAACAGCAATTTTTTCCTTACTGAACACGATTTATACTACTTTGGAGAGGAAGGAAATTCCCCTCGGGATGTTTCTAGACCTCTCCAGGGCGTTTGATTCTGTTGATCACTGTAAGTTACTGAAAAAGTTAGAATGTTACGGGATTCGTAATAATCAATTAAAGCTTATTAAAAGATATATCACAGGCAGAACTCAGAGGGTTGATATAATTGCGCAGGGGGAGACATTTACTTCGGTAGAGATTCCTACAGTCAAAGGTGTTCCCCAGGGAAGCATTCTTGGTTCATCCTATTTCTAATCTATATCAATGATCTTCCCAATCTATTCAACGAAGCAATTTATAGTCTTGCGATTTATGCAGACGATTCGAATATCATCACAACTGCGCCGGACTTAGATCTTGCTGTGCGACTGACGGATGGGGCCCTTACGTTGGCTGGTACGTGGTGCGATAACAATTCCCTACAGTTGAATCTTAATAAGACGGAAGTAGCTTTTTTTCATACTGATGTTTCTCGTCTTGCCTATCCTGATAGCATATGGTTACAGAATACTGAGGTGCAAATTCAGAAATCAGTAAAATTCCTGGGGGTTCACATTGATTCCCATGTCAAGTGGCGCACTCACATAGAATATCTGAACAAAAGGCTCTGCTCTGTACTTTATTCTATAACCGCCTTGAAGCATCATGTTGCAACCGATGTTTTACGAATTATTTACTTCGCTAACTTTCAGTCCTTATTAACCTATGGCATAATATTCTGGGGCAGCAGCTCCCTCACCCGGTGTCTCTTTCTGACTCAAAAACTGGCATTACGATCGATACTCAACTTGAGGTTCAGACAATCGTGCAGAGGATATTTCAAAAGTTTCAACATCTTAACTTTAACTGGGTTGTATGTATTGCGCTCCTTACTCTTCTTCCACAAACACAAAAGTATTTTTGGTAGATTTCAGAACAATAATACTACAAGGAGAGTGTTTCCATATATACTACCTAGATGTTCTCTATCCCTAACAATGCACGGAAGTCTATACATGTGTCTAAAACTATTTAATGCACTACCAAAAAGGTTTCATAGCATTGACAGCACAAGCCTCTTTAAACGAAGAATTTATAAGTTCATTTTAGAAAGCGAGCCATATGATTTGGATGAATTTTTTCATTTGTGCTCGACTAAAGATACCTGACTTGTTTCTTTTTTTCATTACTATGTTGTGATAATTTTTGAAACGAATAAATTATTATTATTATTATTATTATATATATATATATATATATATATATATATATATATATATATATATATATATATATATATATATATATATATATATATATATATATATATATATATATATATATATATATATATATATATATATATATATATATATATATATATATATATATATATATATATATATATATATATATATATATATATATATATATATATATATATATATATATATATATATATATATATATATATATATATATATATATATATATATATATATATATATATATATATATATATATATATATATATATATATTTATATATATATATATATATATATATATATATATATATATATATATATATATATATATATATATATATATATATATATATATATATATACAGTGCTTTCATGATGAAAGGAACAAATTCATTAAAAAATTAGGTTTCTATTTCATGTTAAAATCCTCGGACAGGTCGATTAGTATTTTCATTTCGGCATTTTTCGCAATAAAAATTTTGTATACAGGGTGTCTCATTCAAGAGCTATGGCTTTGTCATTAGTTTTTTTAAAGGTAATACCCTGTATATTATTTCACTTTACAATTCTACGATAATTCTTATCACTTTTTGTGAACATACCATATGCCTCAACTCGATGGATTGCCAGAAACGGAGATAGTGGGTAATGAGAGGTACGATATGAAAACACACAAATGTAATTACTAATTTAATTTTTACATATGTTCAATCTGTTGTCCGTTTACTTCGAGACATTTTTGAAGTCGATTCAATGTTTCCCGTTGCACATTTTCAATTACTTCTGGACTGATAAGTCTTATTTCCTGCCTGATTCTCTCTTTTAGATCATCAATATTATTTGGTCTATTCAAATAAACTTTAGACTTCAAATAACCCCATAAGGAAAAATCCAATGGGGTTATGTCCGGTGATCTTGGCGGCCACTCAATCGGACCTCTCCGTCCTATCCATCTGTTGGGAAAAGTTGCATCAAGAAATTGTCGAACAGCGATTGAATAGTGAGGAGGTGCCCCATCTTGTTGAAACCATATCTCGTTATTAGGTATGTCAGGATCTTGTGGGTTAGGAAACAAAACAGCTAAAGCCGGAATGAGTTCGAACTGGAGAAAGTTCAAGTAGTCCTCTCCGTTTAGTGTTCCTTCAAAAAAATAGGGACCAACTATACGATTTCGAACAATCGCTGCCCATGTATTAATTTTTTGAGGCCGCTGTGTGTGGCATTCTTGCATCCAATGAGGATTCTCGGTCGCCCAATACCTACAGTTTTGTCTGTTGACGTGGCCATTTAAAGTAAAGGTGGCTTCATCAGAAAAAATTATGTTTGTAATGAAATTTAGATGTTGATTATGAATTTCAAGAATCTGCTCACAAAACTGTACTCTGCAGTCAAAATCGTCTTCTAATAATTCATGTACCAGCTTATTTTTATAGGGATGATACTTATTTACCTTAAGTATTTTATGCACGGACCCTACTGATAAATTGAAATTATTGGAAATTGTAGTAATGGATGTATGAGGGTTATCTTGGGTTTCTAGTAGAACGTTCAGCACTGTTTCTTCAGGTACTCTCGGTGGTCTTCCTTTAGGTAAATCTCTAACGTGGCCGTATCTCCTGAATTTTGATTTAATTTTGCTGACTGTCGATCTAGTAATTGGCGGACGATCAGGATGATTTTCATTGAATAGATTGCAGACTTCTTCTTGTGAACGCACCCTATCTCCAAAACCAATCATCATAAGTACTTCAATACGTTCTCTCTCAAGTAATTGCATTTTCTTAAACAATGAAGTAGTGTAGTGCCTGGAGCGTTAAAAACGTGAAAACTGCGGACTATACAGCACCAGTGAATGAATTCAGATGGTACATGTGAAATTTCATTCTTCAGATTTAATGACAATGTTTACCTAAATTTTTTTTTGTACTTTTAATCCACATTTTAAATCTCCAGGTGCTCCACTATCTCCGTTATAATCTGGGAATACATCAAGTTGAGGCATATGGTATGTTCACAAAAAGTGATAAGAATTTATCGTAGAATTGTAAAGTGATATAATATACAGGGTATTACCTTTAAAAAAAACTAATGACAAAGCCATAGCTCTTGAATGAGACACCCTGTATACAAAATTTTTATTGCGAAAATTGCCCAAATAAAAATACTAATCGACCTGTCCGAGGATTTTAACATGAAATAGAAACCTAATTTTTTAATGAATTTGTTCCTTTCATCATGAAAGCACTGTATAGTTCAAAAATAGAAGTAAATCAATTGGATATTGAAAATAATTTAATTGAGATATATCATTTTAAATTTATTTTCGTATTTTAAGTTCATCGAATCGTCAACATATATTGAGAAGCCTTTCAGATGGATCAGGTAAATTCAGTTGAAAAACAATATGTAAAAATTAACAGAAATTTCATTCTTAAGAATAATTCAGACGTTCATTTTGAATGGAACTCCAAATTCGATGTTGAAATTCAACAATTCGACGCTAGTTGGGAATAGATTAAATTGCATTATTTTATGCAGAGTATCTGTTTGCAGAAGTAAATTCAATTTTTGCAAGGCCTGCAAAAGAGAAAAATATTAATAAAAGGAAAATGAAAATAATTATGAAATATATATATATATATATATATATATATATATATATATATATATATATATATAATATATATATATATATATATATATATATATATATATATATATATATATATATATATATATATATATATATATATATATATATATATATATAAATATATATATATATATATATATATATATATATATATATATATATATATATACCTATATATATATATATATATATATATATATATATATATATATATATATATATATATATATATATATATATATATATATATATATATATATGTATATATACCGGGTGTAAATGAGTGATGGGCCACCCCTATAACTTTTTAACGGATTCTTCGATTTTATTGAAATTTAGGTGGTTTATCCCACACATTGAAATTTTTTCCATACAAAATCAATATGGCTGACTTCCGGTTTCACAGAAAACGATATAAAAATTAAACCCTATATATTTTTACATATTTTAATTCTGAGGCTTCAAATACATACATTTCATCTGTCAAACAATTTTTTCATATTTCGTGAACAGGGCCGGTCTCAGGAGCAAAGGGAACTAATAAGAATAAGATTTTTAATAATTACTTCGTTATTTAGAACTTGAGAAAACTGATGTATGAATCATTTTGAAGGAATTTGAAGGAGCTTTTTGATATATAGGGTGGCCCATGTATGTTTCTATTTAAAAACCTGAGTTTTGATTCGAAAAAGAATTTAATCGTAATCAATTTTTTGAAAAATTACTACTTTGAGCGACATTTTAGACGACGTCGCAGCCATCTACGATAAAAAAACAAAATGAAAAACAAAATTGAAATGGCGCTAGAATTGACATTTGACAGATGGAATGTATGTATTTGAAGCCTCAGAATTGAAATATGTAAAAATATATAGGGTGTTCCATTCAAGTTTTTAATTTTTATATCGTTTTCTGTGAAACCGAAAGTCAGCCATATTGATTTTGTATGTGAAAAAATTCAAAATAATGTCGGAGATAAACCACCCAAATTTCAATAAAATCGAAGAATCTATTAAAAAGTTATAGTGGTGGCCCATCACTCATTTACACCCGGTATACCTATACATATATATATATATATATATATATATATATATATATATATATATATATATATATATATATATATATATATATATATATATATATAAAAGGGTGGAAAATTAGTTGATTATGTCTGTCGGCACATTATGTATTAGAACCACAAATTTTGGCATCATGAACATGGCTTTATTCTTGATATTAAAAGAAAAAAGAAAAATTTTGTGTTTTCATGATGAAGGTATGAAAGTCTTTATACAAATACACCTTTCAGTCGGTAATTAATTCGGATCATGAAGTTCTCAGGCTACCAAATATAAAAAATGTGAATTATGTTCATTGATATAATTATGAAGAAGATTGAATAGCTGAAAAATTCATTATAGGTGTTAATTACATATTAATTATATAAATGATGAAAACTGAATGAATATATGATACAGGAAGATGAGACTCTCTGAATGTCATGATAAATTTGAGGTAACTATTTATTTATTTAATTTGGCGTTATGTTGCACTGTGACCTCATGGTTCATTGTACCCCCCCCCTCCCCCATCAGAGATGTTTTCTGTACCACCCCATCTACCCCCACCTGAGGTAACTATCTATTAACAAGTAAATTTTCACCTTATAGCAAGGGAGAGGTATTGATCCTTTAATATAAAGAGATTGCTCCTTGAACAAATCTTGCAAAGACTTATTCAAAGTGATTATCAGTATACCAGTTGGAATAAAACTGTCATAGATTCTATTCAAAAATTCATTTTGCGAGTTCAAGAAAATTTTAGCAACATCTGGATTCGCTTTATGAATTAAATTCCAAATTTCCAAGATATATCCATGACCAATTCCTTCGATGAAAATGTGTATTTCTATGCCGTTGTCTATCAAGAATCCAGTTAGTACATCCCCTTCTTCGATGAATGCTTCTGATTTAACCTGAAATAAATCCACGATATTATATGTGAAATAGATTTCTTCATTGGAGTCGGTCACAAGCCAAGAATTTGAATTGAAAAAACTCTATCACAGCAAGTTGCATTAGAAAAGCAGGTTTTCATAACGTATCCAGTTTGAAAAATCTATTCATTCAATTAAGATATTTTTTACAAATTTAAACCAGTTTTCCATCTATTCACATTGCGCCCTTAATCGTGTGAACAATATTTATTCTCTTCCCCAGGGAAGGTCAACCCCCAAACCAATTTATACCAAAACCAATCTCATCCAAGATATCAAACCAAACTGTCTTCTCGCAAACTTTCAACCCTATTGCTTCAAAATTGCGCCTTCTATCATATAAACAATTAATTTCCTCCCCCTAACCAATTCGTACCAAAACCATTCCCATCGAAAATACCTACCTACAAACTTTCAACCTCATTGCTCCAAAATTGTGCCTTCTATCTTGTAAACAAGATGTATTTGGGGGTCAACCCGCCAACCAATTCGTACCAAAACCATTCCCATCGAAAATACCTACCTACAAACTTTCAACCTCATTGCTCCAAAATTGTGCCTTCTATCTTGTAAACAAGATGTATTTGGGGGTCAACCCGCCAACCAATTCGTACCAAAACCATTCCCATCGAAAATACCTACCTACAAACTTTCAACCTCATTGCTCCAAAATTGTGCCTTCTATCTTGTGAACAAGATGTATTTGGGGGTCAACCCACCAACCAATTCGTACCAAAACCATTCCCATCGAAAATACCTACCTACAAACTTTCAACCTCATTGCTCCAAAATTGTGCCTTCTATCTTGTAAACAAGATGTATTTGGGGGTCAACCCACCAACCAATTCGTACCAAAACCATTCCCATCGAAAATACCTACCTACAAACTTTCAACCTCATTGCTCCAAAATTGTGCCTTCTATCTTGTAAACAAGATGTATTTGGGGGTCAACCCGCCAACCAATTCGTACCAAAACCATTCCCATCGAAAATACCTACCTACAAACTTTCAACCTCATTGCTCCAAAATTGTGCCTTCTATCTTGTAAACAAGATGTATTTGGGGGTCAACCCGCCAACCAATTCGTACCAAAACCATTCCCATCGAAAATACCTACCTACAAACTTTCAACCTCATTGCTCCAAAATTGTGCCTTCTATCTTGTAAACAAGATGTATTTGGGGGTCAACCCGCCAACCAATTCGTACCAAAACCAATCAAATCCAAGATATCATACGAAACTAACTACCTACAAACTTTCAATCCTATAGGGAAAACATAATAAGCGATACGCCCCCTACCGGTGTCGAATATTACTAGAGCATGGGAGATAGATTGCTTTGTTTACATCTGTTTACGTGTATTTTATATGAGAAGTTGTTGAGTTTTAATTGTATTTTGGATCGTTTACAAACGTTCAGAAGAGATGAATCACTATTGTTGTGTATTCTAGTTCATATTGGGCAAAAAAAAACCGAATATAGCTTACATACCTTTCCGAAAGCTGGAAAATTCAAAGTTGCATTTCAAACAAAGTTGGGGAACAAGGAAATGATGGACAGAAGAAAGGTGTGGATTCATAACTTGAAGATTGAAAAATAATGTCTGAACATAAGAGAGTTGTTCTTTACAGTTTACTGAGATTAATTATTTTCCCTGCAGTAAGTTTGTGGATTTTTCCATATAGAATTATACCAACTAATGATGTGCAATTTTCAGCTAACCGAAAACGTAGAGTTTTTGAAGTCCAATACTATTCCAACGAAAAATCTTACACTTTTATCGGAATCTGAACCTGGGCCATCATCCAGAGATTCTAGATTATTGTATTTTCTTTCAAGTAACAACCAGAGATACTATTAAAATAATAATAACAAATGATGTTTATTTGCACAACCAAAATAACAGTTTATCATAACATCAAGAATATGAAATAAATCTGGACTCTATAGCTAGGTAAAAACTAAAATATTCAATTATATAATCAGGAAAACAGAGATTCTATCAAAAAAACCAGACTCTCAGAAGTCCACCGTACTTTTAGGATAGCTGTTATATGTCAGGAAAATTCAAAAAATATAATAACTTATTACGTTCAAACCATTCAAGCAGAGTATTCATATTAATTCTTCTTTTATTTCATGTTGTTTCTTTCAGTTTAGCTGGTAAGTACTTAGTTTTGTCCATTATACTCAAAAATTATTCAGTTCGTAATGAAAGTAGACATGTCAGAGATGTTTTCTTGAAACTTTTGAAAGTTTTTTTGATTTTTAAATAAATAGGTGTTTTATCATACAGCCTTTTCATGAGGTATACATAGTTCCTTCAACCAATTAATTTATTCGTCCTCTACTTTCTTTTATTATTGATTTTCATGTTCAATGATAAAAACTCAGTGTAAATTTCAACTTGATGTAGGTAGGTTATCTACTGTTGAACAGAGATAAAATTGTCCTCAATCCAAACACAATATATCACAGGAAAATACAAAGTCCAAAAAAAACACAAATTACGACGATAAACGTTCGAAAACTCAAAACGAAATGAACGTAAATACCATTACAACCAATGTAAACAAACAGCTAATCTCCCATGCTCTAGTACCGATATTAGCCGTTCCGGCGCTACGATCTTAATTTCGGACGCCTATTGCTCAAAAGTTGCACCCCTTATCGTGTTAACAAGTTTAAAAGCACCTACATGCATAAACATATATTTGTTAATGGCACCCATTTTAATAATAAGCAGGTATCAAAAATGGAAACCTGCTAAAAATATTTTGATAATTGAAAATTTCATCATCAAGTAACCATCCAAAATATCAATCTGACAGAAAAACAGATCTCTTCAGTGTAGTTTCTTCGGGACATACGAGTTTTGCTTGCACCGAAATTTCTTTCATTTTGGATACTCCAGATGGGTAATGTTTTCTGCGATTGATCAATGATGAGTAAAAAAGACGAATAAATGTGACACTCCTTGACGACTATACTGGAATGATGGGTGGGACCACTATGGCTCCTAGGACCAAGTGATTGTGGGCCATGGGTGTGATACTCGGTGCATGTTAGTCTGTCCTAGGGTAATGTAGTTTGGTCTAGACCAGTAAGGTGCTTCTTTGTTTGTGGCAGGTGAATGAAAGCCAGGTTTATTCATAACCAAGTGTGCCGGTCATGGTGATTCCGCGTGGCAACACTGGATGTTCACCAAACCGTGACAGAACTACCTGCTGCTCAAGTTCTGTACACAGGACAGTTAGAAAATGTAGGACTGAGGCAGATTATCTGTGCCGGGTTCCACAAGTTCGGTATTAGATATCTCTCCCAAAGTAGAATCCTCTCGTCCGTTGCAGGCCCGTCTGAAATAACAATGGCCTTCCTTATCGCAGTATCCATTACCTAGACCCTAGAGTTACAATATCTGAAAGCTGGGAGTGAAGTGTAGAAAACTTCATGAAGATTTTTGAAGCTGAAATTCACGGAGAAGTGGAGAGATTGTGAAATCCTTTTGTGTTTGTTGAAAACCTGCATGCTGAGTCGGGGTGTTAAAACCCGGCGGTTGAGTCGGCTCAGGGGCTAAGCAGCAAAGATAATAGAAAATCGGATAGTGTCTCCTCCGATACCAATGACAGCCTAGACCTTGTGGGCCGGAAGCTGCATTTGGCAGTAATTGTCTAACGAGTCAAGTATTAAGCACGTATACGCGCAGGTGTGTCACTTTAGCCTTTCTGGATCTCTATACTTCACTTATGGCGGGAGAACTATGGAACACAGGCCCTAAGATTTGTGAGACCTGGGTGTGACAATAGGGATATATCAATCTCTCTTATGACGAGCATGAGTTATGAACGTATCACTCGGGTTATGTAGCTGTATTATGTTCTCGAATTAGAACAATGTGTTATATTCCTATTATTTGCCATTTATGTGTGAAAAATTAGTAGTTAACGATGAGAAGAAGTAATTAATTCATATGCAAAAAAAATTTCAGAGAAGCTGTCATGGACAGAACAGAGGGTATAATTGCTAATGGAACAGTCATCAATAATATAAGATATACGGACGACACAGTCGTACTGTAAACAGATAAAGATGACAAGCACTCTTAACAGCGGTTACAAAACATAGCCAACAAATGGGTCTACGATTTAATATAAAGAAGACTAAATGGATGGTTATCAGCAAAAACAAAATTATAGCCGACAAGTTAACGGATATCAGCATAAATAGAGAAATAGTGGAGAGAGTACAAAAATATAAATAGTTAGGCTGCTGGGTGAATGAAAAATGGGATGGGACTCAACTCAAAAAATCAAAAGCAGAATAGAGCAGGCACGAACATTCTTCAGGAGCATACAAAGAGTGCTTACCAACAGAGCTCTGAGAATTCCCTTAAAAATACGCCTATTACGTTTCTATGTCTTTAGCATATTGTTCTATGGGATGGAAGCATGGACCCTCACTGAGACAATGAGCAAAAGGATTGGGGCTTTAGAAGTGTGGACCTACCGAAGAATGCTGAGGATATCGTGGATGGACAGGGTGACAAATGAAGCGGTTCTACACCACTGAATACCATGAAAAGAAGAAAGCTGGAGTACTTTGCCCACGTAATGAGAAATCCGCAATATGAATTGCACACAAAAATAGAGGGAAAAGCGTGGTTCTGATCACCGAAGAACATCTTGGCTCAAGAATCTTAGCCAATGGTACGGAGTAGACACTACGACACTCATTAGGTCGGCTGTGGACAAAGTGAAGATCATGCGAATAATCGCCAATATTCTGGGAGGGCAAAGCACTTGAAGAAGAAGAAGAAGTGAATATCTCAGCTGAATTCCAAAGTATAACATCTAGCTCCTTCTACATTACTCATATCTGCCTTGTAAAACGTGTAAGTTGGAGTTCAGGTTGTTACACCTCCTTCAACAAATATATGTTACGTCTTACATAAGGCATAACATAACAAAAATGAACATTATCCTGAAGTACATAGATATATGAATTATCATAAAAGTACTTTAAATTAATGAAAAATATGCGATCCATCGTTAAACTTGAAACAATACAGATGATGACTTAAATTTTCGAAATTAATAATGAAAGAAATATAGTTACCGGCATTGCCTCCATTAATTCTGATAAGTCTTTCGATACTTCTCGCTTATTCAGTTCAATATCAATTTTGTCCTCCATCGATTCGTAATTAGACAAAACGGCATTAATACCATTAATACTCTCATTATGTTGAATGATAGAAGCTAAAATCCTCTGAGCCAACGATCTATCGTATACTGTGAAAAAAATTCGCTTGAAAGCATTTTTAATCCTCTGTAGGTACATGGTAGAAAACTGGGGTGCAAGGAAATGAAACTCCATATCTAAAGTAGTTGAAGCAGAAGCTAAAATTCCTTCTAACAAAGGACTCTCATTTGTATCGATGTTTGATATTCCAATATTGGACTCCGGTATAGTATAAAGATCTACAAATTTTCGAGGAGGCTTTTTTTCAATACCATATAGTAAACTGTCTGGATGGTGGCAGTGAGCTTCTTCTCTGAATGTCCAAACGTCTTTCAATAGTGAGCTGATATCGAAATTGGCAACACAGATGACTTGTTTCTGCGCGGATGAATTGATCTTACGCAATTTATCGAACGCTTCTCTTGGCTGAAGTATTTTACTTAAATTAGCATCTTCCTTTTTGGTACCGAAAAGAGAAGGTTTGATGTGGTTTTCAGTCATTATACCATTGATCTGAAATAGAGAAATAAAGATGCCCAGATGCAAGAGCGGAATTTTTCAAACCATTGATAGTGCGGTCATTGAAGCTTTTTAGCTCAGAAATTTTTTACTATGAACCGATTTATATGAAATTTTGGAATTAGCCTTATCTTACCCTCAACTTCAAAAGTGATAGTGACCCGAACTCTGTTTTCACCCTGGGAGTGGTTGCCACCCATTTTCGGTGGTGAAGAAAATTTTTTCAGAATAACCTCGGATATCGATAGAAGACCTAATTTTAAGCAAAAAATGTTTCATAAAGTTTTTTTCAGAAACTCAATACTTTTCAAGAAATTGACAATTGAAAATTCGGAATTTTCCCACGATTTTCAACGGTTTTTTGCAAATATCTCCAAAAATATATATTGAAGATCAAAGCCGTTTTTTATTTTGTCCGAAATTTAATCGATGTATTCAATGCCACCTAGCGGAGAGCGAATAAATTTTATGCATGCTAATGAAACAGGATTTTATAGTGCTTGAAATAAGCTTCAAAATGAGCACTGTTAAAAGTCTTTTGCACGTAAAATGAGTGAGCTGTAATGAAAAAAAGAAGAACATCTAATGGTTTTTTTTCAATCAATGGGTTTCATAAGTGTATTCCGTCCAGAATTAACTTATATTAATATAAAGAGTTTGATGGATTCTAGCAGTTTGGCTACTTTAGAACACACATTTTTCGAAAAAGTCGATTTTAAGAAAAAAAATTTCGAATTTTTAGAAAAACCACCTTCTTTTCATAATATCTCAAAAATAATGAAAGATACGTAAAAAAGTGCAATTATAAAAAATTAAGGTTTTTTTTTTGACAAAAATTTTGAGCGCGCGGTAGCGCAATCACAGTCTCTCTCGAGCCTTTTGACCCTTCACCGTTTCAAAATGAAAGGTTTTTCACTACATATTGTAATGAAAAAATTGAGGGAGTTATGGCCCGAAAACTAATCGTATTTTTTTCTACTTAGTAAACTAAACATTAGTAAACTGAAAATTCCGAATTTTCAATTGCCAATAACTTGAAAAGTCTTGGGTTCCTGAAAAAACTTTATGAAACATTTTTTGCTTAAAATTAGGTCTTCTATCGATATCCGAGGTTATTTTGAAAAAAAATTTCCACCACCGAAAAGGGGTGGCAACCACCCCCAGGGTTAAAACGCAGTTCGGGTCAATATCACATTTGAAGTTAAGGGTAAGATAAGCCTAATTCCAAAATTTCATGTAATCGGTTCATAGTAAAACATTTCGGAGGTAAAAACCTATTTTACACTTGCACTTACACTTTACACTTGCAATGACTGCACTATAACAAAAGATGTGGAAATTAATCATGAACAACATTTTCGAAATTCAACCTTCTAGGAATTTTTTGAGGGTGTATGTAATTTTTGCCTAATTCGAAAATATTTGCTTTGTATGAAAATCAGTATCGACAATTGGGTTTTTGAAGAAAAATATTTTGGGATAAATGGAAAGGTCATATATAACAAAAGTATCTAAAGTTTTTTTGCTCTAATTAAAAATTTATATTGAATAGAAAATAAACAAAAGCGCGTGTGACATCACAATGTTAATTTCTACTCGTCGTACCACACAGCTGATACAGTGTTCTGGCTTTTAATCGATTAAACCTTGTTGTTATCGTCAATTTATCAATAAATATTTATAAAATATCAAACCTAAAAAGTTATCTTGCTTGTTTAGTACCATTACTAGTGAGAGGCTCCCCCGCCTATTAAATAGATCCGTGAAAACTATAGATCGATGAAAATATAGTTTCCCGAACCACGATGAATGCAAAGCCCGTCCCTGCCTCTTTCGAACGGTACGCGACGCGTCGAGTGCTGAGCCCGTCCCTGCCTCTGTCGAACGGGCGCGCCATCTGCTCGCTGTCAATTTCGATTTCGTGCGGTATCGGCTAGATGCTACGACCTCATTGGGACTCGCCGTGCCGAAACTTCTCGATAGAATTCAACCCGTCCAACTATCGGCTCCAAAGGCGGTCACGTGAATTCGAGTCCATGTGACGCGAAAATAGTTCTTAAGCGTCGGGAATTCAGCCGTTCAGTACTACAAAAAGGACAGCGGCGATCCACGGGGCCCTTCGGGCCCCGCGATTCGAGGCCGATCTCCTTATCTCGGCTTTATCAGTTTGCCATAATGCGGCCTTCGGCCGCATGCATTTTAGGAGGTCCAAAATGGCAAACCAATTATTTATTTAGTATTATATATGAGCGAATACTACAATAACAACTCCCCAAAATAGTTATTTATGTTCCAAGTGCCTTATATAGATCCTAACGCCCATCGGGCGTTAGGATCTAAATAACGCACGTGGTGCATACAAGAATTTATTTTTCACGAAAAAATTATTTTATTATAATGAAAAATCGATTTTAGAATCGGTTCATTGCTCCTATACTTTCCATTTTCCTTCTCATAGTAGGCATGTCATTTGCTGATATTTTGACGTTTGTTAATATTTTTGTCATCATATTTAGTGAATGTCATTGCTGCTTTATTTGTGTAGTCTTATAGAAATAATGGAAATGAAAATGAATTTACCCAAGAATATCATAGAAAATGTAGCCAAAGCTGCGAATAATTCGTTGCCGGAGAAATCCAGAGTCGTATACGACAAGGATTATGAAGTATTTAATCAATGAAAGTTGCTTCATTTCTCCTCGAACAATGAGCGGGCGTTATGATCCATAATTCCCGCTCATAACGCCCTAGGGCATAATGCGTGTATTTATAGCAACCGTATCTAAGGTAAAATCAACAAATAATATAAAAGTGAAAAATAAAATGTTTTTAAATGTCCCACAAAATGTTATAATTCAAGTATATTACCTATCGGAATTAGCCTATATAAATCCTTTCTCACACATGACTACATAAAAATAACTATTATAATAAATAAATTTCGGACCTTTTCAGACAATTTACAGGTAGAAACCGTGGACACTGTACTATCAAGAAATTCCTTCAACATTATGACGTCACAAACATGGCCACCCATCGCGGCGCGTTGGTAGTCACGTGATTCATTGTAAAATTTTATCAACTTTAAATTGTTTATAAATTATAGAAAGAAAAATTTCAATTGTTTTTCGCATGGACTATTAGTATAATTTCATGATAAAGTTTCAAAATACATAAACAAGAAAACGGTGTCATGGGACACCAGGTATTAGGAACGAAGTTCCTTCGGATAATATAGAAGGACCGCAATTTGCAAAAACGAAACAGAAGTGATAAATTTCACTAATCCAAGTTGAAATAATTAATATTGAAATGTGGGGCTAAGAGCTATGGAGATTGTAAATAAAAAAATTTAAAAAGCCAGGAGTAAGCTCTGGGATTCGAACCCAGAAATACGGCACACCAGGGTTCAGTACTTAGACCACTCGGTCGTCAACGCAATGTAAAATTTAGACGCAAGAGTGTATATAACGAAGGGATAACGTATCGCCACGCTATATAATTGAATATAAACCTACAATACGTAGTCATTATTTTATGGAACAAATTTGTAAAGCTTTATCTTTTCATTATGCCATATCTGATTCCTATCGTAATCTGTCATTTTATGCATATAACTTATACAAAATTATTTCGATGTTTCACATCTGACATTTTCGAGTTGCTTGTACATGAATTAATGAGTACATATAATGCATTGGCGATTGACGTGGCGGAGTGGGATCAGAAAGAGAAGGGATGAGAGAACGGAAAGAAAGAGGGAGAAAGAGAAAGGTATACAATATTCGCTTGTGTTAACTAAAAGCGTGACTTTCGTCAGTCTACTTTCGTCACACTTTTAGTCTCGCATATTTTTCAGTTTGGTCCCGCAGCGAAATCCCTATCTCCTCCAAGCCTGCCATAAGGAACTTCGTTTAAAAAAAAATTTTTTTTCAAAAACCCAATTCAACTCTACTGATATATCTTAACATTGAATTAATTCTTCATAGAGTACTTCACAAAAATAATATTAGTTGAAACTTACTTTCACTTTCACTCTTTCACTGCGCATGAACTCGAGATATTTCATTTTTGGTACGTCTTTAGAAAAATATGCCCGGCAGTCATCAAAATATATATTTTCCTGGATTGGCTTCGGTGAAGATTCGTACTGGACAAAGTTTGGAATTTCAAACGAAATAAAGACTTTCTGACACCTATAAAATAGATTTATTGAATTTAACTGTTAGAGACTGAGGATTTTTTTTTAATCAGCGTGGAATCTACGACGTTTTTATATTTCTAGTAATTCTGAAAATAATAATATTTAATGCTAAATCTATGATTGATTCGCAATTTTGGATGTTCGGGTGTTACGGGCGGCCGAAGGCCGTTCTAGGAACTAATTACAAGTGTGAACGGTCGAAATACCCATTAAAAAATCGCGCACGAAAAGTTCCGTACCATTGACTATGCCCCCTTAAATATTTATTTTATTTTCATTTTATTATTTATTATTTATTATTTAATTAAATACACAATTAAGTATTTTGTGAATATTTCAAGTACCTACCTGTTACCTTTTATTATTAATAATATTGATGTCGAGCAAAAATTGGCAAAAAATGGCGTTTCTTGTTTGCGAGCCCCCCTTAAATATTCATTTTATTTTAATTTTATTATTTATTATTAAATTAAATACACAATTAAGTATTTTGTGAATATTTCAAGTACCTACCTGTTACCTTTTATTATTAATAATTTTGATGTCGAGCAAAAATTGGCAAAAAATGGCGTTTCTTGTTTGCGAGCCCCCCTTAAATATTCATTTTATTTTAATTTTATTATTTATTATTAAATTAAATACACAATTAAGTATTTTGTGAATATTTCAAGTGCCTACCTGTTACCTTTTATTATTAATAATATTGATATCGAGCAAAAATAGGCAAAAAAAGGCGTTCTTTGTTTAAGAGCCCCCCTTAAATATTCATTTTATTTTAATTTTATTATTTATTATTAAATTAAATACACAATTAAGTATTTTGTGAATATTTCAAGTGCCTACCTGTTACCTTTTATTATTAATAATATTGATATCGAGCAAAAATAGGCAAAAAATGGCGTTCTTTGTTTAAGAGCCCCCCATTAAACATTCATTTTATTTTAATTTTATTATTTAGTATTAAAGTTAATATACAATTAAATATTTTGTGAATATTTCAAGTGCCTTCCTGTTACCTTTTATTGATATCGAGCAAAAATAGGCAAAAAATGGCGTTTTTGTATGATAGCCCCCCTTAAATATTTATTTTATTTTTATTTTATTATTTATTATCAAATTAGAAATACAACTGAGTATTTTGTGAATATTTCAAGTGCCTATCTGTTGTCATTATTGATATCAAGCAAAAAAGGGCAAAAAAATTGCCCCCCTTAAATATTAATTTTATTATGTTCAACTGTCTAGCTATAGCGGTTCTTGAGATACAGCTTCCTGACTGTCGAAGGTACTTTTTCCGACCGCGTAGGTGCGATTTCTTATAAATACAGGACAGTACTCGTTAATACTAAATGTTCCTGACAAAACTCCGAATTATTTGAATTATATGGAATCAACAGTTGTGTATTATTATTTCTTACCCGTGTTCCCTCAATAAATCTGCTGGAAGAAAATTAAGGCTTCTCAATTTGACAATGAATGGATTCAATGAACTCTTTTGCTCTCTCGTCATCAAGTTTTCAACTGTCAAAAATATATATCCATTTGTGATCGAATGATTTGCATCATTCAATTTATAAACGGCTAATCCAGGATCAGTGAAGAAAACTTCACCGGGTAGAATAAAATGAGGATTTCCTCTCTTCACCTCCTTGTCTTTCTTCCTTTTGCCGGCCTTCTTTTTTCCCGACTTTTTAGTTGCAACCTTTTTTCCGCTTGCTTCTTCAATAACGATTTCATTTGATCGTATATTAAATTCTTTGTATTTGATTATTTGGTCTTTTTTCGTACATGATATCGTATTATATACCATATACGTGTGCGTTCTATCTGTGAACAACTAGATTAGTCCAGTCACCAGCGGTAAAAAACTGTAAAACCGTGGAATTTTGAGAATCAACGATTTTGATAAAAATTTGGATTTAAGCTCTATTTACCCTCTGCTTCAAAATCTATACTCTACCGAAATGTGCTTATCGCAAAAAATTAAAAAATCGTAGATTTTAGCATGTATTTAGTTAAAATGAAGTTCAAATGAATTATACATATATATATATATATATATATATATATATATATATATATATATATATATATATATATATATTTGTTACCTGAGAATTTCAGCAACGAACTCGCACCATCGGCCGCACATTTCCTCAAAGCAGACCTCACTTCAGATCTTTCGATTTTTGCTGTGAAGTTAATAGTACTTATCTACTAGAAACCATAAATTACTTTACATCATATATGAAAAACATATCGAAAGAAATAAGTAACTGCACATCAAATTGAATAAATAAACTAAACTCGAAATTATATACACGGGGCACTTCGTCATTGAGTGCCGAACTCTTTCAAACACACCGGGATCGTTTCTAATTTAGTTACATCCAGCAATTTTTCGATTTCGCAAGTCGTCCAAATTTTCCACCGGAGTAGCGTAAACTAATGACTTCAAATGTCAGCATAAGAAATAATCTAAGGGTTTTGAATCTGGGGATCGAGCAGGCCATGCGTGTAGCCACCTCGACCAATCCAGCGATCTCCGTATGTTGCTGTTAAATCACGAGCAACCAAACTAAAATGTGGTGGTGCACCATCGTGCATAAACCACATTGCAATTCTTGTCGCCAATATTACATCCTGCACAAACTAAGGCATTGTTTCTTCCAGTCTTCCAAGTTTCGATACATCTCGACAGTAATTCTTGCTGGTAGAAATACAGGTCCAATTAGATTCTCACCCACAATTCCTCCCCAAACATTCAAGGAGAACATTTTTTTTGAATTGTAGTGATTTTCCATGTTTATACTATCCACTGTATCCACCATTATGGTGTGAAAAAAATTCGGAATAGTTGGACTTGTACAGCGTGTTGCCTTGGAAGATTTTTTGATGATTTTTTTTGTTCAAATTTGCCGAACTTTGGAGAGATGCAAAGAAAGTTCTACGATCACTGTGAATCAAATTATGAGAAATTTGGTTATCGTATCAATTAACCCTGAAAACGGTTTTTTAGATCTCTGAGTAACTACCAGATTCCAGAAAAAAATTCGCAATTTTACAATTTTCAAAAATATCTCATATACGTATCCAGTTTGTTAATTTTATACCTGTACGTCTTCTGGCCTGATTCGGATCCTCTTCAAAATATTCCACAATATTTTCAGATTTTGCTTCCTTTTTTTTACAATACAGAACGAAAAATTTCGAACTAAAAACGAAAAAGTAGATTCGTTGTAAAAAATTTAATCAGCTTCATTTCATATTACATATTATCCTTCTTCGCTATATTTATAGAAAAGTTTATAATATGACCATGCAGACTGACTAATTCAATTTCAGTCAATTTCTTTATAAAATGATGTACCGTCAGAGGTACCCAAATCAAGTTTTTATCTTTCAGTGTCTTATAATATCTAAAACCATCAATTGCTGTTATCTAGAATATAATCAAATTAATTAAAATATTTCAAAAATATCAATTTAGCCATTATTTCGTACGTTATGGCATGAGAGGCAATATGCTCAAACTCCTGAATTCTTATTTAGGAAACAGAAAACAAATAACTGTATGGAATAGAGAGACATCGGAAATAGTATCAATTGTGGAGTACCAAGAGGATCTGTGCTTGGTCCACTGTTGTTTCCCATCTACATCATATTCTACAGAACATCACAATCACCGACACTTGCTTTTCAAGTATCTTGAAATTTGAATAACGGAATATTGCCCGGTTTAATAGTACCAAACTACAGATGAACGATGAGAAAACACAAGTATTCAGATTCACGAAACAGACACAGAAAAGTAATAATAACTGACACATAGAGATGTTAGCAAAACAACTGTCAAAAGTGACATATGGTTCAAGAGAATTATGGAAGAAGCTCTCACCATGTATTATAGCAATTTCCAAAATCAGTGCAAAATCTAGATTCAGGGAATTGTTCCGGAAACTGGAAATATTAACAGTTACAGCACTACACTTCTTGTCATGTGTGAGTGTAATACGTTCACGAAAACAAAAAGAAATGTGTTACAAATAGTGATATTAACAGAAATGGATTCATAAGTGTCATTGATTACCAAAATCAACTAGCAAATAGAAAAATTAAAAATATAAATATTTATAAACTATCTGACCTTAGCAATGTTTTCCCAACAGATTATGTCGATTCCATATTTGAATTTTTTTGGAACTAACTCGTATTCAATTCGAATAGAACTAACTAACTTTCCACAGTTCAACTCATAGTCTCTGGTAAGTTCAGGCTTGATCTCTGTCTGCTCTTCCTGTTCAGCATTTGTTTTCTTCTTTAGTTTAGATTTTTTAGTTTTCTTTTGTTTAACCACACTTATCTCTGGATTAATATTGAAAGATAATAAAAAAGTAAGTATGAAGGTAATCATTTTGAAAATGCATGACAATCGTGTCATTTATTACTAGTTATGGTTGCTACGATCTCAAATACACATACATACTTGGGCATAATTATTTTCGTAGTATATATTCGTCTAATATTTTGGAATACTATCCACTTCGCATTATATAATGACATATTCGCTACATCGAATCTAATTTCAACTTTCTCAAAAAATATGCTATGTATTGTTCAAGTCCGAATCAAGTTGGCAGGTTGACAGGGTGATATGGTAATATAATGTAGTAATATTGAATAAGGAAATAGAAACTAATATTTTCTACGATTATATTAACAACAAAAACGAAATACATGAACTAGAATCTGAAAATAAACATGTGAGAATGGGAAGGACCCTGTAAGGAACGAATTTACTTACCGTAACTTGGGGCTACTTATTTGCACCGAATTTTACGCCAAATTTATGAAACGGTATGAGCAGTTCCATCTATTGATAAGAGGAGATTTTGATTGTGGTAATAGTTCTAGTATCGAGAAAATGTTTAATAAACATATTTTTAATTATTATTTAAATGATTAATTTTTTATGGAGCAGTCTCCTCATAGGGAGAGGATACTTTACACCACTGTTGTAAATACATTCAAAATCATAATAAAAGTGCTTCTGGGGCAAAGTAGGAACACTGTGGAATTGACATTACATCACATTATATTCGAAATTGAAGAACTTGATAGCACACGAGATTTTTGGTAAATTTTATTTTGAAAATAGTGGAACGTATGTTGCACGATACATTTTAACACGTGCAAAAAACCGTGAGCTCTTGCCACGTGCACTGCCAGCTCATGATTAAGGGTACATACACAGAAGACCAGAGATGTACGCTGGTAGCCGGGATGGTAGCTTACTCGCTTACTAGATGAGTACCTGGCAGAATGAGAGGGGGCACACGTTAACGCTAAGCGCTTTCTAGCAGGTCCAGCCAGGGTGGCCAGATTGGGCGATTTATCGCAAATTGGGCTACTTTTCAACTTAAATTGCGACTAAAAATCATTATTGCGATTTTGGGCGAAAAATTGACAGCAAAACACGTATGAAATAACTGCTAGAATAAGTGAATTTTATATGCGAAAATACTTGTTACCAATATTTCCTCGTTTGCGACATGTAGCAACCACGGTTGCGCTTTTGGGCGACAAAGCAGCATCTGAAGTGCGACAGAATGCGCAGGCGCTAGCCGTTCCGCATAGCTTTGAGCTATGTAAACAATCGGGGTTTCTATTTCTATCCATCCAGGATCCCTGCGCCCATCGAGGTAACCAGCCAGGCTCCACAGTGCACGGGTACGTTGCCAACTATAGAAAGATTGTTACATCGCAGTAAGCGAGTTAGCTACCATCCCGACTACCAGCGTACATCTCGACTCCACTATGTAGGTACCCTTATACAGGCAGATTCGTGTTTCCACTCAGAAACGATGGTATATAGTCAAAACTCCATACACATAAGAGGAGGTGGTTATCTATTACCTAGTTTGGAGTGCTCACTAATATCTTTAATCATCGGCGGTGCAAAGTAGCCCCTAGTTACGATACGTATTCTTTTCGCATTGTTGTTTTCGGATTTTATTTATTTTTTTTTGACGCTGAGCATATGATTTTACTATTGTCTATGTGTAATATATGTTTATAGTAAACACTCGAATCAAATATATACTAAACGTATGTAAACTTTAACATACTTGTATCGAGTTATACAATTTAATTAATTTACTCTTCTAAGTTTGTATTACACATACTTGATGCAGTTTTCATTTCTTGAAAAATGGAAATAATGGAACCATATAACCCACGTATGATTTAAAACAAAAATATGAATTTATTATTCCTATAGGCGTCCGAAATTAAGATCGTAGCGCCGGAACGGCTAATATCGGTACTAGAGCATGGGAGATTAGCTGTTTGTTTACATTGGCTGTAATGGTATTTACGTTCATTTCGTTTTGAGTTTTCGAACGTTTATCGTCGTAATTTGTGTTTTTTTTGGACTTTGTATTTTCCTGTGATATAGTGTTTGGATTGAGGACAATTTTATCTCTGTTCAACAGTAGATAACCTACCTACATCAAGTTGAAATTTACACTGAGTTTTTATCATTGAACATGAAAATCAATAATAAAATAAAGTAGAGGACGAATAAATTAATTGGTTGATGAACTATGTATACCTCATGAAAAGGCTGTATGATAGAACACCTATTTATTTAAAAAATAAAAAACTTTCAAAAGTTTCAAGAAAACATCTCTGACATGTCTACTTTCATTACGAACTGAAGAATTTTTGAGTATAATGGACAAAACTAAGTACTTACCAGCAAAACTGAAAGAAACAACATGAAATAAAAGAAGAATAAATATGAATACTCTGCTTGAATGGTTTGAACGTAATAAGTTATTATATTTTTTGAATTTTCCTGACGTATAACAGCTATCCTAAAAGTACGGTGGACTTCTGAGAGTCTGGTTTTTTTGATAGAATCTCTGTTTTCCTGATTATATAATTGAATATTTTAGTTTTTACCTAGCTATAGAGTCCAGATTTATTTCATATTCTTGATGTTATGATAAACTGTTATTTTGGTTGTGCAAATAAACATCATTTGTTATTATTATTTTAATAGTATCTCTGGTTGTTACATGAAAGAAAATACAATAATCTAGAATCTCTGGATGATGGCCCAGGTTCAGATTCCGATAAAAGTGGAAGATTTTTCGTTGGAATAGCATTGGACTTCAAAAACTCTACGTTTTCGGTTAGCTGAAAATTGCACATCATTAGTTGGTATAATTCTATATGGAAAAATCCACAAACTTACTGCAGGGAAAATAATTATTCTCAGTAAACTGTAAAGAACAACTCTCTTATGTTCAGACATTTTTTTTCAATCTTCAAGTTATGAATCCACACCTTTCTTCTGTCCATCATTTCCTTGTTTCCCAACTTTGTTTGGAATGCAACTTTGAATTGTCCAGCTTTCGGAAAGGTATGTAAGCTATATTCGGTTCTTTTTTGCCCAATATGAACAATAGAATACACAACAATAGTGATTCATCTCTTCTGAACGTTTGTAAACGATCCAAAATACAATTAAAACTCGACAACTTCTCATATAAAATACACGTAAACAGATGTAAACAAAGCAATCTATCTCCCATGCTCTAGTAATATTCGACACCGGTAGGGGGCGTATCGCTTATTATGTTTTCCCTATTTAATTAATATATTGAAATTTCACACTTGTGCTCACCAAACTTCATAAAAATCATTATATTCAAAAAATTCTCAAGTTTGTAATGTTTAGAAAACCGGGAAAGAGATGAAAAGTTTTGTAATTGTATTTTATGTTTTCTGTAGGAAGTCCAAAATCTTCGCATTCCATCAACGCCATCAATCACGTCCTATTTCAATATTATCTTTCAGAACGTGCCGACAAGCATCTGCTGACTACTCCTACCGCAAGCCGCGTAAAAGAAATTCGTTCCAACAATAAAAGTATAAAATAATGAATAAAAGCATAGAAAACTCAAAAATGTCAACATCAAGGTACATTGAAATTTTTTTATGATATCTCTCTCTACAGGTCTATGTTCGCCGTAGATAGATTGTTAAATTACAGTTAGTCTGGCTAGTCAACTACTTAATTGCTCGACAATGCATCCAGACTTATTTATCATATGTAGTAGGAGTCCTGATGAAGGGATAAAATAAAATAATCAAAAGAATTAAGTTTATAAAAAATAGTTATTATAAAATATTACCCTATAACAGACTTGAAGACAATCTGAATATTCAAACTAGTTTGAATGTGCATTAAAGTAAATTATAACAGCGTAAGAATAAAATAGTCTAATAGTTAAGTCAATAGTAGCCCTTATTTTCAAAAGTTAACATTACTGAACAAATTCATGCGAAAAATAAATGAGTTTTGGAACAGGGTAAATGTGGGTACAATGCACAAAGGATACAATAGCACACTGCGGATAATTTGAAAATTTGACATTCGAATTAGCCACCAATGTTATAGTTGGTCGGAGCTATCAGAAATAAAACAACAATGGCTGCTCTATGTCAAGCATGAGATATGTGAAAAATTTTGTATGCTGTTAAATTGAGAAATTTAAGTATTTAATCATTGCATTGTTTGCCTTGCATTAACTTATAATTGTAACATAACATTTCCATTTCCTTGTCAACCTATAAAATCGAAGGGAATAGAAATCGTCGCCTTGTTTTATAGAGATAACTCCCAGGATCTATTCCTGCAAAACCATGCCATTAAAATAGTCGATTCTGTCAGATTTTTAGGCCTCTTTATCGACAAAAATCTCAAATTTTCACAGCATGTGCATGTCTTAGCTAAAAAATTGTCATCGGCCTGTTTCGCCATTAAATCCATCTCAAGTGAATTAGATACGGCATCAACAAGAATTGCCTATTTTGTATTGTTCGAATCTCATCTTCGTTATGGTCTTCCCTTTTGGGGTTCATGTAATTCTTCACAACTTGACACCATTCTCAAATTGCAGAAGAGAGCAATTCGTTACATGTTTGTACTTATAAATAGGGCTAATTGCAAACCTTATTTCAAGAAAAATAGAATTTTGACGCTTCCTTCTTTATATTTACTTAAATCTGTGTGCTTGATTCATAAGTATTTTCATGCCGTACCCTTGGTGTCACATCACGGGTATTCCACCAGATCTTCGGGACATCATGTTCATCTCCCTATTCCTTCCTCTGAATTAACAAAAAAGTCCATCATTTACAATGCTAAGAAAATTTACAATCACCTTCCAGAGGAATTAAAATCTTCCTTGACCAATTTGCGGAAACGAACAAAATCTCATTTTCTTGATAGACCTTATTACTCTACAGATGACTAGTTTTCCGAGCACTGATTGATAGATATGACCAAATTGAATAACACAGGCATCAGCTTCGATTGAGGAGAATTTATTGTAAAGTTTGTATATATTTTTTATGGAAATGTGGTGTGATTTTTATTTTTAGGTATTGCATTGTTTAGTTTGTATATTTTTTGATTGATGGTGTTTATTTTTATGTTTTACATTATTTAGTTACTATTTTTTCGCTTTGTCAATAAAATGTATTATTTTAAGACAATAAAGCATATTTGATTTGAAAAAAAAATTACCTAGCGGTAGAAATGCTGGAGGACACAGATGGTTTTCAGAACAGTTTTAAACAGAGAGAAACAGTTAATTGTTTCGTTCGGTCTCGAAAAAAATCCAGATACCAAATTTCCGCTCATTGGTTATAATGGCAGCCGTGGAAGATGCCAACATGTACTAGAGCGAAAAAAAAAATAAATACATATATATATATATATATATATATATATATATATATATATATATATATATATATATATATATATATATATATATATATATAAATATATATCAGAAATCGAAAAACTCGATACAGTGCAAGTCTAGGATTTTTGGGGAAAATACGACTAAAAAGTGATAGTGAAATTTCATATGAAGACAATTATAAAAATAGACAAGTTTTTCCTCGCGATTTGGGAAAAATTGAAACAGTTTTAATCTGAGAAGACTGATTGAAAGTTCTCCAGCAAAGATGACCAGAAATATCACTGAGGAAACCGTAAGAAACTAGTTTAGCAAGAAAAAATGCATTCAATAAAACAGATTTTCAATAACTTGACAGTTGTGTATGAGAAGATGGCGCATATTTGACCTAGCCCCAGATATTCAATTTGGATAAGCCTGAACTTACTACAGTACGTAAGCCGCCCAATGTGTTTGTAGTCAAGGACGCTGAAAAGGTGGGTCAGATATCGTCGGCGGAGCTGTTGTCAGTGAAAGAAGTCTACCTCCGTTCATGGTATTCCCCCGCATCCATTTCAAAGAGCACATGGTAAATGGAACCACTCCTGGTACTGTCGGAGTGGTATCAAAGTCACGATAGAGCCAAATATTTCGAGCATTTTAAAACACGAACGGAATCCTAATACTCTCCAGTAGTATTAATATATGACAATCACGAGTGAAACTGCAACTTTGAAGAACCCACGCCATTTTTATTCAAATAAACTAGTCAGATGGTATCTTTCAGCCTAAAACAGACAAAGTGGAAAATCAGAAAATTGCGCCACTGTACCCACATCTCCACTATCTAGAAACAGAAAACTGTGAAAATAAATCAATACACAATACAATTATTTAATACTATTTCGTTCCGTAGAAAATCATGAAATATGATCCCATATAAGGCACTGATTCTTTATTATCTAAGTCATACTCAATGTCAATCATGATAACGTTCGATGCACTGAACCATATTGTGGCCACACTATGCTGTTTCGTCAGTGCCAGTAGAAGTAGTCTACCTCCGTTCATGGTGTCACAGTAGAATAAAATTTTTTTCAGTTTGTGGTTTCTAGCCAAGTAATTTCCATGTTTTCTCATTTAAATATGAACTACCACAGAGTTGATTCATTCTCTATCGATTTTATTAAAAATATGTTCTATGGAAGACGCCCGCGCAAACTCATCTGGTCGTTTATGCCTCAGTGAAAATTCTTTATCATTTTTTGTCATCTGAATGTTGCCGCATATGTCTCACCAATACATTATGGGCAGTTGTTTCAAATTCGCAATCTAAGCATTTAAATTTTTTTTGTTTTAAATGGATCAAAGAATAATGCTTCAGAATATCGCTTTTTCTGTATGCACCATAGTCACAAACTTCACACTTGTAGCCTTCATCTTTATAATGTACCACTTTTAAGTGTTGTTCTAGAGAACGTTTGGTACCAAAACTCTTTTCGCATTTGTCACAATGGAAAGTAGCACTCATATGAATAGTATCTATGTGAGCTTGAAAATTGTACGCATGAAAGCATGAATAATCACACATCGAACATTCGAATCTTGTCTTTTTCAAATGGACATTGTTAATATGTCTGGTTAGATTTCCTTTCAAATTTGCTGCATAATCGCATAGATGGCATTCAAATATTTTTAAATTAAGATGAACTCCATTGATATGGCTCTTGAGGTCACTGCTGGCGTATGTACGAAATTCGCATAAATGACAAGCAAAATTTTTTATATTAGAATGAACAGTTCTTACATGTCTACTTATATTACAACTTAAGGAAGATTCAAAATTGCATAATTTACATTTCTTGGACTTGATTTTTAAATGCACCGATTTAACATGCTGGGAAAGTCTGTAGTTGCTTACTAACATTTTTTCGCAAATATTACACTTATAGTCACTATCCATTTCATGCAGTGAAATTTTATGATTATTCAATCTGTTCTGTGAAGGGGCAGCAAAATCACAAAAATTACACTTATAATCCTTTTTCTTCAAATGAACAGCATCGACATGTTTCTTGAGGGAGCCCTTGGTTAGTGCAGAGTATTCACAGTAATCGCATTTTTCATCCTTCTGCTTTAAATGCACTCCCTTTATATGCACTCGTAAACTTGGTATAAATTTGGTTTCATAGGGACAAAGATGGCACTTATATCTGATATTCTTTTTTTTCTTCTTCCCAGTGTGATGTACCACTTCTTTCCTGTAAAATATATTTGAAATCTTTTGTGATGGGTCATTTCATAATACGCGTTAAAAATCGAAAACAAAAAACACGTTATTAGAAAAAAGAATATTGGATCTATTCAACACACACTACAAACAAAAAAACAAGATTATTCTCATTTCTTCTTCTTTTCGCAGTGATAAAGGATTTTCAGGTCTGTACTTAGAGAAGTTTTTTCCACTCAATTATTTTTTCTCTCTCTAAACGGATTCTACATGCCTAGTTTTCAGGTACAAAAAAATATAACCTACCTATCATTTTCTTCGTGCTTTACTTCTTCATCAAGTAACTGTTTCCCTTTGAATACAATTTCTTTATTCTCTCTTGAGGAGAATTTATCAGTTTTGAGCTTTACAAAATGGATTAGTGGAATATCATCTTCATTTTCTGAATGATTGTGATAACTGAAACTGAAGGAATATATATGACCTGGTGCTTATTTATACAACAATTATCTGTCAATAACAACAAAAATATTTTTCATTCCAGTGGGCCAATGAGTTTGTAAAGATTCTACATTACCCAACTAATTGATTATTTGAAATACTAGAGCTTATAGACATCCACAAACATCCATACTTAACTAAATTGATCTTGATGAAAAGAGAATATTTTATTTTTCGATTCATTTGGCAAATAAAAAAGTTAATTAATTTATTAAAATTAAATATTGGAAACTAGACAAGATAAATTAATCTGCTCATAGGGTATTTAACTATAAAATTATTAAATTTACTGTAATGCATTTTTAATAGAAAATACTTGTTTTTAAGAGATTCACACAAAATTTTATTGCATTATAACACACGTAAAATCAAGTAAGTATAATTCTCTTGAAAACAAATGTTTTTATTTCATTTCTTACACTACAAACCTAAAATATGTGAAAGATACATCTACAGGTTACCCAATTACCAAGAATAATGAATTTAATTCAGTAAGCAGTATATTTCTCAAATTTGTTGCCCAAAATTTACTCTTTTGTAATTGTATGAGGATATCTAGCTTACAAATAATTTCATTGTTAGCGCGTTTTCAACAAAATTTTTATGAAGGAAGAAAATGGATATTAGAAAGAAAGTAACTTCTTTCTGCATTGACAAACTTGACTACAATACCATTAAAAAGGGAGAAGGAGTATAATACTCTTTTGTCAATGATCAAAAGAAAACAACAACAGACGCCATATAGTACAGCATAAAACAAATCTTGAAAGCAAAAGTTATTTTGTCTTTAATTTTATAATTAATGAATAAAGTAAATAATACCAGAAATAATACATACAGTAAAATGTTTATCTTTATACAAACTTTTTTATATATTCAAACAATTTCAAAATATTTGACTGAAATTATGCATTTAGGTGACATATCAAGGATGAAAATAGATTTTGCAAGTTGTCTGCACAATGTTTTTCATTTCAAATTATTATTGGCTTATGTTCGCCAAGACATAAATAAATATTTACTAAGTCGGTGAATATTACATACATACATATTTTTTCCCATTTTACAGACCCACTCACCTGGCATGTGGAAAATTTTCATTCCAAATGTTCCCCTTTTCGTCAATATACTCGTGAACAATTTCTTTTGTTTCTTCACTTTCTTCTGAATTGTCTATATGTTGTGTAAAATCATCAAAAGAATTTATTTCCTTCTTTAAACTTTGGGAATTAATAATATCGAAGCTTATTTCATCCATTTTTGGTTCTACTTAGTGTTTCCTTCAACTGATCAATTAAATTTTCATCTGCAATAAAAATTTCATTCACTAAATCTAACAAGAGAGTATACTCAATTGCTAATAAAGAATTGAATTTGATGTCTTTGTAACATTCTTGTATGTCCAAATAAATATTAGTCTAATAACAGTGAACAGTAGATATATATATATATATATATATATATATATATATATATATATATATATATATATATATATATATATATATATATATATATATATATATATATATATATATATATACAAGGGCGCACCCAGGATTGAGTTTCGGGGGGGGGGCTGCATCAAAATGTATTTATTTTATTTAAGTAAAAAATTAAATAATTTAATCATTAAATATAAATTTACATATATGTCGTATATGGAACAAAACATATATTTACCTATTGTACTATTGTACAAGATTCGTTAAATCAACATGTAAAATTTATGTAAGTAACAACATTTACTCCTCAGATTCTTTTGTTACTATTATAAATCTCGGGGGGGGCTGCAGCCCCTTGGCTGGCTGGGTGCGCCACTGTATAGATATATATATATATATATATATATATATATATATATATATATATATATATATATATATATATGTATATATATATATATATATATATATATATATATATTTACTTTTTGTATCACTATTTTCATTTAAATGTTAGAGACTGAATTTTTGTATTACTACTACATTTTCAAGCAAATGAACATTTTTGGCACTGTAATTTTTGTAATAGTACACAGGTATACAAAGAAAGCGGTTGACAGATTATCATTAAGTAATAGAAATTTTGTACTTCTATTCGAGCAAAGTAAACAAAAGTCTTACTACTAACATTGAATTATTCTAGAAAACATCAAATAATGGAAATTCCGTAGATCTGTTTGGTTATTTAACAAACTGAACGAGTTATTTTTATTATATGTATATCTTTCTGAAGATTCTAAAATATTCAGTTTTTTAGTTTTTGGAGCAGTATATAAAATTTTTATATTAAGAATTTGTGTCTGAAAATGTGTGACCTGAATCTAAAAAGTATTCTGCAAATTTTATTCTTTATTTAATCTGAAGGAATTATTTGTCATTTATAGACCAAATACTCAATTAGGTATCCAACATTTTATAAAGAAACATTATGTTCATACACACATATTTTCATTTTGAATATACTTAAATATTTCAATAATATATAGGTAGGTACCTACTCTGCTGACTGTTTTATACTCTATTAATAAAAAGTGAGTTCAATAAAATTTTGCAGTTTGATTTGTGGTAGGTATACCATATATATTGTTTCAAATGTTATGTGTTTCCTCTCAATTTTTGTTTAAATTAAAATTTTGTGACAATAACTTTGATAACTTCATTGATTACTAGCAACCTATGCCAAATATATTCAATTTAAGCATTTTTATGCTCTAAAATTAATAAAATCATGCAATTTTATTAATGGAATACCATATAAAAATTTTTGAATAAACTAAAATTTAGTGACAAATCTTCAAGAAAAACTTCTTTGATTGCTAGCACTCTTAATGCCAAATAAAATATTCTATGTAGCGCAGTAAATTTTGTCATACGAAATAATTTTAATTAATTCATTCATTTCACAACCTATAAAGGAGCACCTAGTGCTTCATTCAATATAGACCTCAACTATTTCTCCAAATAGGGTAATATATTATCGATACAGTCTACTTTGTATCAAATTGGAATTACTAAATCTTGGGAGACATTTTCAAAAACTGAATCATAATACCATCATCTTGTTATCTAGAAGAGTTTACCAAAGTTCCTATTAGAAATTATTGAGTTTACAACAGACTGCCCCGATTTTCTTGAAATTTCGGATTTTAGCTTATTTTGGCCTGAAAAAGCCGAATATGAAGTCAGATTTTGTCGCTCGGTCATCTTTTTTTTTCAAAAACTTGAGCTGACCTGACTTTTTCTAACCTTACTAACCTAACCTCCGAGTTCATAAAAGCATAGAATGTGAAATATATGAATTTAATTATAAAAAAGACAATGTTTTTGATAATAAAATTCATCTATAACATGAATTCTATACTTTTATGAACTGGGATGTTAGGTTAGTAAGGTTAGAAAAAGTCAGGTCAGCTCAAGTTTTTGAAAAAAAAAGATGACCCAGCGACAAAATTTGACTTCATATTCGGCTTTTTCAGGCCAAATTATGCTAAAATCCGAAATTTCAAGAAAATCGGGGCAGTCTGTTGTAAACTCAATAATTACCGAATTATCATTAATGACTATTGTACGTGGTAAAATTAACAAAGTTATGGAAAATAACCCCAAAACAAAATCAACTGTCTAAAATTAAAATAACATACAATTTTTGCTATGGACATTCGCTTACCTGCCAGATTATTCATCAAATTTAATCAATTTTTGGTATATCATTGGTTTCTCACTCTTCATCACATTGTAAGTTTAAAAGTTGATCAATGCTTATCCCTAGTTTGAGTTAAATTCAGGATAAATGATAAACGCTACACAAGCCCAATGTGGTCTTTACTGTTATCGTCGTGTTCGTGTTCCTAACAGAGCTGGTGAAATTAGGATTCACCCACTCAATTTTGAATTATTTCGAAAATAGAAATATCAACAACTTGAAGCAACAAGTGGTGAAATAAGTCTCGTCTCGTGCAATATGCAATGCTGCCAGATCAGAATATTAATAGTGACTACTATTAATACCAAAGTATCAATTTTGTTTAAATAGTTTAAGTAGACTTATTGAAATAATTTTATAAAATGCAATGTAAATCGTTGCCATGGATGTAAAAATTACACATATTGTCCCCTATCGTTCAACTTATTTAACACTAGAAGTAGGAAAACTATTGTTGTTGCTCGTTTTCATATTAAAAAGATTTATTCATAATAATCCATTAATTTCATATTTTTTTACAGGAAATGGCACATATGAAAACTATTTTATATTCATGAAAGTATACTCGCAATAACTCGGTGCACTGAAGCAGCAATGTAGTCTCTGTCTAAAAGTCCTACACCAAGATCGAAGTGATGACTAGTGATCAGTCAATCACTGGTTCAAAAGGGTCTATCACGGCTATAAAAGGGAACCACTTCATGAAAAAGCCAGTTTCAATCTTCCTTATTGACTTACAAAATATAATATCCGATACGGCTTATTTTGTTGAAGAGTCATATCCGAAGTGTCCTTCCAATTTCAATTGGATAAATTTTTTAATTTAATTATTTATGGATGAAAACATCGATATAAGGTTCGATGACTAGTTTTGAAAAAATTTATTACCTCTAAGATTATCCCATCACTCGTCGTAAGATGAGTTGATACATTGAAAAAAAATTATTTCATTTGGGTAATGAATTTATGCTGTTCTCATGACTACCAAGACAATCTGGCATCACTGCAGCATTTGTATTGCTGAAGTCCTCCACCTTCGCCACGCCATCGCCGTCACCCCCCCCCCCTCCGCCAGCCGTCTTTTTAGGAATCACTCGCTCGACCACTTCAATCTGAGTTCAATCACCACTAGGGGCCATCCATAAAGTACGTCACACGAATTTTAGGACTTTTGAACCCCTCCCCCCGTCCTTGTCACAGGTTTTCACATTTTTATAACCCCCCCTCCTGATGTGACGTCACACATTTTTTAAATTTATGTATGTATTTAAAAATAATCGAGAGAAAACAGCTATTTTCATTTTTTACTTATTTTTATCAAATAATAATCTAATAAAATCAACAAAGTCCAACATTTCATAAAACCGAAAAAACAAACGACTAGTTAGAATTCTCAAAATTCTCGTGAATTTGAGTGTCTCACTTGCATTACAACGCCGCTCTAGAAGTTAAATGACGTTGCATGAGAGATTATCGCATAGCGAGAATTCTAAATTATTAATAAATATAGATCAAGTTCGTAAATTTTTAATTCACATCCAAACTTTGCGTTTTAGTATATTAAATTTTAACATGTGACGTCACAAAAATATTGACCCCCCATGCCCCTTGTCTCACGATGTCACACTTCGGTGATACCCTCCCACCCCATTAACGTGTGACGTACTTTATGGATGGCCGCCTACCACTGACAGTTTACAGTAATTTTATTTTTGAAGGCCAAGGGGTAAAACTGGTAAAAGTTTAAAGATAGTGAAAATTTTCTGAGGTTGAGAAAATGTAATGACAAAGTTAAATTAAAGTAATAAGTCGAAAATATGATTGATAAACGTTCTGTGTTAAATAATAATTATTAACTTGCAAAATATTAGATACTTCTTCATCAAAATTTAAACTTTCTTGTGACGGCTATTTCCATGTAATGGACAAGAAAATAGAATCTGGTGTACAACTGTTCTCCCGAATAAACAGTCGACAAGACGATTTCAGTTGTCTCAATGAAAGACTATTTGGAGAAGATAACCTACAGAATACAAACGTTGAAATTGTCTCAGACTATGCTACAGAGAGAAATAGTTTACTATTAGATTTTATAATAAGATGTATACTTCCAGCAGATGTGAATCCCTGTTGCAAAAACTGTGGCATTGTATTTATTAACACAACTTTCCAGATAGGTGTTTTCCAGATTATCAAAACTATTGACAGACATTTGAAAGATTTAAATATAAATAACCGTACAGCTATTATTGAGGCCAGCTTAAAGAATATTCTTATCTTGAATTGTTTTGATAAGGCACAATTAGAAATAACTATTTATAGTCTAGATGAAATAATTAAAGGAAAGCCCAGTATCGCATGTTTAATTTTTGATGATATAACATCATTTTACTGGATTCAAAAACAGGAAAATGAAATGCTAAGTACTTACATGTATTCACTGAAAGTCTTCAATGATATTCTTTGTGTCATGAAAGGATTAAACATTTTCTTTTTATTTGGTAGAACTGAAAATAACGAAATGAACCAGGAAAAGAGATTGTCTCAAAATATAGATTATCATTTAACTTTAAGTATGAAAAGTGAGAACTTGTTTGAAGTAAAGGTGCAAAGTTATAAGTCTGAAGAAAACAATGTAGTTCCCTATTTCTACAATAATTTTAAAGTGACCTATAATTAATTCATTAAGGCCTTCGAAATGTAGGTATTAATTAGTTATGAGTTAAATCCTTTGATTACAATTCATGGATTTACATTATTAAATGAGTTCTTCACATCCATGAAATTTCTGAATAAAGCATCTTCGAAATTTTACATTACGTTACTACCTATGTAAGTAATATTAATTTTATAATAAATTTCACATTAAGAAAATTTGTAAACACCCGAATAACATCAAGTTATACAATTTGATTAATTTAAGTTTGTACTACACATACTAGCTGCAGTATCCAACAATAAAAGTGTAAAATTGTGAATAAAAGCATAAAAAAACTAGAAAATCCCTCTCTGCTGGTGTATGTTCGGATAAGCTTTTCAGTAATTGAGATGAGCATAACTATTTCAATGACACCAGATTTGAAACACGGCAGATAGATAGATTGTTAAATTACAGTTTTGAATTATTTATATATATATATATATATATATATATATATATATATATATATATATATATATATATATATATATATATATATATATATAGATCAATATAGATCAATAAATTAGATATAACATCATATTTGATAACTTAATCTACACAATGAAGTAAAACGCTATAGTACTGATTACATGTTGTAACAGCCCTGACCTATGACTATATTTACATATACTTTGGCTAATCAACTTCTTATTTGCTCGGCAATGCATCCAGACTTATTTATTATATATAATAGGAGTCCTGATGAAGGGATAAAATAAAAGAATTAAATTTATAAAAAAATTGTTATTATGAAATATTACTGTATAACAGACTTGAAGACAATCTGAAGATTCCAACTTGTTTGAATGTGGATTAACGTAAATTACAACAGCGTAATACTAAAATACTATAATTCTCAACTTGATAGTAGACCTTATGGTTAAAAGTTAAAATTATTGCGAAAATTAAATAAGTTTTGAAACGGTAAATGTGTTTACAGTGGCACAAAGGATACAATCGCACACTGCCGACAAATTGAGATTCGAATTAGCCACCAATGTTATAGTTGGTACCCCTGTCGGACCTATCAAAAATAAAACAACAATGGCTCTGTGAAAATAGCTATTTACCTAACAAGTGCGGAAAAACATTTTCCGTAAGTGTTAGGTACAATAGTTTTTCTACGAACGTGAGGAAAGTCAACAGAACTAATCAAAAGTTGAGATATTTTTATCTGATTATAAGTGCTTATACAGTGCGGAAAAAAACCCTGCTATTCCATTTCCGCACGGTGCGGAAAATTATTTCCACACAGTGCGGGAAAATTAAGTTTCCACACTAAAATGTGTGGAAAATTCAATTTTCCGCCCGCTCGTAGAAAAAGTTTGTATGCTAAGAAAGTAAACAAATTTTAGTATTGAATAATTGCATGGTTTGTCTTGCATTAACTAATCATATTTCTAATTTCAATAGTCTGTTTTATTCTAACATAACATTTCCAATTCCTTGTCAACCCAGAAAATGGAAGGGACTAGAAAAAAAAATTACCTACCGCTAGAAGTGATTGAGGACACAGATGATATCAAAACGGCGATAAACTGAGAGTTAATAGTTTCGTTCTGCCTCGAAAAAAAAACTAGAAAGGTAAAAAATTTCAGCTCATTTGGTCTAACAGAAGCCGCGGAAGATGCCAATGTGTACTGGGAAAAAAAAAATATATATATATATATATATATATCAGAAATCAGAATACTTTCGAAAACCATGAAATACAATGAAATAGTCAAGGATTTTTGGGGACAATATGACTGAAGAGTGATAAAAAAAGACAAGTTCTCCCTCGCGATTTGGAGAAAAAATTTATGCAGTGTTAATCTGAGTAGACTGGGAAAGCAGGAGAAGATTGGT
Source organism: Cynegetis impunctata (assembly GCA_030704885.1). NCBI lineage: Eukaryota > Metazoa > Arthropoda > Insecta > Coleoptera > Coccinellidae > Cynegetis > Cynegetis impunctata. The sequence goes on along the minus strand of JARQZK010002921.1, from coordinate 319,961 downwards.
TCAAATCGTAAGTATAACTTCACACGTGCCTGATGGATGTGTCCGGCGTTGGTTTACAATTTTCCACACCTGGCCGATTTTTTTTTTACCGATCCGGCTGTGTTTTTTCATTGCCCAGTAGCCTCAGTCTGAATAGAGATTATGAATCGCAAACGCGTTATTGCTATGTGGCTACTTTACCAAAGGTGTCGTCGTGGTAGACAGAAAGAAAGGCGAGTATATTGGGTGCACCCCAATATAGTTCAAATTGTAGTTCAAAATACAATCCTTGTCCATCGCTACGTTCCTTGAATTGAACCACAAATTAAAGGGTGTTTTTATTTCTATATTTTTGTCCCACAACACGGGCTGAGAATCAACCGAGGTAATCAAGTCTTCGATGTCTATTTATTGCGACATTGTAACGTCTACTAGAAAATTAAAAATCGCGATACCTGTTATCTATAATATAGACTGCCGACACGGCACATGTGAACCCTATAATAAAAATACACATACTACTGCGTACCATCTGGTCCCCGTCATCTGGTGCTCCAGTGAGCATAGCCTGCGACAGCCGGGTTACCAGTGGTCGGGGAGGCGCCGAATAGTTTTTCTCGGTCCGTCGGAAATGGTACATACTACCCTATAGTCGTAAAAATCCTGACATTCCTATACATCTTAAAGCTAAGGTCTTCAACACTTGCATTCTTCCTGTTCTGACATATGCAATGGAAACAACCACACTAACCGTAAAAGCCGCTAACAAACTTCGAAGAGCACAAAGAGCAATAGAATCGAAGAAACGAAGACATACGAGCTCGAACAAGCGTGGAAAATGTAGTGAGGCGCATCACCACTCTAAAATGGTGTTGGGTGGGTCATATCGCTAGGCAAGACAACACAAGATCGACAAAGCAGTTACTGCAATGGAGACCCAGTCTTTCCAAGAGAAGTATCGGACGACCGCAATAAAGGATTGACGACATCAAGGAAAGGATAGGAAGAAACTGGTACCAAACAGCACAAGATAGGTTGGAGTGGAGAAGACAAATGGAGGCCTATGTCCAGGAGTGGATGAGCAAAGGCTGTTAAAGAGAGAGACCCTATACATCACCACTCCCACCACCCGGCGCCGGACAAATCCATCACACCTGTGAAGCTATACTAAGAAACTATTTTAGCAAAAAAATGCATTCAATAAAACAAATCTTCATTAACTTGACAGTTATGTATGGACAGGTGGCGAACATTTAACCTAGCCATATATTCAACTTGGATTAGTCTGGGCTTAATACAGTGCATAAGCCGCCCAATGTGTTTGAACTCAAGGACGCTGAACAGGTGGATCAGATATCGTCGGCAGAGCTGTTGTCAGTGCCAGTGAAAGAGGTCTACCTCCGTTCATGGTATTCCCCCGCATCCCTTTCAAAGGGCACATAGTAAACAGAAACCCTCCTGGTACTGTCGGAGTAGACCCAAATATTTCGAGCATTTTAAAACACGAACGGAATGTTCGTAAGACTCCAGTAGTATTAATATTATGACAATTAGGAGTAAAACATTAAATTTGAAGAACCCACGCCAAATAAACTAGTCAGATGGTATCTTTCAACCTAAAACAGAAAATTAGAAAATTTTGCCACTGTACCCACATCTCCACTATCTAAAAACAGGTAATTGTGAAAATAAATCAATACACAATAAAATTAATTGATACTATTTCATCCCGTAGAAAATCATGAAATATGATCCCATATAAGGCACTGATTCTTCATTATCTAAGACATACTCTATGTCAATCATGACAACCTTCGATGCACTGCACCACATTGTTTCTGAAAAGTATTCTCAACTACATAAAAAACTACATATCCTTGAAGAGTGTGTCTAATAATAATGATAACATGGCGAAAAAACAAAAATCTTTGTTCTGGGGAAGACGCCCGCGCAAGCTTACCTGGTCGTTCTGGCTCAGTAAAAATCACTTTTTGTCATCTGAATGTTGCCGCATATGTCTTACCAATACATTATGGACAGTTGTTTCAAATTCGCAATCTAAGCATTTAAATTTTTTTTGTTTTAAATGGATCAAAGAATAATGCTTCATAATATCGCTTTTTCTGTATGCACCATAGTCACAAACTTCACACTTGTAGCCTTCATCTTTATAATGTACCACTGCTAAGTGTTGTTCTAGAGAACGTTTGGTACCAAAACTCTTTTCGCATCTGTCACAATGGAAAGTAGCAGCCATATGAATAGTATTTATGTGAGCTTGAAGATGGTACGCATGAAAGCATGAATAATCACAAACTGAACATTCGTATCGTGTCTTTTTGAAATGGACATTGTTAATATGTCTAGTTAGATTTCCTTTCAAATTTGCTGCATAATCGCAGAGATGGCATTTAAATTTTTTCAAATTAAGATGAACCCCATTGATATGGCTCTTGAGGTCACTGCTGGCATAAGAACGAAATTCGCATAAATGACAAGAAAAATTTTTTATATTAGAATGAACAGTTCTTACATGTCTACTGATATTACAACCCAAGGAAGATTCAAAATTGCATAATTTACATTTCTTGGACTTGATTTTTAAATGCACCGATTTAACATGCTGGGTAAGTCTGTAGTTGCTTACTAACATTTTTTCGCAAATATTACACTTATAGTCACTATCCATTTCATGCACTGAAATTTTATGATGTTTCAATCTGTTCTGTGAAGAGGCAGCATAATCACAAAAATTACACTTATAATCCTTTTTCTTCGAATGAACATCATGGATATGTTGCTTGATAGCACTCTTTGTTACTGCAGAGTAGTCACAGTAATCGCATTTTTCATCCTTCAGCTTTAAATGCACTCCCTTTATATGCACTCGTAAACTTGGTATAAATTTCGTTTCATAGGGACAAAGATGGCACTTATAACTGATATTCTTTTTTTTCATCTTCCCAGTGTGATGTACCACTTCTTTCCTGTAAAATATATTTGAAATCTTTTGTGATGGGTCATTTCATAATACGCGTTAAAAATCAAAAACAAAAAACACGTTATTAGAAAAAAGAATATTGGATCTATTCAACACACACTACAAACAAAAAAACAAGATTATTCTCATTTCTTCTTCTTTTCGCAGTAATAAAGGATTTTCAGGTCTGTACTTAGAGAAGTTTTTTCCACTCAATTATTTTTTCTCTCTCAAAACGGATTCTACATGCCTAGTTTTCAGGTACAAAAAAATATAACCTACCTATCATTTTCTTCATGCTTTACTTCTTCATCAAGTAACTGTTTCCCTTTGAATACAATTTCTTTATTCTCTCTTGAGGAGAATTTATCAGTTTTGAGCTTTACAAAATGGATTAGTGGAATATCATCTTCATTTTCTGAATGATTGTCATAACTGAAACTTAAGGAATATATTTGACTTGGTGCTTATTCAACAATTATCTGTCAACAACAACAAAAATTTTTTTCATTCCAGTCGGCCAATGAGTTTGTAAAGATTCTACATTACCCAACTAATTGATTATTTGAAATACTAGAGCTTATAGATATACACAAACATCCATACTTAACTAAATTGATCTTGATGAAAAGAGAATATTTTATTTTTCGATTCATTTGGCAAATAAAAAAGTTAATTAATTTATTAAAATTGAATATTGGAAACTAGATAAGATAAATTAATCTGCTCATAGGGTATTTAACTATAAAATTATTAAATTTACTGTAATGCATTTTTAATAGAAAATACTTGTTTTTAAGAGATTGCATTATTATTGAGTTTAAAAATTTCTAAGATTCGGCATTTCTTGATTTTTATTGAATAATCGATGGAGGTTGAAATTCGGTATAGGGAAAGCTTGAGTAACTCATTCTTAAATTCAATTTTCTTTTGAATGGCGTCAAAAAAAAAATAGTAGGTGCTATTTGAAATGGCAAAATGGGACCATGGATGGATCAGCTGTTAGCCTGGACTGCTAGATAACTGCTACATAAATTTATTCTTCTACTTTTGTACGGTTTGCGAGCTACGCATTTTTTCCTTAACTACTATGGCGGTAAGTTTTTTCAGAAAAATGGAAATAGGTATAGATAAAATAACATAACTTAGGTAGAGGACTACTTTTCTGAGCATTCATATGACCAAATTGAATAATACAGGCATCAGCTTCGTTTGAGGAGGATTTATTGTGAAGTTTGTATGTATTTTTTATGGAAATGTGATTTTTATTTCTAGGTATTACATTGTTTAGTTTGTATATTTTTTGATTGATGTTTATTTTTATGTTTTACATTATATAGTTACTATTTCTGTATGAATTTTTTTATGGAAATGTGGTGTGATTTTTATTTCTATGTATTACATTGTTTAGTTTGTATATTTTTTGATTGGTGTGTGTTTATTTTTGTCTTACATTATTTAGTTACTATTTTTGCGCTTTGTCAATAAAATGTATAATTTTAAGACAATAAAGCATATTTGATAACTCAGGTTGTTCAAACTCACAATCAGAAGGCCGATCGAACAATGTGAGAAAAAATTCAGGTTTTCATTTAAAATAAAAAAGTTGGCACTGACTTTTGGCAAACCTGTAGGACTTAAATTATTTGAAGTAAAACGGACACGACAGATTATGACAGCTAACCAAATTTTAAGTTTCTAATCCAACCAACAGCAAGTTGAAAAAATTCTAATGCATGGCCTACGTAAATCAACCTGTATATTACACATAAATATTTTTTACATTTTGTTCCTGTATATGAAGATTTTGAATTGCTATAATTTTAGATTCAGTTTGACATGAAATCCACAAATTTTGACAGAAGGTAGATCACTTGATTTTAAACATTTTTAAAAAAATAAACATGGGTCCGATTCGTTTAGAAGTTACAAGCATTTGAAGAATCGTAATTTTTTCAGTCAACCAGGAAGTGACAGAAAGTCACTTAGCATGTTAAACAATGCACACTTATAAAATATACACCTGCTTCAATAAAAAACGTAGGCATTTATTCTCCACTGAGGAATATGCAGATATTGTGTTTGTATATGGGTATGCAGCTAGCCAAATAAGAAATGATCCAAATCTCATTCTTCGAATCTTCAGTTCGTCGATGTGAGGCTGGCATTCAAGCTGAGGGTGGACATTTTTTATAGTCTTTAGTTTTGTGATTATCATTTAATTTCAATTTTTATTATTAATAAAGTTTAAATGCTTGTAACTTCTAAACAAAAATGAATCGGACACATGTTTATTAAAAAAAATATGTTCAAAATCAAGCAACCTACCTTCTGTCAAAGAGCTTGTAGAACACCCTGTATAACTAAAATAATATACAAATTGCTCACTAAAAATTATCCATTATCCACGTCGAATAGATTGGAACAAACAAGCACAATGCCATAACTTACAGTAGCACTTATTTTATATAATATAATTTTAGACTGATCATTTCTTCAGCTTTCAGTCAGGTTAGACATGCCGTAAAGAAAACTAAAACCTGCCGCTATCATAAATCCAAAATTTTCAAGCATCAGACAATATTCTCAATTAATGACAAATTTCATATACTATTGAAATTAAAAATGGAGTTAAATTTAAAACAAAAATCCAAATTCAAATTTTTTTTACTTCAATTAAAATTTTATACAATTTGAATCTAAAATAATCTATAAAACACTAGTACTAAATTACACCTTACATATAAAAAATATTTAACAATAACTCCTTACGAGATATGCCGTACATCTTAGATGCTTTAATATTTAGCAATCAGCTCATACAGAGGGGCCAGTTGATAGGGTTTATTTTCTATTAAATAACAATTAAATAAAAACAATTTTATTTTTGAATAACATACACTGATAAATTTGGAGAGGTTGAGAAAAAGAATTTTTTTAGCCTTAATTGAGAAAAAATTCAACTAAGGAGTTTATTATCTAAGGCTGTACAATATGCAATAGTCACTTCCAAATATACTTGAATGCAATCAATTTCCAATTTTTATATGACAAGTTAATCTTCAATGTAAGCCCAAAGTCACTGGATGTAATGAATTTGTCATATAATATTAGAATCCCTACGTAATAAAAAAATCTTCTATTGCTGTATTAAACATGAAGGTGTATGAGTTTTACATGATCTTTTTCTTAACAGCATGAAATGATGGTACACAGGTGAGTTGTCTCGCCTATGGCAGTGTTTAGAAGGCGAATAATAACAAAAACGCCATCATAAGACAGAAGAGACCCATAGCCTCAGACAACGCAAATCCTAAGATAGCGTAAGAGAACAACTGCTGTTTTAGGCTTGGATTTCTTGCATAACCAATAATAAGGGAACCAAATACTGTTCCAATACCAGCACCTGAAATTAACATAAATTTAAGCATTACTTCAAAATATAAATTAGTTAAATTCTGTTTTACTACCAGGAAAAAATTATGATAATAATTGAAAATTGGTTCAAACGACACAATTAATCCATTAAAATGTAAAATAAATAAATACCAACACACTACACAAAAAATTTCTTATTGTATGAGTACAATCCTAATAACAAGGCTCGACAAAATAAGAACTTAATTTAAAAAAAATTAAAGAGCATTGATTATCGTAGTGGAAGGTGGAATTGAATAAGTGTAATTTTTTCTTGGGCTTTGAGTGAAATTGAAATCATATAAATCATTGGAAGAAAAGAAGACAACAGCAGTTTCATGTTGTACTTTTTTTTAAGTAATTCTTAGGTTAAGTGCAATAAAGATTATTATCATTATTATTATTATGTTGAAATAACAGTTCTAAATAAATCTGAGTGAAAACTGCAAGGAGAAAGATTGAAAAAAATTGTTCAAACAAAGTTTCAATTAAAACATGATTTCAATATTGGAAATGTGATAATTAAATCATTATTTTGATCATGATTGACACAATAGCCCAACCCTACTGATGAATTTTCCTGAGGTTATGTAATAACAGAAATTATTTGATATATTCCAACAAAAATACATCAAATATTCATAAAAGAACAACTACAAATTGATTGACTTATATTTGAATATTTTTCAGATGAATCTACAGGATTCCAGAAATGCAAATTTAAATTTCACCAAAGCTCATTGCACCAAGTTAACTAATTAGATAAACATCAAACAAAATCAATTTAATTTCAAATGTAGACCTTAGTCATATAACCATTACATAAGATTCAAATATGAATTATATAACCCCCAATTTATTTAAAAAGATTTATAAAAGTAATAAGTAACTCACCAGAACCAGCAACTCCTACTGTGGCAGCTCCTGCTCCTATAAATTTAGCTGCAGAATCAATATCCCGTGTTACTGGAGATGTTTGGAAATTACGAACTGAGGCTAACAGAGAGGGTTTATTCTGTTGCTGCTGTTGTACTTGAGCAGATTGTACTAAAGTCTGACTTTGATTAACAACACCACTTAAAGGCCTCAAATAAGCCTTAGAGTTGGAGATGATCTGAAAAATTATTTTAAATGAGCAAGAATACATCTTCGTAAAAAACTTTTTTTTTCATTCATTCTTCAGACATCCAAGGAAGTCAAATTCATCAATATTAGATATGAAATTAAAAGATTTTCATCATTTAAATGCGGTGAAATAAAACACAAAATATGAAATTATGTAACTTCATACAAAAATTACAAGCTAAGATCTTTTAGAGATCAAATAAAAAAATTATCCAAGGAAATTAACTCACAATATTACAAAAAAATTACTTACGGCGCTACGTGCAGCGGGGCTGATCAATTTGGCGCAAGCAAACATTTTGTTTTATGTTTATTGGTGGAACGTACGTGTGAATGGAAGTCTGAAAATGTTTCATACACTTAGAAGATATTATGTCCCTTGATCAAAATGACGTTACGTAACAAAAACCTCAGATCGATGGAAATTCGTTATTATGTAATGTACTATGATCAAACAATATTCTATTTAATACACGACATATAAGGTTACAAATGACAAAATAACTTTGGAAAGAATAGCTATAACAAAAGACAATCTGTAATGACACTTTACTATCTTGGTAATGGCCGCAGAATTTATCCATTTTTTGTGAGTACATCTTTCGCAGAAAAAACCTTCAAAACTCACTTTAATAGAAAAATATAAGCTAATAAGCTTAAAGAAAGTTAAACCTTTATTTCACTAATTCAACAACAATTGATGACTTGAAGAAACAGAGATATTTAGAGATATTCTAATACTCACAGTACTCAACGCCTTTTACCGCAGAAGAAACTGTGCCTGTGCGACGTTGGAAACCGTTCTACGATGGAGGAGGAGAGGAGTGCGGAGATAAGGAGTAGATGACAGCGGCGAACAGCGCAGGAAAATTTATTTGATGGTTAGAAAAACTCACTCCCGGTACGTGGAGTCGAAATTGAAAAGCGCAAACGCAAGAAACACCAATAAATATTTAATGTTTTCGTTTGGATCAAGTGTAGTAGAACTTTCCTTTCGCCTTCCGATGTTTGTTACTATTAGATAATAGATGCCGCTTAATTAAGATGGGAAGATTCCTTTATTTCTATATATCTGATTCCATCACATTTTTTGTGGAATTTGTGAATTTATTTCATTTTCAATGCAGAGCTTTGTAAATTTAGATAAAATTCATTTTAAAATATGAAAATGATAGTTGACAGTTCTCTTATTCATGGAAATAATTTTGGATTAGCCTTGTACCGTTTGTAGACCGAGGATTGTGGGTTCGAGTCCCACCTTGCTCTTGGGTGTTGTGTATGTCCGGAATTTAGTGGTTATATATGATTAAAAAGTGTTCAATAATGAACATAGTTTACAAGCCCATTGGCCGTTCGGAACCAGCGTTAAAATGTAGGTCCCTCGAGTTAAAAAAAAAAATTTGGATTATGTGTGCGATCTATTAATTGCTTTTTTTCTATAGTATTAAGTAGCATTGTTATTTGTTAAGAGACCAGATCAAGTAACATCACCTGCATGATGCAACAATTGCAAATTAACAACTTCCCAGCATAAATGTTGAATCAAAGAACTACCATACACTTCCTGTTAGATAATGAACTGTTGGACAGAAAAGTTGGCCTAGGGCCCCAACCTTTGTAAATCCGCCACTGTTTCTGTCTCTGTATATATCCCACTGCCATTTTAATCTAAATGAACTTATTCTCAGTAATTAATAGTTTTATTACAACTCATACAACAAGAATTTGAAGTCAATTTCTCGTTATGAGTAATATTTATATTGCGTTTTGTATCGGATATAAATTGGAAAGTATCAGATGGAGTAGAAAAGATTATTTGAACGGTTGAGTGTTAGATGTACCTATTTTTGTTGCATTCTTAAAAAAATAATAAAGATTCAAGATAAACATTTTGCAATTCATTATCACAAAATATATACAAAATTTCAGAAATCATCTAGTGTACACCGCTTAATAACACTAGTTGTCAGAAATATACTTGTGATAGTGAAAACACTTCTAATCACAGAGATTGAATACTTTTCTTCGTTAATGTCACTGCCTTCCCTATCTGTCATTTTATTTCTAAAAGAAATTGTGATAATTGTGTAGTTGCTTTTGTTTGTCGAATCTACTTATTTTTTTGAAGAAATCTATATTAGCTAAACAAATATTTCAAACTTATTAATATGGCACAATTGATAAAAGTTTCTTTACCTAATTATCTTTCCAATTTACCTATACCAGATAGTGTTGGAGGATGGTTCAAATTAGGAAGTATGATATACATCGATTATAATTTTTCGAACGAATTTATAATTGCGTGATCTTTTTCAATGTTTTATCGGCAATTAAAAAATATTCCATTTTTTCATTGAGTATTAAAATAATTGAAATCAATTTATAAATAGGGGTCGGTGTTACAAATACGTTCTCTGACTGCTTCATGGCGTTAGGAAAAAATGAGCATATACGTTTCTTTCAATAAATAGAGAAATTTGTATCCTGATATAATTTGTATTTTTCAGTTAGGGATTGGATATCTTTAGTGCCTCCTTTTGCATTTGTGGCTGGTGCCACTTACGTTTCATATCTTGCATTTTGCCCAAATGCTAGGCCAAGTCCTTGTGGAAAAGTGAATCCTAAAATACTCAAAAATTCTCCAAAAGTAGTTGACACAGTTGATGTTGAAGATATTAATGAAAAAGCTGTATTCTGTCGTTGTTGGAGGTCAAAAAATGTAAGTTTCTATGAAACTTGAGTTTAATTTATATTTAAGGTTTATTCACATCACTTACTAATTAAATTAATTAGTAGTTAAACACTACACTACAGAATATTACATTATATAAAATATATTGTCTATTTACTGCTAACACATTTGTTAATGCATGAATTCACTCTACACATTTCTACTACAATTTCTTGCAAATATTTTTTCAGGATTCTATCATATATTTGAGGTTTATTCAATTCAATAGCTATATGGAATAACAAACCATTTCAACAAGCTCTCTATCACATGAACAGATTTTTGTTAATCATGATGTGAACAAATACCTAGGTACTTCTTGATGGATATTTGATAATTTGCAATTATCAAATAAGTTATCTTATTGAAATCATACAACACATCAACTTGTGCCACTTACCAACACTCCCAATTTTTGACATATAAAGAGTTAATATTTCTTATATGGATCAAATATGATCAGTGTGAAAATTCAAATACTAATGTTCTATTTTAAAACTTGATTATAAATCTATTGATTTAGTGAAATAGTGACAAGATACTAAAGAAACTAATTTTCAGTGGCCATACTGCGATGGAAGTCATGGTGCTCACAACACAGATACTGGTGATAATGTAGGTCCTTTAATCATTAAGAAGGATTGAGAATGTAAATAGAAGAAATATGATGTAACATAATTTGATTGAATTGGGCAAAAGTAGTGATAAAGAGTAGTATATAAGCAAAAATGGTTGTTTTAAATTGAATAAATGTCATTGTTGAACTTTGAGCTTTTTCAATAATAACTATTTCTTAGGTAATAATCAGACTAAGATGACAACTTTTAATTTTTTTCATTATTTGCACATTCTAGTGAAGTGTAATATAATATACATGTTCCAATGGAATATCTCCGGAACTGCATAAGTTATAATTTTAAAATTTTCAATATTGTTTATAGGGCTAATGTTCTTTAAATTCAACGTGTTAACAATTTTGTGTCACTTCCGGTTTAGCAGAAAATTATGATATCCTTCGATATGAAATCTATTTTAAATTACATATCCAATGATGCATTATAATTCGAATTTTATTTTTAAAACCGCAAAAAAATTAATTTTTATTAGCTGGCACATCAAATTCGCCGTAATATTAAGGGAATTTGTTCATATAAAACTGTTAACTCATTTGCGATAAATTGAACTTCTAGAATTATTGCATTCTTTTTCAATTTTACTAATTGATATGAGTGGATCGGCACAAATTCACACTTAAACATCAATAGTATGAACTTCGTCAGTTGTATACTTTGGTTTAAATAATGTTCGTTGTATCTTAAAATAACTACTAGTAGCTACGAGCAGGGGCGTATTCACGGGGGGGGTACTGGGGGTAATTACCCCCCCCAGAAGAAAATTTGCAACACTAAATCTTCGAATGAAATTGAAAATATAAAATATATCAAACATTGTACGAAAACTAATAAAAAAATTTTTTTCTTATTATTTGATAGTCCACGTAGCATATAAAAGAAATAAATAAACAAACCAAATTTATAAGAATAGATAGATCATACCTAGATCAGTGAATCACATGCGAAAGTTTGTGCGGTTGCATAAGTAAATTGGTGTTTACGCGCGATGCCTCGGCTTCACTCATTCAAAAGCAGGGGTGCGGGTTGCCGCATCGTTTGGTCCAAATTCTTCAATACAAATTATGAAAATTATACAAATTCAAAACTTTTGTTATAGTCCAGTCAATGACGGTAAAAAAAGTATAAACTGTGTATTTATCCCATACAGCACCGATTTGTATGAAAATTTGGATTGAGATTCTACTTACCATCTAATTCAAAGTTTACCCTGTGTCGGTGGTTGCTTTTTCTCTGGGGGTGAATGCCACCCCTTATTGGGGATGAAAAATTTTCTATCAAACAGAAGTACGAAAATCGATGAACTAACTAATTATAAGCATTTTTTGTTTTATGAAGTTTTTTCTAAAAGTCAATACTTTCCGACTTATTCGCGACTGAAATTGTCGGTTTTCAGGCAAAAAAACACGTTTTCAGATTCTTTTTCGCGAATAACTGGAAAAATATGCATTCTATCGAAAAACCTGTAGAGAGCAAAATTATAACTTATAAAAAGCAAAGAAAATCGTGTATTTATAATGTATTCTGACCCAATACAAACGGAATTATTTACTGTGGAAAGTTGATTGGTATTTACCACTATGTGTACTCATCAATATACTAATACATATTCTAATTTCTACAAAAATGTGCTTTTGGTTTTCCCCCATAACTCGCTTAGTTTTCAAGCAATCGAGTCCTTCAAAAAAACATTTTGTAGGTTTTTTTAAGAGCTATAAGCTGATCTAAATGAATTTGGATTTTATTTTTAAAAAGGTTGAGGCTAAGAGGGCTAAAAAAGGTACTTTGCGCGAACATACGCAAGTTTTAAATAGCCATATCTTACTTAATTTTTATCCTATAAAAAAATTGAAACGCCAACATTTTCAAATAAAAAAAACATACAATTTCGTACTACACAAAATTTTGCGTATCATTAATAGTTTTTGAGTTATTTTGAAGAAAAGGCGATTTTTCCCTAAATTACGAAAATGATTTTCTCTCTTCAAACTCAATTTTTTTCAAAAAGAAGTTTTTAAACTGGCCAAACACTCAGAACGTATTATAAAAACATAAGCGAAGTGAATTGTAAAGTGACAACGATTTTTTTCAAATAGGGTGGAAGAGAGGGTGAGATTTTCACTATTTTTTTCCAACGAAAAAATAGGAATCGACATTATTCTCTTCATAGCACGCTTAGTTGTGATGCTAGGAACTTTTATAAAAAATGAAAATAAAGGTTTTCTAAAGGACTTTAAAAAAAGTTTCATGAGTTTTCGAAAAATGCGTTGGTTTTTGGTTATTGTACGTAGAAACTTTCCATTTTGGCGATTGAAAATACCAGTCAACTTTCAACAAGCAATAATTCCGTTTGTATTGAATATGCATACATCACAAATAAACAATTTTCTTTGTTATTTTATAAGCTATAAATTTGCTCACCACATTTTTTTCGATAGAATGTATATTTTTTCAGTTATTCGAAAAAAAATCGGAAAACGTGTTTTTTTTGCCCGAAAACCGACAATTTCACCCGCGAATATGTAGAAAAGTATTGACTTTCAGAAAAAACTTCATAGTACAAAAGTTGCTTAGAATTAGTCAATTTATCGATTTCAGTACTTATTTTTAATGAAAAATTTTTCATCCACAAGAAGGGGTGGCATCCACCCCCAGGGAAAAAGCAACCCCTGCCACAGGGTAGACTTTGAAACAGATGGTAAGTAGAACCTAAATCCAATTTTTTATGAAAATCGGTGTTCTATGGGACAAATACACGGAAAAATGGTCATTGACTGGACTATTATACATACTCACGACTATGGAAAGAATTCCGACGAAAGAGGCGAATTGATTTTGTCTTGTGATTTTTGAATCATATTTGATGCTAGAAGAAGCGGTTATGTTTAAATTTTTAATAAATATATCATTCCCTAACCTTTCTGATATTTTTCCTTCAAATTTTGAATATCCTATTTCTTGGGTTTTCATATTTTTTTCTTGAGATTTATATATATGTTATGTCTTAACTTTGATGTATATTTTATATCTTCAAATTTTATGATGAATATTGTATGTACATGTCCTCGCAATTATTTTATATTTTTTTCATGTAGAATAAAAGAGTTGAATTATGGATGAGCTACGATCAATCGACACCCCTCCCTACCCCGCTTTCGCTGATTATCTTATAAATAGTTTAGGTCAACTGCCTAAAACTTGCCACTACCCCCCCCCAAACTCAATCTCTGGATACGCCACTGGCTACGAGTCTAAAAAGCAAAACACTAGACTAGGAATACGTCTTTTTGGATATCTTTCTTAATGTAACGGTAATGCGGCCCGACGATTCTTATATCTTACTTTTCTTCATTAGTAAATGCGTCGTAATTCATTACAAAGAATTATTTTTGTCGATTATAATTATTTTCAACAAATAAAACTGTATATTACAATAAATAGCAATAAATAGGACTACTCTTCCAGATTAAAATGTGTAAGTGAAATCTAAATTTGTCATGACTTACTTCTGATAAAAAAATTATCCAGGCCTCTTTTTACGTTTTATTTTTTTGCTGTTTTAAAATTAAAATATGACCGATAATACTGCATAGAAATGCAATTTGATATAGATTTTCAAAATTAAGAAAAATATATAGGGTGTCATTTAAAAATATTAAGTTATAATCCGGCTAAACCGGAAGTGACATAAAATAGATGACACGTTGATTTTAAAGAACATTAGACCTGTAAAAATTTTAAAATTATATCTTGCAGAGATATTCCATTGGAACATGTATACTGAGACAAGTGATATATACATAAATAGAAGGCTATAGTGAAAACAGATGGAGATGATTTAAAAGAAAAACATAAACATATTATACTTGTTTACAGATATTTTTAACATTTCAAATGACAACAAAATATTAATCAAATATTAGTTTGCTGCACTGATCATAAATAATGGAATAACAGCATGTCACTTCAACTACAGATGAAAGGATGAAACAAAAATGGAACATATGAAAAGGTTTTCATTAGAACGAGTAAGTATATATAGGGAGCTTTCCAACAAGGCAGCACCGTGCCACTCTTTCTGGGTGCATTCGCGTTGTGCGCTTACACGCTTTAAGCGCTTATAAGCAGAGTTGGGCGTCGACGCGTCGACTTTTATTGTTGACCTCGACAATCCGTCGACTATGTAATAAACGTCGACAATGTCAACAATGTTCATCTTCTGCGCAACTTGAGCGATTATTCTCAAAGTGGGGATATATGCACACACCTCTCCGAAATAGACTATCATTCGAAAATGTTGGTACACTTATATTTTACTCTACAGAGTGATATTACGGAAGAAAATTTTGATCCTGATTCAGCGTTCAATTTTCCCAGTGACATGGAAGACTAAGGGTGTATTCGCGTTGAGCGCTTACACGCTGTAAGCTCTCATAAGCTTCGCTACTCGCGCTAAGCGTAAGCTAACCTAACTTTTGTTGTCGATAATTGATATATTTGTAGGGAAATGTCAAAGCACGGTATTTGCGTGAAATATCGTGCTTTTGTCTACCTAAGAACATCTGAGATTCGCCATGTTGAAATAACTAATGCTCAAAGTCAAATCGTAAGCGTCTCTAAGCGCTAGAAGGCCAACACGAAGCCAATAATCTGTGCTTCTAAGCGTGAGCGCTTAAAGCGTGTAAGCGCCCAACGCGAATGCACCCTAAGAAATATTTTAGTTTATCTGCTTAGCTGTGAATATTTATCTCTTTATTTTTTAGTTAATTAAAATGACATTTTACTTCGTTTTTGTGCTAAAGCAGCTGTCGACGTTGACGACGTCACTTGGTAAGTCGACGTCGGCACCATAGTTGACGCGTCAACAAGTAATAGACCTTTCCAGAATACGTAGAAGAGAGATGAAAGATCTGAACTGAGCTAGTATGAGAGAGAAACAGGTATATTTCATGCGTCACTCCACTTGTGGGAGCTTTAAAAGATGCGCAAACGTTAGTGCGAGAGAGAAATGGAAAGAGAGAGCACGACAGTTGCATTTTGCTCAATGAGGTTGGCCATCCTGGTATGTCGTAAATATGGTGACAACTGAATACTGATGCTGTCATTAAAATGACATTTACATTAATGACTTTAACCTTTGTTATGATTTTACTTATTGAATGTTTGAATGTTATCGTGCAACAAGCATTATCAAGCAACATGTGTACTATGGATTATGGTGAGTGGAGTAAAGACATTTCACGTTTCCAACCATTCAGTTTGGCAGTGCGGAGATTTTTTTTATTTCAAAATCATGGACTTGTAGACAAAGTAGTCGTGACTTCAAATTCTTTGCCGAAAGTTATATCCACGATGTGTTTGCATACAAAAATGATTCTATAATCAAAGTGAAATGCTACAGAAGCCAGAAGAAGAGTGAAAGTCCACGTAGTCCTCATTTACAGTTCTCCTCTTCGATGGATGCTACTATCAGGATTACGCTGGGCAGAATTTGTCGAATATATAGCAGAAACGCAGGAAATTGCACAAGAGAGAATTCACTTTGATCCACTTTTTTTTGTGAAGAAATGCATAAGAAATTAAGTGATGTTTACCATAAGCATATGGAAGAAACAGTATTGATTCATTGTTCGTAGTCCAAAAGGCCTTCAAGTTTAAAATCTTTATGAATATCTATTGTTGATATTTGAAAGCTTGTGCCAATTTATTGCTAGTCTCAAGTGATATTTATTATTTTTAGAGTTATGTTAGTCTTAAGATCAGGATTTCTTATTTTTTATTTTACTGAGATAACACATTTTACAATAAATGAATATACGTTTCTAAAAAATTATCACTTTATTTGTACATATCACAACAATTTCAGTGATTTTCTAATAACCAGATTGATTTGAGGAATAAAAGTTAATTTAATGTCAAAAATAATCCCTAGATCTTCCATTTCTTATATTGATTGTAAATTTTGGTTTTTAAGTTTATACTGATAATCCACTGAATCAGAGATTTTCGGAAAGTACAAGAAAAAGTTCAGAAAATCTTTTAAAAAGTATTTTAATAACTACTATATGTAACATATTGTTATCAGTAAGTTAAGTAGCTGAAGATCCATTTCACGATTGATTCTCAATAATCAAATGCTCTGAGTGTAATAAGATGATTTGATATATTATACTATCGAACGCCTTTCAAATATCAGTATAAATAGCTGATCTAGTATTTATTATCTACAGCATTTGTGATCAACTTAGTGTAAATAATTAATCTTACATTAATTTGCTGTGAGATAATCCAACAGTTTTGAAATTTCTGATGTTACAAATATCTATGTTTGTAAGCAACGTTTTTTCCTTTTTTTATACAACACAGAAGTTTAAATAAATTAACTCGTGTAATAAAGCACAATTTATTTATTATCTATGGGTAACCCCAACTTTACTACAAATTAACATAACAATAGTTACCTTACAAACTTAACCTACTTATAGCTAAACTAATAAAAATTATTACAGGATAAAACTGACGATGAAAGATGTTACATATTAAAATAATACCAAAATGAAATCACCATTAAAATGTGAGAAGATAATAACAGATAAATGGCATAAAAACACTATCCCATTTGCCTTCTCTGGTATGGAAATTCAGAATAGGACAAGTTACTGACAAATTGAATACATTTTCTATACAAAGAAAATATAATTTGGTGAACACAGTAATTTATCGGGGTAGACTAATAGTTTGCCCTTTTACAATTGTATAGATTTTCTAAACAACAGTAAAAAATAGATTTCCTTCAGAGAAATGACATTCAAGCAATATTTACAGATGCATATTCCAGTATTGATCTGAGTAAAGCAAAAAATGGTGTTTATGTTGTTTGAACTGAAAACTCATTAGATGAGTGAATGATATATAACAGTTTAAATTAACAATATTTGAATGTTTTCATTTACAGAACAACGACGTCAGTAGGTACATTATTATCATTGTCATTCTTATTTTCTTGTATTAAACCATACTTGAAATTGCACAACAAGACACACATAAAAATATGTCAACACTTGAATTGGAGATTGAAAACAAATCCTCTAGTGTTTCTACAGACATCCCTCTTCTTATCTAATCTTACAAGAGTTAAAAAACATTGATTTTTTGCAGTCAATTTGTTGAGGTGTTGCCTCACTGTTTCTTGATAATTTACATGAATGGCAATGTCATAGATATCGCCACTAGGCAATATCCAATTAAAAACAACCATTAAAAGTTGGTATGTTTGACAACCAGTGTAATAGAGAATTTTCTTGTCATTGCTTGAAAATTTCTCCAAATTGAATAAAGCCTTTGGCTGTACTGATTCTTGTAATCTTTTGTTTTCTTCATTGATATGGAATTTCGTTCCTTAATATATCTATGGTTTTCGAACAGGAGCTTTTGCAGGTGTCCGATTTCATGATTCACTACTCGTTTCACTTCTAATATTCTTGTGCGATGTTGACTTTTGCAAGAGAGGGCTGCGTCTTGATGTTGATATTGTCAATTCGTCCCAGCTTTGGCATTCTCTTTCGATATCCAAGTCATGTTCATTGGAGAATGGTTGGCTGCTGTCATTCTTGTCTTTTAGCACAAAAAAAATGTATTATCATAGATACACAAACAAGCATATTTGAATATAAATAAAAATCACAAGCATATTTAAATACACATAGAAATCACATGTAATTTGACATATAGCTTTCCAATAAAATTTTCATTAGTGTTCTCTTGAACTTCGCATTGTTCAGATTCTTATAGTTGAAAGGTAGCTTATTATATAATTTAATGGCGAAATAACTAAAATGATTTTGTGTTTTTTCCAAGGAAAATTTGGGAATGATATAGTTATCACGTTTCCTTGTATGATGTTCATGGAAAGATGTGTGTTGAAGAAATTTTTCCTTTTGTTTGTGAAAATAGGTGAGGCACTGCAGAATGTAACAACATGGCAAGGTTGTTGCATACAACGTATAGCTACCTTTTTCAGTGTAGAAGTGGAAGTATTCAACTGATCTTCAGCATGACTTTGCTCTTTTGATAAATTGCTGCATGCAGCAGTAAAAGCATTCACATTAGTATTGTCTTCGCTCCTATTCCTGCTTCGGTTTGACCACGACATCGACACTTCTTTTTTAAAGGATCCTACGACAATAATACACAATCATTTAAACATTCCAGCAATAATATCAAATAAATACCGTGAATCTTGAAAGTTTGGTGTTTCTAGATAGAGTTTCAACTGCTTCATGATGGGGAACATGTTCCATTTACCATGTGTCCATGGCAGTCTAAAACTAAATTATTTCATTGCAATTACATTAACCAGAGGACAGATCTAATATTACCGTGGATGATGCAGTGGGCAAATCTTGCGTGTCGCTGCAGGAATGCTCTAATCTACAAGCATTCGGGATAGCACATTTCATCAATTTTCTAATATTGCCCCCTATTATGAAATCGTCATTTGTGAAGTGGCGCGAACAAACCTATAACAAAGAAGGTATGAATGGATGGATGGATGTAGGCACTTTTATTTACCCGTGTTTTTGCGCCCTAGTTCAGAGTTTCAAGCCCAATCGCCTGTAACCATTTTTCCCGCATTATGGTTCCTTGTTTAGGGAAGCAATGAAATGAGATTCTACTGCTTTTATCGTACCGTGACAGGCACTCGGTAACACAACATCGTTGATGCATACTAAAACTTTTATTTTCAAAAACTCTAAAAACGAATAGCATCCAGCATGCCGTCGACTGCAGAAAATAATGTCATTTGTCAATGATTCAAGCCTCAAGGCCGGGAATTTTGACGACCAATAAGATTCATTCTTTCCCCACAAGTGACGCGCGCAATTTTCACCTGCACAGGTAATTCTAGAAAGGTCATGCATTCTCGACATCGCGATCATTTTAGGATGACGTCACAACTGTCAAAACAAATCCGCCATGTTCACTTGGTGGGCAGACAAACATTTCGGCCTATGCTTACAGTGTGAAAGTCGTTACGTAGTTTGCAATATATTATTAAAATGCCAATGTTTTGTTGTGTTGTTAAGTGTTCAATGAGATCGGAAAGAGACCAAGTTCGATTCTTCAGGATTCCCACCGCGCTGAAAAACCGTGCAGACTATTTAAATGCCTTGTCAAAACAACGACGTGACTTATGGGTTAGGACTTTAAAAAGGGGTCTTCTGAGCGAAAGTATGCTGAGAAATGCTAGAATTTGTTCAAGAAATTTCCTATTGGGTGAGTATTTTGATTATAATTGAGTTTGGTTCCTTGATTTTTCAAAATAATATCCTAAAAAAGGTACAACAAAACAATGATGCTAAAAGCTAAATGAAAGTAATGCTCTTATATATTTAGGACAACCAGCCCTACTAGAGAATAAGAATAACCCAGATTGGGTACCCACTCAAAACATGGGATACTTGTATAGTTGGTGAAAAAAAAGATGTACAGTCCCTGAATCGACACGAAAGAAGTACATATATATATATATATATATATATATATATATATATATATATATATATATATATATATATATATATATATATATATATATATATATATATATATATATATGATTAGAACACAAAAACATCACATTTAGGAAGTTTTATTTATTGTAATAGGTCAATTCATCTTCTTTGATACTAATGACCTACTCCTAAGTCATATTTTGCGAGTCGAGTTAGATCGTAAGTGCAGTAGAGTTGGAAAAAATTAAAAGGTTAGTTTACATTACAACATTCGCAAAGATTTCCTAAAATTTGATTTTTATGTTTTTGGCACAGGTTACCAAAGATACACCACTGTTATGATCTGACAAACCGGTGTACTGGTAAGGTAACTGGTGTACAAAATGGATAAGTGTATCCAACAGTGCACCTGTTTACTTTTTGTCATGTGTTATGTTGACTGACTGACATTTTCAGCTATAGATAGGTTATAGGAATTTGTTTATCATATGAGATGGACGTACATGATAAAACTCAATCTTATTTTGAACAATTGCCTAATGAAATTTTATTACAAATATTACAGCAACTGAGTACGTGTGATCTTATTAATTTTTGTGAAACATATCCGTCGTATGAATATTTTTTTGAAGAGAAGAAGTTACTTAAGTAAGCTCAATTTTAAAATGAAAAATATGAGGTTTTAGGTACTCAATGTTCACTCATTTGTGTTATATTTATGTTTTAGTGTAATCAATCTATCCAAGAAATCAGGATTTAAGAGAGTTCATTCATTTTTAAATATTATCAAGAAATTTAGAACAGAATGTATTACAGTTTTCAATATTACATATGTTTATTGGGTGGCTGCTGCAGAGATTCGTAAGTGCTTAAAAAAACTAAAGAATCTAGAGGAACTGCATATATTAGGCACAAAAGTCGGATTGGCTACAGCTGACTGTGAAAGTTACAAATCTCCAAAGGTAGAGTATCATTAAAAATTACTCTTTTTGGGTATATAATTCTATAGTTAATGTGAAGAATTTTACGGTTGATTTTTTATCAGTATATTAAGCAACTGACTTTTTAATGAAATTGGAAATTTATCATCTAGCATTATGTAACATATTAAAAAGGCTAATACTAACTTCACATAGTTGAGTTTACCCGAATTTTAATATGCTTTTCAATTAGCAAAATATTTGGAATTGATTTGAAATGTGTATGGTTTATAGAGTCAAATTTACAGAGAGTAATTCATTATCATTAACAACTATTGTTCAAGAAAGAAGAATGTAGGTAAATTTAAAAATAGCCAATTATTCAATGCTTATGTTCTGTTCCCACAATATGAACGTAGAGTGGTTACTTTTTATAATACTGAAACTAAAGTACTTCAATGCTCTCAGAGAATAGAAATATGAAAGGTATTACTGAAATTAATTCTATGTAATTGCTATTTTATATTTAAAAATATATATTTTATTTTTAGTTACATAAATTGGCAGTTACGATAGAGGACAAAGATTTGCAACAATCTAAAGTACAATATTTTCCTAATATTCGCAGTCTGTGTGTCCAGATCGTCTCAAAAAATGATTATACTTTCCAATATCGCCTTCAGTGTATTATAAAAGGTCTAACAAATTTAGAAGAACTGTGGGTAAGTGAATAATGATGTTATCATTCTAGTGTTTAGTGGAATAAATTTTAAAGGTTCATGATATCACAGGATCATTTCCATTGGATTATGACCACTTGGCATACACTGGTACTAATTTGAAAATATTTGCCTTTAAAGCATTATGTTCAATGTTCAGTGATTTGCGTTTCAGAGGGTTGACAAAAGTATTTTTCAATGAAAGGACAGGACGGCAAGCATATTATGGTAAGATCAGTTTAATTTTATTCAGTCTATAATAACTCCATACATGGAATGTCATTCATTCATAACCAGAAACGCTTAATACTTGATATCTTTCACATTTTAAACCAGTATCAGGACAGTTAAATAAATGTAGGCCCTATAATATATGCAAATTAAGAACTTAACCTATGAAATGTAAAATTTTCAAGTATTCTTCTCTTTAGTTTTGTTTTACTGTATGTGTATGAAAACCTGCTTTTCTAATGCAGCTTGCTGCGATAGAGTTTTTGTTTCTATATACGTGTAAATTGTCAACCATTGTTTTGATACATTATTCACAGCAAAGTAAAAAATAGAAAATAAATTTTGGAACAGGAATCTTGACGTTAAGCAGGTCAGCAAGAAACTGATAAGATACAACGTATACCCTACAATTTTTCACACCTACATTTTCCTAGTTGTCATGGGTGTAATCATTACCCTTCATAGCTTAATTTCATCTGGCCGTCATAGTTAGGAGAACGCTTTGACTTACAGCTAAAATTGTATAAAGAAACATTTAAAATATTTTAGAAAAAATTGATTCCTGTTCTACTGACCCTAGATCTCTGACTGAAAATCAGGCATGGAAAGTACTAAACGAACTTCATGCAGAAACACCTTATGGTCTGCGTGATGCGAAGGTACTTTCAAATTCTAGGTAAAACTTCAAGTAACATAATATTTTTTCAGAAATTAGCTTATCGGGACACAAATATCGATAATATTGTATTTGAAGAGTTGAACTTTATGCATTACATGAATAGATGTTGTCCGCGATATATATCAGCAATAAAAGAAATTATTTCTTCGAAGAATGCTAGAAATTTGAAAAAATTGACCTTAACAAATTGTTTGTTCCCTGGTAAGTGACTTCCTTTTCAAGCGAAACAAATTGATTCAAGTTATTGATATGTTTCCAGATAAACCTTTAGAAGTTTGCGAAGAAAATCCTAAAAAGAGAAAAAAATATAATCATAACGAACCACCATCAGAAGAACACAATGTATTGATAAATAATTTGCAGTCCTTGAAAGAATTAGAAATCTACGTGTGTTCAAGGTAATTGAAATAATATCTTCGACGCCCATTTGTATTTCGCTATGCATAGACAGTTTTTGTAAACAGGTTGACTTTCCTAAATCAATCATGAAGTTCCTAATTTTAATTTGACCATATGAATGTAGTATCGAATAATATATTATTTTACAAGTTTAAAGAATATTAAATTTCATATATCAGTAAATATTAATTTGGCTCTTGAATTGAGTTTTAATATCCTAATATTCTTAAAAATTATAGCATATTTCAAAATTTTTGTAGGTCATTCACAAAAACCTGGAAAGCCCATGAAGAATAAAATAATTGATTGATTAATACTATTTAGATTCCTTAAAAACATACTGCCGTTCAACTTTGTTCAATTTCGTTTCCCCTATATGGTTTAGATAATCTTATTTCCAGTTTTGTAAAATATTGCAGTATAATACTTCCATAAGAAAAAAATTAATAGGAAACTCAAAAGACTAGAGAAATCATTTTTCATGTTTGAAGTGAATGAATCTGAAGTTTTAGCAACTGTTAGACAACTAAAAAATAAAAAATCATGTGGTCATGACATGATTCCTATTAAAGTTATAAAAGATTGTATTGTACACATCGTATCGCCTCTCTGTCATGTTATTAATCAGTCTTTCAAATATGGGATATTTCCTGATGAACTGAAAATTGCCATTGTCAAACCATTATTTAAGGGCAAGGGTTCTGAAAACGATATGAGTGGATATAGACCTATAAGTCTTTTATCTTCTTTTTCGAAAGTTTTTGAAAAGATTCTGGTAAACAGGTTCAAGAAGTTTTTCTCTAAATTTAAAGTATTCACTAAAAATCAGCACGGTTTCATGAAGGATAAAAGTACTGAGTCGGCAATTTTTGAGCTTGTTAGCGCTATACTAAAAACTCTTGATAAAGGCGAAATTCCATTAACTGTACTGTTAGACCTCTCTAAAGCTTTTGATTGTGTCGATCATAAGCTTTTACTTCATAAATTAGACATATATGGTATCAGAGATAATCAGCTCAAACTTATTGAAAGCTATTTAACTAATAGAAAACAAAAGGTTCTTATCAATACCCAAAATGGTGATTTCTTATCTCCTGAAAGGACCTTACAGCTAGGAGTTCCTCAAGGTAGCATTCTTGGACCTTTTCTATTTGTTGTATTTGTAAATGATCTACCGACAATTTTTACTGATTCTACACGAGCACCATTGATGTATGCGGATGACTTAAACATATTAATAACTGCTAAAGACTTAAACTCTTCTGAGGAAATCTTTAGCAAGTCTATGGATGATATGAATGAATGGTGTGATCAAAATGGTTTGATTCTCAATAAGGATAAAACTGAATGTATTTTTTTTGTAACCGATAGAAATAATAGGGTGTATCCTAAAGAACTATTGTACAATAATGTTAAGATCAATGTTAGTCAGTCTGTTAAATTTCTTGGTATACATATTGATAGTAGTTTGAAGTTTTATGCGCATATTGATTTTCTGAAGGGAAGACTAAATTCGGTAATATACTCCATGAATATGTTGAAAAAACAAATAGATACAGAAACATTAAAGATTGTATATTTTGCTAACTTCCACTCGCTTCTTAGTTATGGCATCATTTTCTGGGGGGCGAGTCCGATGCTTCGACAGGTTTTTGTTTCCCAGAAGCGTGCAGTGAGGGTTATGTTGGGCATGGGTTACAGAGATTCTTGCCGGGGTGTTTTTAGGAAGAATGGGTTGTTGACTGTCTGTGGTATTTATATTTTCAAATCATTACTTTTCATGTATAGGAATATGCATTATTTTGAAGAATACCTGAATAAAAATAGAACACGAAGAATTGAACCCTTTCTGTATCCTGTGCATACCCTTTCCCTCACTGAAACTGGAACACTTTATAATTGTATGAGACTATTTAACTTGTTTCCTAGGAGATTTAAGACTTTTGATCTAAAGTATAACAAATTTAGACAGAATATTTATGAATTTATTTTGGATATGGAGCCGTATGATGTTGGCGAATTTTCAGCTTTTTGTAAAAGAATTTAATTATTGATTTTGACTTGTTTTCTTTATTGTATTGTTGCTATCTATGTAATAAAACAATTTCGGAAAATAAAGATATATTATTATTATTATTATTAATACTTGTTTGTGTACATGACATCTCCACACTTCACGAATTAAAAAAAAAAATTTCATTGCAGATACCAAAGTTTCAGAATATACTACCTCATACAACACATGAAAAATCTGACACAATTATCACTGGAGATTCCAGGACCATTAAATGGAGAGTTTCTGAAACTGGTGAGATCCATTGTTATGCTGATGTTGAAAGACTATTTTTAGTAGTATGAATGTAATAAAAATCAGAGGAATAGAATAAAATTGAATCTAGAAACTGTCATATTAAGAGGTTTGACGTTGGTAGGGAAATGCTGCAATAAGTTTGAATTTTTTAAATTATATTGATACCAAATAATAATGATGATAATGTCAACAAAAAACTCATCTGAAGACTATTGAATATAGAATAGCAGTGGATTGAAAAATTAATATTGAATACTCGTTGATTCAATAATGACATGTTGATTTCCTGAATATTTATATAATTGCATTAAGTGGAACTAATATCACATTCGATATTAGTGATAATATAAATGCATTAGAAGTCTCTGAGATCGATGTTCGAGATGCCATTAACAATTTAAGACCAGATTCTAGCCCTGGTCCTGATGGCATACATCCTAAACTGATGAATGTTCAGATTTAATTATAGTCTGGTTAACCAAACTGTTTAATGCTTCATTAGCTCTTGGGATTTACCCGGACGCATGGAAAATTTCGTATATTATTCCTTTACCTAAAGGCGGGGATAATGCGGACATAAATAATTACAGACCTGTGTATAAATATAATGTATTTGCTAAACTGCTTGATTTTGTTGTCTATCACAAAATTTTCGGTTATTTTCGGAGATTCATAGTTCCGCAACAACATGGTTTCATTGATGGCAGATCAACTGTTACAAATTTAACAGTTTATCATGAATTCTTAGTAAAGCAACTAAACTCTGGCTATGTGGTAGATTCTATTTATACAGATCTTTCGAGAGCGTTTGATCTAGTAAATCTGGAACTTTTACTCCGAAAACTATATGCCTATGGCATGAGTGGTAGTCTCCTTCGATGGGTTTCATCTTATCTTCCTGATAGAAAATAAATAGTAAAAATCGGTAATGTCTACTCTTTTTCAATCATTGTTCTTTCGGGAGTAGGACAGGGGACTCATTTGGTCCCTTTATTCTTCCTCATTTTTATTAATGATGTGATAGATCAAATACTGTATAGTAAAATTTTGTTGTTCGCTGATGATGCAAAGATTTTTAGAGAAATCACCTCCTACGAGGATATGGATAAATTGCAATATGACATAAATAGCTTTAATAATTGGTGTGTAGCTAATGGATTGAATATCAACGTAAATGAATGCTTCCACATTAGGTTTGGTAGATCACGATCTATTTGGCTTCTTCCATATTCTCTTAGTAATGAACTTATAAATCAAGTGAATTTTACGAAAGATTTAGGTGTAATTTTTGATGACAAATTATCTTTTAAGCAGCACTACGAATTTACTTTTCTAAAAGGTCAAAAGAAAATCTATTTTTGTAAGAGGTTTACGAATAAGTTTAACAACATTGAAACATTTAGAAAACTTTATTTCTCCTTTGTGTATTCAACAGTTATGTATGCTTCTCCTATTTGGAGCTTTGGGTCTCTAAGGGAGAGATAAAAAAGTTACAATCTCTCAATAGAGTTTTTATTAGGTATGCAGGGTATAGAACTGGAATGAGAATTCCGTTTACAGATCACAATTTAGTTCCCCTTTATCAGAGATTTCAAATCTCAAATTTTGAATCAGCTATGGATAGAGCTGATGTGATCTTTGGGTATAAAATTTTGGTCAATTTAATTGATGTACCTGAAATATTGGGTCAATTTAATTTTTATGTACCCCCCCGCAACCTTCGTCATAATGTTTATGATTTTCAACCTAACAATTGTCGTCAGGGAGAAAGAGAGAATTATTGTATTTGTGGAATTCTGGACTTCCATTGTCTATAAAAATATATCTGAAACAAAAATAAAAGAAAAGAAAATTTGATTAGTAAATGGCAAGAAAAGAAAATAGCTGAAAAATTAAATTCAATGAATTAGTAGTACCTATCTGAAAAAAGAAATGAAATGAGATTAGTAAATAATAAGTTGGAAAATGGTGAAAAAATAAAATTATACAATATAAACGACGTTTCGGTTAGTAGGGTATCTCTAACCGTTCTCAAGTGTAAACTGATTCTTGAGAAAGGTTAGAGATACCCAACTAACCGAAACGTCGTGTATATTGTATAATTTTATTTTTTCACCATTTTCCAACTTATTATTTACTAATCTCATTTCATTTCTTTTTTCAGATACTACTAATTCATTGAATTTAATTTTTCAGCTATTTTCTTTTCTTGCCATTTACTAATCAAATTTTCTTTTCTTTTATTTTTGTTTCAGATATATTTTTATAGACAATGGAAGTCCAGAATTCCACAAATACAGAAGAAACATTGTCGAAACCATTCAAACTAACACGAGAGAATTATTGATAGAATATTTATGTTATGTAATAAAATCGTAGACTGGTTTGATCCAAACACACTTTCGTTGTACAAAATGAAAAATTTATCAAAATCATTGTTAAAATTTGAATGAATTGAATAACTTAATATTTTTTTATGTAATCAAGTTGTATTTTTGTAGGCTTCTAGCCATAAACACATTGTAATTTTTAATGTATGGGGCTTGCCCCGTGAATAAAGATAAATAAATAAATAAATAATTGCATATTTTACATTTTGTGACAATATGTAATAATGAAGATTCTAACAATATACTCATAATTTCTTTTCGTAATAATCAACTATATGTTCAGTTAGAAATGTGGTTGGAGTAGCACCTCTTTTTGTTAGTACTTTTCTGTTGGTTCTGGTAGGGAGCTAGTTTAACTGTTGGCAATGCTGCAAACTACATGCATAATGTAATCATGGAGTTACTTTTTGATTATCCAGATACATATCATTTAATGTTTGAAATTGAATATGAAATGACTAACTCATTATTTTCTTTGATACAGGTATTTGAAAATTGTGATCTATTAGACTCATTAAAAATTAATTTGGTTATGTCTAATGAATCATTCAATCAGGATTTCTGTAGATACATTTCTTTGGCAAAAAATTTGAAAAACCTGAGGTGAGTATTAACATCTGTAATATTGCATTGAAGTTCAACTTTCCCTTACACTCATTGCTAATGAAACATAATAAATTTAGAAAATTGATGCACTGTAAATGTTTACTTTCAAAAACAGAAGCATCTAAAAGTAATGATGTAATATTCAGCATACTATTGTTTCATGTCATTGTATTTTTTGCTAACAAAAATTAGTATTTAGATTTATTGTTTTGAAGTACATGTATTAGGGAAACAAAACATATTTCTTATATTGAAGTATGAAATCTTTTTTCAGATTTGAACATTACAGAGTATCCCTGGAGAACTTATTCCATGGACTTTCTATAATAAAAAATCCCAAAATGGAAAGGCTGTTTCTAAAGTTTAAATCAGTTGAAAATTTTGGAGCGAAATATTTAAATGAATTTTTAAAAAAGAATCCAGGTTTAGATATTTGCATTATCATTATCAATTCAGCTACTGATGGTATGTTGAAATTATTAGCAGATCAAATGAAAAAATACAAAGATACTCCAGAAAAAGTGTTCATGGCAAAAAAAAATGAAAAGGTGTTTACAGGATCATTTCCAATACCCGATTTATATAAATTTGAGTTGATATCTCCACATAGTTGTGTTGCCAATTTGAATGTTTTTGAGGAATTCTATAATCCTTATAAATCTACGTTAGTGATTAAATAAAAGAATCTTGAAAATTTCCTTATCTTTACTTTCATAGCAATAGAAAACTTTTTGACTTTGAAGTAATTGGTATGTTTATACATGAAAGAGGTTCCATATATGAAAAAAGAATGTATGAAAGAGGTTGATATAAATTAATTTATTAAGTAAGGAAGAATTTGTACCCCTTTGGCTTATTCAGTTTCTCATGAGTGGTTGAGAGGCATTTGTTGACCTGCCAACTCATGGACTCAAGAACACTTATTATTAAAAAAGGTGTACCTCAGGGCTCGGTATTGGGACCACTGCTTTACATTAAAAACACCAATAAATTTCTTGAGGGCCTATCTGTTGAATAATAGTGCCATTGTTATGTAGATATCTGATAAAATTCTTGGATTATACATATGTGGACCACAGGTTTGAGCATTGAGAAGGATCTCACCGAGCTAGTCAGCAGTATTGGGGAGATCCCGGGGTCGACTGGTCTACCAATAGTTTTTCTCAGAGGTTTCCTCTTGGCTTGAAGTAAATGACTGCTTGCAAAGTTACAAGGCGAATACTGAGCCAGTATTTATCCTCTGCACTTGTAAATACAAGTGAATCCTCTGATCTGGCTGAAGGAGTTTATCTACAAAATTCAAAGCCCGCCATTGTCACATACTTGAGGGAGGAATGAAACACGCAATTTGCCATTTTGAGGAGGATCTCTGGGATGGTTGCTTATTCTGCATATGTGGATATAAAGTTGCGATGCTGTATTCCCATACGAGAAAATGCTGCTAAAATGGACAAGATTCTGATAATGCAGACACATTATATAATATAAGACAAACCTAAAATTAAAAAAATACATGTTCAACATAGCTGTGAATACACCATAAACAAAATTTGTAATAATCTGCCCCTCAATGAAACAGACGCAGAGGAAACTGAACAAAAGCTTTGTAAACATTTATGTTACACATAGGAGGAATATTATAATGATAATTTATTTTCAATCTTAAACATGAGTTTATTAGTGAATGATTACTATTTCTTTGTTGTATTGATTATTGTTGCTACCAATCTGATTTATTTGTCTATTTATTTCAACTGACGGTATTATATTTGTGTTTCATTTGTATATGTAGGACAGTCAGTTTTAGCAATTGTCAATTTTACCTAAGTTCGAATTAGTTCCTATTTTATTGATTCTCTTTTTTTATTATATGTGTGAAAACATGAGAATTTTATGAAGTTAGTAAAACTTTTGTGATCATAATATATTCTTCATTTTTAAACCCATTTAAATAATAACTAGCGAAGAATGTGGGAGACGATACATTGAAAACATTTTTACATTTGAATTTTTATTTTGTGCGATTACACAATCGAACAAAAGATTTAATTAAAAACTAAATTCATCAGTGTCTCATCATTCGGAAGCCTGGAAAAAAGGAACCATTAGTGAATTATCACATATTAAAACCACTTACTCACTGTTGGGTCGCAATCTGCACAATGCCAAGAGTAACCTCTCCTTTTTGGGGTTTTTTTCAGTGGAGGATCCAAACAAACAAAATGGTAAAGATTTAGACACTCATCACACCTGAAAAAACATAGTTGATAGACTCCATAGTTAATTCAATTTTATGTTGACAAAACGATTCAACTTATTTCCTGCTGAGGGATATAATTATCTTCCTCTGGCATATCATTGAAATTGGTAACTTCATTTAGAATCCCATTTTAGAAGTGTTCAAGCACTGTCAGTTTAATTTATTGTCTAAGTTTCATTTTATTGATACACTACTAATGCCACTGCATGATGAAAAAAAAATATGTTGCTTAATATAGAATTAACTACCAGATATGCTCTCCTATGGAGCAGACACTTTGAAAATCTTTCTCAATGATGCATTAAAGACTTAATTGCTGTCAAATTGAGTGAAACCGAACTTTTAATATATAGTTTATTAATTTAACATAAAAGAGTTCGTAGTAACAGAAAGGCTGAATTGTAGCTAGAGTTTTGCTCTATTGACCAATTTCACTTTATTATATATATATATATATATATATATATATATATATATATATATATATATATATATATATATATATATATATATATATATATATATATATATATATATATATATATATATATATATATATATATATATATATATATATATATATATATATATATATATATATATATATATTATTTTTAATTTATAGATATATTTCAGTAGCAAGTATTCATACAAGAAACACATTGAGATGAGTTGTAGTCATTCGCTTTTCCAAAGAGTTGCTGATTAAAAAATTATATAATATACACTGTGTAATGAACGACACTTAGCTTGTTTAACGTGATGGTGATGCGCACGCAGATTGAAGGGAGTAAAGCCATATCATGGTAAAAATAACATGACCGTCTTCTTCATTCTTACTGATCACAAATGCAGAGTTCTATAGAAACAAAGATTTGTTTCCATGCTAGGAGGTACGTTGATTGACGAAGTTCCCATTACAATATTTTTAATGTAAAAATAACAGACGCCGTTTTTCAATTTGCAGAGTAGGCAAATGTTTGTTTTCCCATAAAATGTAAATTGAATTTTTGTAATATGTTATCAATTTAGAAAAACTTTAAGTTCTGAGACATGGTCTATCCAGTGGTTGTCAACCGGGGGTACGCGGAAAGATTGAAAGCAATGGAGAAACTTTATAAATGAAATATTTCTTTCAAGTTAGCAACGTCTGTACCAAAAAGCATAACTTAGCGAGCGAACATTGAGTATTGCAGAAAAAGAAACCCTCATTGACCTTTCTACTGAAATTCTACATTGAAATCCGGATGCAAAGTGGACGCTGCCCCGGACTTAAGATTGTAGGTATTCATCATTGTTTGACCTTCAAGAAGCTGAATGAGGAAAAGCAAGGACAAAGCTCCCATTAGTTACAGAAAAGAACTCCTTGTTTTTTAACCTATAAATATGCTATGTACCTATTTCAGAAAGGTGGTTTCCATTGTGTGTGTTCTAAAACAATTTAAAACAGAACATTCTCCAGTTATTTATGTGCACTTCATTATCATTACATAAAGTGAACAAGGAAAATTCTTTAATAATTTATCAATTATCAAACAACTTTCCAAGGAAGCTGGTTATACGTATTCAGCAACGCAAAATCTGCATTCACAATCGAACGGTGAATTATAGAAATTGACTTGACAATTTCTATAATTCACCGTTAATCAATCATAAGTATAACCAGCTTCCTTGGAAAGTTGTTTGATAATTTTTTAAATTATTAAAGAATTTTCCTTGTTCACTTTATGTAATATATGAAATTGACCATGGTCGACTAGTATGTTTTTCATGATTTGATTACTTCATTATCACACCGATTACGACATTTTTAAATTAATTTTTATGCTAGTAGGACTTTTGAGGATAATATCCTGGGGGGGTACAATTAGTGAAAATATATTTTCAAGGGGCATGGGACGAAAAAAAGGTTGAGAACCACCGTCTATACCAGCGGTCGCCAAACTTTTTGACCTCACGGACCAGTTAATTCATAATTTAAATCTCGTGGGCCACTAATAGGATTTTTTAAGTGATAAATATATTTATAAAAAAAAATTGTGATCAAAGAACACATAATAATAATAACAATATTTATTTCAAAAATTATCACAGACAATGATCTACACTGTAAGTAGTAAAGTTGAAACAAGACAGGTGAAACCCCTACCAGGTGTTAAGAGTATAAGGAACAAAAGTTGTAAAATTCGACAAGATTATAGGGTTCGGCATCCAGTATAAACTTACGAATTTGTCTTTCAAAGAGCTTCACATCGTCACATTTCGAGAATTTTCTAGGAATGGCATTATAGAGCTTCATGCAGGTATATTTGGTACTCTTCTGGGTTAGGGTGAGTGAGCATTTCGGGAGCAAATAAGGTATTATCTGGCGTGTATTTTTTGAAAACTTGAAAAAGTTCTTTATGCCTCTGAATGTAAAGTAAAGCTTTAAATATAAAGAGACCTGCGAAAGTGAATATGTTGTTTTTTCTGAATAAACCTCTACATGATTCTCTATATGAAAGGCGTAGCATTGACCTCAAAGTCATCTTCTGAGTAATAAATAGGCGTATAGCATAATTGGTATTACCCCAAAAAATAATCCCATAAGACAACAATGATTCAAAGTTTGCATGGTATACAATCTTCAAAACATCCAGATTAACCTGATTCTTCAATACATTAATTGAATACAATACAGCGAGCAGTCTCCTATCTAACTCAAGAAAGCATCCATGTATACACCTAGAAATTTGACAGAATTTACAGTCGAAAAATTGTGATCTGAGACAAGGATTGTAGATGGAAATTCTTGTCTTGAGCGGTCTGTATGAAAAAAAATTAGCTCAGTTTTATTAGCATTTAGATTTAGAGAATTATTCTCACACCAATAAGTAATAGACTCAAAAACCTCTTTAGTTTCTCTAGTTATTGATGCAAGATTGCCATTTGAGATGATGACATTAGTGTCATCAGCATACAATGACATCCTGCAAGAGAAATTGTCAATAACGTCTGGAAGGTCATTTATATATATTAAAAAAAGGAGCGGTCCCAGGACACTTCCTTGTGGCACCCCGCTCACTATAACAAGATCATCTGACAAAAAGGTAATACCATCCTTAACCATCTGCACTCTCTGTTTCCTATTGTTGAGATAACTCCGAATCAGTTTTAATTGATTATCACGAATACCACATTCTTCCAATTTTGTTAATAGTTTCTCATGATTAACACTGTCAAATGCCTTTGACAGGTCAAGAAACATTCCCAAGGGAATGTTGCCTTCCTCCAAGGCACTTAATATTTGATTCAAGAGGTCAAAAATGGCAGTATCAATAGATTTACCTGGTAGAAATCCATGTTGGTGCCTGCTAAAATTTTAAATTTACGAACAAATGAAATAAGACGTAAAGAGAGAACCTTTTCAAATATTTTCGAGAAAGAGGGTAGTAGACTAATTGGCCGATAATTGCCCAGATCTTCGTGGGAACCTTTCTTATGAATAGGCTTTACAACTGCTACTTTTAAAGAGTCAGGAAATATGCCTTCAACAAAAGAGTTATTTATGATGAAGCTGAGAGGTTCTGCTATTTGAGTTATACATTTCTTTAAGGTAGTCATTGGAATGTCATCATAACCAGAGGATGTTGAATTATTCATTTTTGCAACTATAGATATCAATTCTGAAGGTGTTAAGTTGAAGATGAAGAAAGATTTTTGGCATCTTCGTGGGCCTGGAGTATGATGGTGCAATGGTGGGCCATTTGCTCCTGAGTTGACAAAAAAATCATTGAATTTGTTCACTATATCATGTGGACTTCCAGAGGGTGTGCTAGAGAACTTCAAATTTTTTTTGCCAGTAAATTCTTTAATTAATGACCACGTTATCTTTGACTTATTAGAGGAACCAGAAATAAGGTTTCCATAATGAGCTTGTTTCAACTTACAAATATGTCTATCATATTCAGACTTTTTCAATTTGTAGAGCAGTAAATATTTTGAGTCTATTTTCGATCTCAAGTAAAGAGTATCTAGATCATTTTTTATTTTGAGAAGTTGCGGATCAGAATTGAAGTTTTTTATCTTCACTCTACTTGAATTACTCTGTACTAATGGGAAAGAACTATTGAACATTGAACTAAATCGTCCCGAAAAGAACCTCCACATATTATCTATCCTACATTTTTCAAAAGCATATAGAGATGATCAATCCACTTCAGATAAGGTATCAGTGAAATGTTTTGTGTTGACTATACTGAAATTACGGTGTTTACCAGATTTCCTTGAATTGGTAACTTTGATGTCGTTAACATTAAACTTCATTGAAATGGCATTGTGATCAGATAAATGCGGTTGAAATACTCTCACCTGACCTCCCTCAATGTTGGTGAATATATTGTCTAGACAAGAGGAAGAATGAAATGTTTCTCGAGTAGGTTCATTAATCATAACATGAGCTCCAAAAGCTTGCAAGATCGCCAATAATGCTTGCGAGTTGCGCCCCTCAGGCTTCAATAAATCAATGTTAAAATCACCAATTATTAGATACTTGGATGCTCCCTCCCTACTAAGTAGTTCAAGCAAGACTGTAAGCCTTTCAAAGAAAATAAAATGTACCTAGTTAATAAAATGAAACTATTGATAGTAACCAAGTTATGAAAGCTTTATTAATAAACCATAATAAAATAAACAAAAATTGTACAAACAAAACAATTAAAAGATGGTTTTAATATACCAAACTTTTAGCGTTATACATTCCTAGTGTGATGGATGTTCCTGCTTACTTGAAATAAGATTATGGATATTTGGATCCAATGTTGTTACTGCAAGACGGAGAACTGCATTTATTTCAAGCCGAGATCGGTACCGTGTTTTGATGACTGTGACAGATGAAAAGGCCTTTTCACATAAATAAGTTGTGGAGAATTGAATCAGAATTTTCATCGCCTGTTCACTAAGCAAAGGGTATTCACTTTTTATGGAAAGCCAAAACTGAGGTCTTGATAAGGATGAATGAAATTTAAATTTGAGAGTTTCGTCGGACGATAGGTCGATGAGGCTTTCTTTTAGATGCATGCTTAACTTACTATCCTGAATGTTCGCTGCAAACGGATATATTATCCACATATCACCATGTCTGGGATCTTCATTCTTTGGGTAATAACGAGCAAAAGATTCTGTAAGTGATTCCAAGTGCTTTTTAACTAGGGTTACCACTTGCAGGTTAATATTATTCAACATGAAAACATTGACTTCTATATTCAGTGTGGAACAGCCAAATGGAATAAATTCAGTACCTCAATTATTGTGCATAAATATAAAAAAATCTCGAGACACGTCAATTTTAGATTATGAAATGACATCGAGCATCCTAAAAATTTCTTCCCTAAAATTAACCCTCTTTGAGTGACAGTTACAATCCCCAAATTTGTGGGGAATTGAATCATGTTTTAATGCATCTTAAAACATAACTTAACATGATGAGTAAGTATATTCCACATTTTTCTGCGGACCAGCGAAATTTTCTCGCGGACCACCACTTTGGCAACCGCTGGTCTATACGACTGTATAAAACAGAAATGTCAACTTAACGGAAACAGCTATCTTGACCATATTGAAGTATCCGCTTATTCGCTTGTAGTGACTATTTGAGCAGATAACAGACAATACTTTTATTTTTTACTTGTATATTATTTGTTGATTTTACCTTAGATGCGGTTGCTATAAATACACTCATTATGCCCTAGGGCGTAATGAGCGGGCATAATGGATCATAACGCCCGCTAATTGTACGAGGAGAAATGAAGCAACTCCCATTGATTAAATACTTCATGATCCTTGTCGTATACGACTCTGGATTTCTGCGGCAATGAATTATTCGCAGCTTTGGCTGCATTTTCTATGATATTCTTGGGTAAATTCATTTTTATTTCTATAAGACTACACAAAGAAAGCAGCAATGACATTCACTAAATATGATGACAGAAATATTCACAAACGTCAAAATATATACAAATGACATGCCTACTATGAGAAGGAAAATGGAAAGTATAGGAGCAATGAACCGATTTTTCATTATAATAAAATAATTTTTTCGTGAAAAATAAAATCTTGTATACACCACGTGGTTACTAGATCCTAACATTCATCGCTCGGGCCGAATGTTACCTCCGAGCGTTAGGATCTATAGGCGTCCGAAATTAAGATCGTAGCGCTGGAACGGCTAATATCGGTACTAGAGCATGGGAGATTAGCTGTTTGTTTACATTGATTGTAATGGTATTTACGTTCATTTAGTTTTGAGTTTTCGAACGTTTATCGTCGTAATTTGTATTTTTTTGGACTTTGTATTTTCCTGTGATATATTGTGTTTGGATTGAGGAAAATTTTATCTCTGTTCAACAGTAGATAGATAACCTACCTACATCAAGTTGAAATTTACACTGAGTTTTTATCATTGAACATGAAAATCAATAATAAAATAAAGTAGAGGACGAATAAATTAATTGGTTGAAGGAACTATGTATACCTCATGAAAAGGCTGTATGATAGAACACCTATTTATTTAGAAAATAAAAAAACTTTCAAAAGTTTCAAGAAAACATCTCCGACATGTCTACTTTCATTACGAACTGAAGAATTTTTAAGTATAATGGACAAAACTAAGTACTTACCAGCTAAACTGAAAGAAACAACATGAAATAAGAGAAGAATTAATATGAATACTCTGCTTGAATGGTTTGAACGTAATAAGTTATTATATTTTTTGAATTTTCCTGACGTATAACAGCTATCCTTAAAGTACGGTGGACTTCTGAGAGTCTGGTTTTTTTGATAGAATCTCTGTTTTCCTGATTATATAATTGAATATTTTAGTTTTTACCTAGCTATAGAGTCCAGATTTATTTCATATTCTTGATGTTATGATAAACTGTTATTTTGGTTGTGCAAATAAACATCATTTGTTATTATTATTTTAATAGTATCTCTGGTTGTTACATGAAAGAAAATACAATAATCTAGAATCTCTGGATGATGGCCCAGGTTCAGATTCCGATAAAAGTGGAACATTTTTCGTTGGAATAGCATTAGACTTCAAATACTCTACGTTTTCGGTTAGCTGAAAATTGTACATCATTAGTTGGTATAATTCTATATGGAAAAATCCACAAACTTACTGCAGGGAAAATAATTATTCTCAGTAAACTGTAAAGAACAACTCTCTTATGTTCAGACATTTTTTTTCAATCTTCAAGTTATGAATCCACACCTTTCTTCTATCCATCATTTCCTTGTTTCCCAACTTTGTTTGGAATGCAACTTTGAATTGTCCAGCTTTCGGAAAGGTATGTAAGCTATATTCGGTTTTTTTTTGCCCAATATGAACAATAGAATACACAACAATAGTGATTCATCTCTTCTGAACGTTTGTAAACGATCCAAAATATAATTAAAACTCAACAACTTCTCATATAAAATACACGTAAACAGATGTAAACAAAGCAATCTATCTCCCATGCTCTAGTAATATTCGACACCGGTAGGGGGCGTATCGCTTATTATGTTTTCCCTATATAACGCACTTGGTACATAAATAACTATTACAGTATATAAAAAGCAATACTTACTTTACGGACTCATTACTATCAGCGTCCTCTCGACACACCAGGCAACGTTCTCCTATACCTTTCTTTTCCGCCTTGTTCAATATCTTTGGACAATCCAGGAATGTTTTGTGCATCGAACTTCTGGGACTCCTACTTTTAGGCTGAACTTTGTGTATTGGCGAGGTTGGAGGTCCAGTATCCCCATTCTCTTGGGGAACATAAAACCGTTG
The DNA here is from genome assembly GCA_030704885.1 of Cynegetis impunctata. Lineage (NCBI taxonomy): Eukaryota > Metazoa > Arthropoda > Insecta > Coleoptera > Coccinellidae > Cynegetis > Cynegetis impunctata. The sequence continues at coordinate 281,248 of JARQZK010002921.1, read as the reverse complement.
GGGATTTGATGCTGAGGGCACTTCTCCAGCTGGTAGAGGTATTGGTTTGATCTTAAAAAAAGAAGACCAAATAATTATTTGTTCCTGTGTGAAACGCACAGAAGACAAGAAATATCAGACTTCGATTATATTTCTTATAATATAAGTACCTAATGCACAAAATGAAAATGCCAGATTTTCAATTTTCAAAATTTCCTCATGAGTAAATTGAGGTACAGTACCCTATTGAAAAACTTATACTATGAGAATTTTATACCAGTGTTGGTCATAATAAACCGGTTATGTTTAATCAACTGCCTATTCTTCAGAAGTCAAAGTAATACACTGAATTTAACGTCATAAAATGTAGTGATACATCAATCAAATTATTTTGTACAAATTTGTTATTTTTAAACAAAAAAACAAACAAATTGGTAATATGGACCTGTTTCTTGATGGTGTGAAACTCAAGGAGGTAAAAACGTATAAATATTTAGGTCTAAACATAACAAATAGTCTTGATTGGAGCCTACATGTAACTGAAGTTGTGAAAAAAATTGTTCCGATTGTTGGTGCAATAAAACGGTGCACAGATAGTTTGAATAGAAAATCCAGACTTCTGCTTGATAATAGCCATATCCTACCTCATATTAGATACCTAATTCCATGTTGGGGAAACCTACCAATTTATGTGTTGAACAAACTACAAAGGACACAAAATAAAACAATAAAAACTATTTTCAAGTTGGACCGACTTGCTCCAACGCAACAGGTGTATAAAACAACAAAAATATGGGACATAAAAAAGATTAGGACCTTTGAAGAAACAAAATTTGTGTATTGCCTGAAAAATACATTACTAAAAACTAATTTAAATGTTAAACAAGTGAAGCAGTTGCATGACCATAATGTCCGAGGTGCAAATGACTTTAGAACAAATTATTCACGAACTTTGAAAACGCAAAGATCTCCATTGTATAGTAGTGTAAAGACTTATAACACCATACCAAAAACAGTAGTGGAAATGAAGACGATAAAACAATTTATTCAAAATTTGAAATTACATTTGCAGTGTAAATGACTAATTGAGCTAAAAACTGTTAAATAATTTATTACCACACTTTGTATTTGACATAATAGTATGATTGTCAATTGAGGCTCTGGTACCAGTGATTGTTCACTGTTTAAGAGTCAGTTATAAATAAATAAATTATTATATTATATATTGTAAAATCATTGAAGAACACACTGGTAGAAGAAATTTACTGGGCTCCAGTATTTGAAATTTTATATTCACTGCTAAGTTATGTTTGTGCCTAATGCCATTTGTGGTAATGAAAGAGCACTAACCAAAGAAGGCCCCCTCAAAGGACTGCTGGGGTGCTTTAGTTGAATTGGGGATTCTTACTTTTCCTTCATTGTATGTGCTAGTGTCTGTTATTTTTAAAACAAAAAAATAACCTCATTAGACACCAGGACATACAACACAAACATGACACAAGAAACAGGGCGTACTATGTCCCAGTACACTGCAGACTGGGAAAGTGTCTGAGCAGACTGGAACTCCTGGCTGTAAAACTTTTATTTCTGACTGAGAATCGGTTTAATTAGGTAATTTCGATTGAAACTAATGATTTCGACAATAGTTTTCACCTAGCATGCTTAATTGACCATTTGGGTGGTGCGAAAAATCGAGATTAACGGTCGCCGAAAAATTATTCATTTCCAAACGAAAAGCCCTAGCGATCTCAAATGTTAGTATGTCATACAGAAAGGATAGATTCATGACGGAACGAACTGAGAACTCCATCAGGAAAAGATTTTAGTATGTCAAAGCTGAATTGTCTGAAAAAACAATCTTCTGTATATAGTCAAATAAACATTCGAGACGAAAACTATCATCAGCATCGTTATTTTCAACCCAAATTACATACCGAAAGCAACTTTCGATAGAGAAAAAAATGTTTCGTCAACCCCTCCCTTCGAGATACAATATAAACTTTTGAGGTAAATGGTATATTCTCGGATCTTCAGTTTGGGTTCCGAAAGGGGAGAGACACGACTATGGGTATATTAAATCTAATTTCGAATATGCTGGGGGCTTTTCACGAAAAGCAGTACAGTACTGCTCTCTTCTGCGTCCTCAGCAAGGCCTTTGACTGCGTAGACCATGGCATCATCCTGAAGAAACTACAGGCCTACAATTTTAGTCAGGATAGCATCAAGCTTCTGAAATCTTACCTTGACAAAAGGCGCCAGGTTGTGAGAGTGGATGGTGTGATTTCAGCAGGGAGAGAGCTAAATATCGGGGTACCACAGGGGTCAATCCTAGGCCCCATTTTGTTCTTAATTTATGTCAATGACCTTCCGGCCAATGAAGACATGGCAAGCTATACTCTCTTTGCTGATGACACGACTGTACTCTTTACCGGAAACACACAGGAGGCTTCACAGTTGGGTGTCGTGGAGGCGCAGGCGAGGGCCGAGCAGTGGTTTTGCAGTAACAGGCTTCTTCTAAATAAAGACAAGACGAAGAGAGTAGTATTTGCGATGCGTAACCTGAATAACTCCAATGACAGTGCAGACGATGCAACATTTTTGGGGGTACGTCTGGATTCAAAGCTACAATGGGGCCCTCATATAAATGAGGTTGCCAAAAAGCTGTCCAAGAGCATCTTTGTGATCCGAAACCTTAGGATGTGTGTCTCTCCTGGTATACTGAGAGCTGCCTATTTTGCCATCTTTCAGTCCCACATATCTTATGCCATTCTTGCGTGGGGCCACTCACCTGAGGCCCGAAGACTTTTTGCTATGCAAAGAAGGGTTATCAGATTGATGGCCGGCCTTGGCTATAGGGATGACTGCAGGGCAGCTTTCACCTAGCTGGGTGTGCTCACACTACCATCTCTATACATTTTTGAAAATCTAATGCACATAAAGCATAACATTGCCTCATACCGAACTCACAAAGACGTCCACAGTTATAATACTCGCGCAAAAAATAACCTAATGCCTCTCTGCTGGCGTTTGATAAGGTGTCAAGACGGTCCAGGTTTTTGGGGTAGGAAATTCTTTAATGTTTTACCTCGGGAACTTAAAGATCTACAGCCAAACATATTTTATAATAGGGTTAAACAAGTATTAATAAGAAAAGTTTTCTATTCCACAGAGAAGTTTTTAAATTATTCGTTTTAAATGTGATTTTTCTAGTTCAATCTTAAGACATTTTAATTTAAATTTTAACTTTATTTTATGTATTGTATTTAGGCAAGAATTGCACTTTAAGCTGTATGTTTATCTAATTTAATATTTTGACGAGTGTAAGCATTTTATGTAATCAACACAAATAAAGAACTACTACTACTACTAAATTTTCAACCTTTTATTTCTGATTTAAAATCGGTTTAATTAGGTAATTTCGATCGAAAATAATGATTTCGACAATAATTTTCATCTAGCTTGCTTAATTGATCTTGTGATGGTGCGAAAAATCGAGATTTAACGGTCGCCGAAAAATTATTCATTTCCAAAATGCGAAAAACGCTAGCGGTCTGAAATTTTAGTATGTTGAACCGAAAGGATAGATTGATGCCGGAACGAACTCCATCAGACATTAGGAAAAGATTATAGTATGTCAAAGCTGAATTGACTGAAAAAACAATTTTCTGTATAAAGTAAAATAAACAACCGAGACGAAAAATATCGTCAGCATTGTTATTTTCAACTCAAATTACATACTGAAAGCAACTTTCGATCGAGAAAAAAAAATTTATTTTCAAAAATTTTTTCGGAATCAACCATTTCATCAACAGACACTTGGCTTAGTCGCAGATTTAGTATTTTCTGTATCTTCTTTTTTCGTGTTTTGAAGAAATAGAAATGCTGCCATCATTTGGTGAAAGAATGTTCTGACAGAGGTACCTATTCAAAGATATTATGTATTTTCCACCACTCATTTATACAAGATTTATAGTAAATTCGATGGACGATGAATCAACTCTGTGGTAGTTCATATTTATATTAAAAATTAATTAATAAGAAAACAACTTGTCTAAAAACCACAAAATGTGATTCGCGCGATAGGTATTACCAATGATTTTCCACTAAAAATAATAAATAGTTTAATTTCGAAAAAAGAGAAACATTTTATCAATTTGAAATTATATGGACCATACTGCAATAACAAAAATGTACAAAAGTTTGTGAGCATCGCTTATACGCACATCCCCTCTTCGAAGATCATTCAATTCTTTAAAAATAATAATGTGAATACTGCTTTTTCGAGTCACAGCAGATTGGATAGAATGATTTTTAATAACAAAATGTCAAAAGTCGATCCAATGAAGAGAACAGGAATTTATAGAATGGACTGTGAAGAATGTAATTCAACATATATAGGTCAGACCGGGAGATGTTTTGAAACCAGGCTGAAAGAACATCTAAAAAACGGACAATCAGCATTTAGGGAACATCTAGAGTCAAAAAAACATAACATCTCATCCTCTTTCAAACCAAAAATTCTTCATTACTGTGATAAAGGTATGATAATGAACTTCCTGGAACCCATGGAAATAAACAAGATCCAAAAATCCCATAATTACATTCTTCTCAATGACCAGTTAGACTTAAACCACTCCCCACTGAGAAACAAGAAAAATAATACGCACAAAGAAAAGAAACTACGAACAACAAAAATATGAAACTATGGAGAGAGACCGGCCCAAACCAGGCTCCAGAGAATTCTATAAAGCAATTTCCTCTGAGAAAAGAGGGCATAGAACCAATTCCATCCATACACTGAGAGACAACCAAGGCCGCATGATAATCGACGGTAAGGAAATAACTGAAGAATGGGAAAAGTATTTTAGAGACCTTCTAAACATCATACAGGAAGAACAGCACAAAGAAGAGATCTATATCACAGCGGACATGCCCGTCAAAAATCCCTCCTTTGAAGAAACCCAAAAGGCCTTAAATAAGCTGAAAAATCACAAAGCGCCGGGCACGGACGAGATACCAGCAGAACTTCTGAAATATGGGGGAGACGCACTACATCGCCAAATCCACCAGCTAATAACGCACATATGGTTAGAAGAAAGGATACCAGCACGATGGAAGGAAAACATAATAGTGCCCATCCACAAAAAAGGGGACAAAACAAGATGCGCGAATTATAGAGGAATCTCACTCCTAAACACGGCATATAAAACCCTCTCAAACATCATTCTTGGTAGACTAATCCCTTATGCTGAAAATGTCCTAGGCGAATACCAAGCCGGGTTTAGGGCAAACAGATCAACAATAGATCAATTATTCACGTTGAGACAACTTCTAGAAAAGGGATGGGAGTATAACAGACCCATACACAATCTTTTCATAGACTTTCGACAGGCGTATGATAGCGTAGAAAGAAGCCAAGTATGGAATGCCATGGCGGAGTTCTCAATACCAAAGAAACTCATTCGGATGACCAAAGTCTGTATGGAGGGTGGAATATCAAAAGTACGTGTAAATAATAAACTGTCTGGCAGCTTTGAAATCAACAGTGGACTTAAGCAGGGAGATGCGTTATCTCCACTACTTTTTAACCTTGTATTAGAGAAAGCCATGAGGTTGGCCGAAATAAAAACAGAATTGCTATCGGTTCAAGGCCCCAAGCTGTTACTCGCATATGCAGATGACATAGATCTCGTTGGAGACTCCATCCTATCCACGAAAGACATTTTCAACAAGGTGGAAAGAGCAACAAGTGAAGTAGGGCTGAAGATTAATGAAGAGAAGACGAAATATATGTGTATAAATAGAACGACACAAAGAGACAGAATAGGACAAAATGTGACGATCAACACCTTTAATTTCGAAAGAGTACAACGTTTTAAGTATCTGGGGGCCGTAATCACAGCGGACAACGATGTTACCGAAGAAATAAAAGACAGAATCCAATCTGCAAACCGCTGTCTATTTGCACTGAATGAACTCATAAAATCAAAAAATCTCACAAGAAGTTCAAAGATCAAAATCTATAAATCCATCGTCAGACCTGTAATAACATACGGTTGCGAAACATGGACCATGACCAAAGCAAACGAAGAAAAGCTCAGACGCTTTGAACGAAAAATACTTAGAAAAATTTTCGGACCTCACCATGACATCACCACAAACCAGTATAAGATCAGAACCAATATCGAATTAAAAGCACTCTACAACGACGCCGATATTGTCCAAGAAATTAAATCACAGCGACTAAGATGGGCAGGCCACGAGCACAGAATGCATAACGAAAGACTTGTAAAACTGGTATGGGAGGAGATTCCCACAGGCAAAAGACCACTCGGACGTCGCAGAATGCGATGGAGAGACAACATCCAAGCAGATCTCCGGAAAATGAACATTCCATTTGACCCTAGGTTGATGGAAGACCGAACAAATTGGAAAAAAGTTGTACAGTCAGCCAAGACCCACCCAGGGTTGTAGCGCTACGTGATGATGATGACTCCCCACTGTTAAATCTCTGATAACTTGGACCCATCGATTACATTTTACCACCCCCAGGTACCGAACCGAAATACTTATATTTTCAAGCGATGTCTTTGCAATTATGTATTCAGTCTTGATAATGCTGTAACAGGCGAAACTAGTCGAATAAAAAGTTATTTTCATTTTGTGGTTTTTAGACAAGTTGTTTTCTTATTATTTAATTTTTAATATAAGATTTATAGTATTCTCCTACGAGAGTTTTTCTTCCTAATTTGCTCTAAATCAAAATTTCTTTCCAATGTTTTAATGAATAAAACTTGTATGAGTATCAAAAAAATAATACTCCAGTATCTTTTTTTATGATAATGAAAATGTACCCACCTTGATCGTTATTCTAGGATGTGGCATCTCATCTATATCTAAACTCTTCTTCTTTCTTTTACGTTTGTGTTCCCGACTAGAACTTCCTAATTCCGGAGAATACCTTGATCGATGTTTCTCCCTCCTTCTTTTCTTTCCTGATTTATGCCCTTCGTTACCATTAATCAGATTAATTTTATCTGAAACATCTAACTGATGGTAAAAATCGTCTTGGGCGTCTTTCTCATCAATACTACGCGGTCTTATAATTACTCTAGGTTCTGTTAAATTTTCATCAGAACTAATGGATCTGAAATTTAAAATATAATCAACAAACATAATGATAAAGATATAAATACAATAAGATAATTATATAGTTTGAACAGCGTTATATTGTTATTTCGGTAGTTTTATTCTTTTCGTCATAATACAATTATATGATAGACAAATGATTAAAGCATTTACCTTATCACAAATTTAGGTTTAGGACTGAGTTCCAAAGATTTAATTTTAATAACTGGCGTAGAAGTTTCTGTGTCTGAACGTGCTTCTCTACTATATCTACTTTTGCTACGGCGGGGGGTTTTCAATTCTTCTACATCGGAATCAGATGTTTTATCACATTCTGAACATTGCCAACCATATAGTTTAGATTTTTTCGGCAATCTTGTCAGAGGAGGATTTAAGCAATTCAAATGATAGTAAAGACTGCAAGTGTCACATTTGGCAAGTAAATGCTGATCCCTTCTCTGTCTGCATGTAGCGCATTCGTTCAGCAGGAGTGGATCTGGAAATATTGAAATTTTTCTTTCAGTAAAGGAAATTTCCAGCAACAATGATAATGATACTGTTTTCCTAGGAAAACAAAAAAATACTAAAACGAATTGTCTGATATAATAAACTCATAGTTCTGCTAGTAGTCGATTTCTAAAATAAAATTTTTATTGACCTTGCACAATAGAACAACAATTTTCACTTGATAGATAGATAGACTTTATTTCATGATAAACATCAATTAACAGTTTTTACATTCGTCCAAAAAATTCTTGAATCCAAGGCTAAAACTAAGTCAACAGCTAACAAAATATTAATGAAAAGAAAAGGAAAAACTTACTGATTAAAAATTATCTAAAATCGGAGACGTTAATACTACATACAATGAAATTAAAATAGTTAAAAGCTATTATTACATACAATAAAATTAAAACAATTAAAAATCTGAAACATCACAGCTTAAAAAGTCTTTAAGATTGTAGAACACTTTCTTTAGCAAATATGCTTTTATCACAGCCTTATATTGTTTAATTGGCAATTCCCTAATTCTAGCTGGTAGCTTATTGAAAAAAGCTGGTGCATAGTGTAATGTGGCATTCCATGATCTCTTCAGTCTCAAAAAATCAATACGCAGGTCTGTGCATGACCTTGTATCAGAGTGCACATCCTGAGAAGATTCAAACTTATCTATGTTCTGTCGAACAAAAAGTAGAGACTCAAGAATGTATTGAGAAGGCAGAGTAAGAATCTCGATCTTCTCAAAGCCAGGTCTTGCCTCCTCCCCATAACCAATTCCGGCCAGGACACTGACTGCCCTCCTCTGAACACCAAACACCCTTGCAGCGTCAGACGAGTGTCCCCAAGCCAAGAGGCCATAGGCACAAACAGAGTGCACAAGAGCGCGGTAAGCAGTGAGGCAAACCTTAGAATCGACAATCTTTGCCAGGTTTCTGAGTACAAAAACTCCGGAAGCTGCTTTCTTGGAGATGTTATCCACATGTTGTTCAAAAGTTAGCTTGGGGTCAAGAGTAATACCAAGGAATTTCACGTACTCATGTTTATCCTGATTGTTATTAGACCGCAGGGAGAACATAACATTTTTTGTTTTATCCTTGTTAAGATTAAGCTTATTTGCTATGAACCAGTCACCCACACTCTCACCACACTCAGCCACCCTTTCATTCAGATCCTCATACTCTCTGGCCCTCAGCAAAAAGCTCGTATCATCCGCGTAAAGTGTGACCTTACAGTGCTGCAGGGAGGACGTTATATCGTTGATATATATGAGAAACAACAACGGTCCCAATATAGAGCCCTGAGGGACTCCATGCGTCATAACCCTTTCCCTGGAAAATAGTCCCCTACAGTAAGTCACCTGACGTCTATACGTGAGATAACGCCGAATCAACTGACTGCTGCCCAAAGTCAAGCCATAGAATTTTAGCTTGTCTATTAGGATGTCGTGAGAAACACAGTCAAACGCCTTGGACAGATCGCAGAAAGTAGCCCCCACAAACTCCCCCGCCTCAAAGCCCTCAACTATGCCCTCACATAATCTATTTATGGCCATTACGGTTGATCGACCCTTCCTAAAGCCAAACTGTTCATTGCACAGCAAGCCATTGGACTCAAAATAGTCACACAATCTCTACTATACCATTATGTAACTTTATCAGAATTATGTTCAAAATCAACAAGTGCAACTAGAAATAAATCTATACAATTGCCAAAAAGAACATTAAAAATAAGTAAAAAAAAACTTATATCAAAGCTATCCCAGTCTTTAATGCATTACCTAATGAACTGAAAAATATTGAAAATAAAATTAAAAGAAAAAAGCAGCTAAAAGAATATATTAGACGTAATAATATTTAATTGTGCATCAGGTGACGACTGTGATACAAACTAAAGAAGATTTTTAGAAAATATTTAAAGCCTAGTTTTTTAAGTTACTTAGAGTTAATTATATTAGTTTTTAGTTTAGTTTTAATTACCGGCCTCACGCACAGGTAACTTTGATTACCTCTGTGAGGATATACTATTTATATTAGTCTTTAAGCTATGTATTTTGTATATTTTAAAAACTGGTAATAAATACAATACAATACAATTAGTTTCTTCATTCCACTGCATATAAGGAAAATTCACTGTTGATCAATTTCAAAATAAAACGATTACACTAAGAATTTTGTTAATATTTCCAAAATGTTTGCTTTATTAATTTTAGACTATTCAAGTGCCCACCACTGATAAAATTATATAGCAGTGAAACTGTTCAATACTACTAATAAAGTGAAAGAGTTCTGTAAAATAATATTCTTATTAATAATTTTTCGATTTCTTTTTCATTTGAGATTGTATTGCTTATAGTCAGTATGTTTTTCAATATTATACTAATGCATTTTATGTATTGATAGCAAAAACTTTTCCATTATTCAATATACGAACACCGATCAAATTTTAATTAAATGGAAAATGTATAGTTTAAAATTTTGTGAGTTAATACTAGTGTTCTTTTGTACTGAACGAAGTGATTTATGTAAATAAAATCAGATAGATCAGTTTAAGCGGTCGTTCTTTCGTTTTCAATCAGTTCCCCCCTCTACAAGTTAAAAGCGATCGTAAGTAATTATTCTGAACGCAGAATATCTTCTATCAGTTCTATCAGTTAGATTACATTGGCAAAGTTAACCTCAAAATTTGAAATTTATATATATTTTAAATTTTTAGAAATAGAAATAGAAATTTATTTGGTGCCAGTAAAATACATCAGAATTTAGTACACACGTCAAGTATTCATAAAATAATTGTAAATATATAGATATAAAAAAAATACTAGCTAAAACATTCAGAACATGATGTCAGCAATATAAGACAAATTTCAGTAACTATAGACCTGTGGCACTTCTCTCAAATATAGGTAAAATCTTTGAACGTATAATATTTGACAAGATGATCGATTTTTTTGACAAAAATCGAGTAATTGTCGAACATCAATACGGATTTAGAAAAAAAAAGTCAACTATTAATGCAATCTATCAAGCCCTCATCACCATCATTAAATCCCTAAATCGAAACCAAATCACGGCAGCCCTTTGCCTAGATCTATCAAAAGCATTTGATGGGGGCGTTCATGAAATCTTACTGACGAAATTGCAAAGGAACGGCATAAGAGGTATTGCGTTGAAACTAATGCGATCTTATTTAATTGGCAGAACTCAACGAATAGTGAGCAGAGGAAAGGATGGACATATGATGACATCTGAATTTGGCCGAGTTGAGGTGGGTGTCCCACAAGGTTCCATTTTGGGACCTCTACTTTACATAATATACACGAATGACCTCGTCCAATTAACACAAAGCCAAATAGTAATGTTTGCAGATGATACTTCGCTAATTTGTAAAGCAGATAATGAAAGTGACTGTGAACAGATATTACAAGATGGATTGGGAAAATTGATTGAGTGGTACGACATAAACAACTTAGTACTAAATATTGAAAAGACCAAATTAATAGTATTCAGGAAAAATAAGGAAAATATAAGCCTCAATTATCAGAGCACACAAATTGGTGAAGTTGACAGTTTATCATTTTTGGGGGTACATATTGATCAAAAGCTGAACTGGAAAGAGCATATTGGAAAAATTGCACCTAGTATCGCAAGACAGTGTTATGCTATTAGATTGATTAGCAACACGGTGGGATTGGAAGCCGCTCTGACTGCTTATCATTCATATGTACAATCAAAAATCAGATATGGTCTCATTTTCTGGGCCGGGTCTCCTGATGCTGATAGAATATTTACATTGCAAAAAAAATGCATAAGAGCTGTTTTTAAAATGGCCCAGAGAGAATCATGTAGGCCAATATTTAAAAGTAAAGGAATGTTAACATTATATGGATTGTACATATATGAGTCGGTTGTATTTGTGATGGATAATTTTGGAAAATTAAGCAAAATAAGGCTGGAACATGATCATTACACCAGAGGGAAAACATATCTTTTAGAGGAGAAGCCGAATTATACCTACCTCCAAAAAAATGTGACATACCGTATATTGAAAATTTGGAATCGTTTACCTGAAAAATTTAAAACTGAATCAAGACAATCACACATTAAAAAATTTTTTAGTAAGCAAAGCATATTACAGTATAAATGAGTACTTAGAAGAAAAAAATTTCGAAGAACTAATTAATTGTATTTAAATTTGACAAGATCTACACATGTATTGTATTTGATCAAATAAACTATATCTATCTATCTATCTATCTATCTATCTATCTATCTATCTATCTATCTATCTATCTATCTATCTATCTATCTATCTATCTATCTATACATACATAAAACATTACATTACAACAATAGTTACATTATTAAAGCAAATTTCACACATTAAAATCATTTAAATTGAACCCAAAGAAATCATCAGTGTCGTATAAGGCTTTTACACAGATATGATGAAAATGAGCGCATTCTTTCGGGCATTCAGTGAACGAATGTGCTCCGATTGCAAAACCACTTTCACTTCAATCAGATAAGTTCAATCAGTTGTATCAGTACGAAAGAACACTAGTATTGATTACTTACGAGTAGATCTAGGGAGAAATAGCTCTTTCTTATATTGATGAGGAAAAGAAAACTGTCAACTTACCCAGCTTAGCTTGACTACTTAAAACTCGGTCCATCCTGCCAGCTGGTATATTGTTCAGAGGAAAACCAACCCCCATTTTAAGTGCAGCGGCAGTTGGCACCATCATTGGTTGTGGTGGTCGCGTTACTACTTGTTTACCTAGATTGTCCACATTTGGTAAATTCTTCGTAGGTGAAGCACTGAGGATAGCAGAGTGAAATTTGTGTATGGCTTGTTTCAGATCTTTTTCCTTTTTCGTCGTCTCCGTGCTTATTTTCAGAACCTAAAAAAAGACAGATAGATTCAAGTATAAAAGCGTATATGAACGAATCTTTTTTCAGCATTATTGTTCGATAAATGTAAATGCACTGAAAAACTGATTTTGAAAATTCGACTAAAAGCACTCCTTTTTAATCAAACTTAGATAGATAGATAGATACTTTATTCATGTTATCATACAATTTGCACTTACACACGTCAAACAAAAGTAAAATGGTAATAATACAATAAGTATAGTACGAAAAAAATACAACAGACCAACTTAAAGTCCTAAGATAAAAGCACATAGCATCTATAACACATATGGCAATAAATGCCCAAAAGGTAAATTAAATCACATTCAACAAATTATTGTCATCATTATTATAATTTTTTTTAAAGTCAAAACATCTATACTACTATTTAAAAAATCCTCAAAAGAGTAAAAAGCATTCCTCAGTAACATGTTCTTCACCCTGTTTTTGAATTTCACCAGTGGTAGACTCCGCACCTCCAAGGACAACACATTGTAAAACTTTGCAGCCAGGTACCCAGGGCCATCCTGACATCTCTTCAACCTACAGTAGGTGACAACAAAATCGTCCCGATGTCGCGTGTTATAGTCATGCACATCCCTGTGAGTTCGATACAGATCCCCATATCTTCTTACATACATGACATTCTCCAGTATGTAGATACATGGAAATGTTAATATTTTTAGACGCCTGAATTCCCGCCTGCAATCGTCTCTATACCCCAGTCCAGAAACAATTCTTATTGCCTTTCTTTGCAAAGCAAAGATTCTTCGAGCCTGGGCTGCATGTCCCCATGCAAGGACAGCATACACCATAGCAGAATGGAAAATGCCAAAATAAGCAGTCCTTAGAACACTCTCCGAAACACATCCAGCAAGTCCAAGCATCGCAAACAGACAACTTCCAAGTTTTTTGGCTACTGTTGTAATGTGAGCCTCCCACGTTAACTTAGGATCGAGGTGAACGCCCAAGAATTTAACTTGGGTAACATCTTCATTGACAGTGGCGGTATCCCTCATTGAAAAAATGATCTTATTTGTTTTATTTTTATTAAGAAGCAGCATATTGGTGTTAAACCAAGCTTCAACCCTCCTCTGCATCATCACCAGACCATTCATCGCTCCCTCAAGTGGCTGTGCGGATAACGACGCCGTCGTATCATCAGCAAAGAGCGTGTACTTTGTACCATCATCCCTCAAAGGTAGATCATTTATATATATTAGAAAAAGTATGGGTCCCAAAACTGATCCTTGAGGCACTCCAATAGTCACTTTACTCTCCGCAGACGACACGTCGCCAACCTTCACAACCTGAGTTCTGTCCGAAAGATATGAATTTAAGAGCATTATACTGTCTAGACTAAAATGATAAGCTCGCAATTTCTTTAGGATGATATCATGTGGTACGCAGTCAAAGGCCTTGCTCAGGTCACAGAACAGCGCAGCACTAAATTGTTGGTCGTCAAACGACCGAAGAATATACCCTATGAGGTCCAGAATACCCAACGTGGTGCCCTTACCCTTACGGAACCCAAACTGAGAGTCAGTAAAGTATTTATTTTCTTCAAAGTAATGAACTATTCTAGACGACATACACTTCTCGAAAACCTTTGATAAACTTAAAAATATGTATCTGCTAAAAAATCACAATACAAAAACCTATTATCTCAAATGAAATTGTAATATAGATTATTGATTTTAAATTGGGCAGAAGTGGTTGCAAACTAACGAGCATGGTATACTTTACCTCATCATACTGATTCCTCAAAAGTTTTTGCTCTCCTAGTAATATCCTATTTTCTTCTAGTAACTTTTCCAAAGTTTCCTTCATACTTTTCAACCTTTCGTTTCTATCCAAATAATACGCTATGAACTCTACGCTGAAAGCAGGCGTAATATGCCATTTTTTTCTGATATCTTGCAAAGCTGCTATTTGTGCATCTTGCATTTCTAAAGCTAAGGTATCGATGCCCATAAGTTGGGCTTTCTTCAACAATCGCTTACAAGCTGAAGCACTTGTTGTTAGCAGCCTAGGCATTTTTTGTGTAGGTACTGTGAAAAAATAATTGAACATAAATTTTTATTGATAATGTTCCACCAACTAATCAGCGGACAGTCGATAAACTTCAATAATTACTCATATTTATATCATCCGTCAAATATTAAAATTGTCAAAAGGAAAAGCTCAAAATTATAACATACAATATAATTATAAAATAATGTATTTATTTCACAAAGTATTATTGCTAAGAAAAATGTTTGCCGCTATATCAAAACTCAGAATGAACATTTGGCCATTCAAAAACTAAGGCAAAAGTTTTCAATTTTAATGTTGGCTTAAACTGCAAGTCGTCAAAATATGGTTTCATACTTTCAAATTGGTTCAAAAGTTTATTTCTTTTGAGTACTTTATTTTAATTAAGTATCATCTTCTCATTTCTACTATAATTGAAAAATTATCTTGCTATAGTCTGTCCAGCGAGAGTCGGCGCGCATGTCATCAATCAAATATGGCGTCGATCGTAATAAATAATCTTAAATCGAACTTTTGCTTACAAAATCTTCGAAGAACTAGGTTATCTCGGCGACTGTCAAACGTGAAATGCCGGTGTGTTGGTCGAGAGGGTCCGACAGCATTGCAAATTTTGAAATAGAATGACAACTTAACAACCATTCAACTTATTTTCATTACTCGGAATGTTAATATTTCTTGAGAGATACATACGATTTGATATGTCATGGACAGAATATTTGTCGAAATGGATGATGCGGTCATTATCACCATATAAGTACTTTTTCAGAAAATTACTTACGACAAATATGAATTTTGACAATTTCGAATTTTATTTATTTGGGTAGGCAGCCTTGCGCCGTTATTTGCGCATGTCTGTGACGTGCACGCCAACTCTCGCTGGACAGACTATAGGCATCTGAAAATAAGAATGCAGCGCCAATGTGGCCAGTCGTAGAACTATAAATATTGACATTGGTATATTTATGTTGTATTTGTTGTGTGTTTATTTGTGTTTTTGAAATATAATTTTACCATAAATAAGAAAGACTTTTCAGGCTTCTTTAGCGAACAAGTGTGTTACTGTGTATGTATTCTCATTGCTATTGAGATGGTAGGTGATTATCATCATTTGTTTTGTAGCCAAATTGAGAGAAATCTTAGGTTAGATCATGAGATGAATATCTTAATTCTCTGATTGACTCGTTCAATATGTACTCTAGCAGCTGCTATTTTGGCATTCAACAATGCTTCTTCTGTAGTCAACTGTTTTTTGTCTTTCAAAAATGGTGGTCTGATCAACTTTATTTTAAACTGTTGACAAATATCATCTATCAAGAAACCTTTGTCCACCATAATAACATCCTGTGAGCTTTCTTACTTTAAAATTAAGTCACTTTGTTGGAAAATCGTTTTATCAGATGCTCTTCCCCCATATGGCTCACTAATATAAGTAATTAAACCTCCAGGAGAAACACCTGTCATGAATTTCACTGAGTTATTAGATTTACGGAGAGTAAAACCTGATCCTGCAGGAAAGGCACTTTGGTTTCTGTATAAAAAATTCTGTACAGTCTAAGATGATTCGAGTATTTTGAAAACATTCAAAACATTTTGGCATGTTTTTCTGTATTTCAGAATATTCTGCGAATCTTATGACACAACTAAGAACTCTACTCATAATGGGTAGCATTTCATATTAGGTTCGTTCCAACCGGCATCAGAAACAGTTTCTTACAGTCAGGATTCTGCGCAGTAACTTAAATGCGTTCCAACCAGCATCATAAACGATTAGGAAACGGTCAGTTTTGCGTTCCATCCAAGGTTGCAAACTGTTTGAAGACTATCAGAACGGTTTGCGGATTATCTTCTGACCGTTCATCTGGCGCATGTGTAGAGCTATTATATTTCAGATGGTGACAATTTCTTTAAGATTCTTTTGCTTATTTTTATTCACCTAACCTATTGTCACATAAAAACTCGCATTATACTCTCTGCATATTTACGTTATGTATTCTTGTTCGGT
This sequence comes from Cynegetis impunctata, assembly GCA_030704885.1. Lineage (NCBI taxonomy): Eukaryota > Metazoa > Arthropoda > Insecta > Coleoptera > Coccinellidae > Cynegetis > Cynegetis impunctata. Next base: position 264,694 of record JARQZK010002921.1, on the reverse strand, counting down.
AAAACTAAAAAAATGGCATATATTTCATAAACAACAAACTTACATTTTATTGTAAGTACTACATTTACTTTCCACGTTGCACTAAGATATTAATTGCACTAACACATAAATTAAAAAAAGAATCCTAAAATTAAAGTAAAAAAAAATTGAAACATGAATGTAAGAAAAAAAATCTGAAATTTGCTTAATAAAACGTTGCATAAAGTTTTTCGAACAAGTAGAACAGGTTCTATTTTTTTAAAAGATCATTTCTTTCTCTCAGAAGTTCATTTCTTTCCTTCATTAAGATAAGTTTTTGTTTATGCACCTCCAACTTCTCTTTTTCAAGTACTATTCTATCTCTATTGCATTCTTTTCTATCTCTTCGTGTTTGCTCTATTGTAACATTTCTGTTTGTGGTAGGATTTTTTGTTTTTAATGAGAAGCTCTTCCCTGAGGCCTGACTCACTACTTCTAGTAAATTATCAGGCGTTCCAACCATAGATCAGGAAACCAATATTTTACAGACATGCGCGTTGAGAACGATTTGCAAACTGTTGGAAATCTGTTTGTGATTCAAGGCTGGAACAAACCTAATATATTTTTGGCATAATTCTTGTGAAATGCCAAATAAAAGAGATAATGTCACATATGTAAGATCACATTTCAATTTTGTCAATACTAAAACAATACGCTGTTTGATTGTTAATCTATGTGACCGTTGATCACTGTAAACAGATTGTACTGCTTTTACTATTGTATCTAATAGTTTTATATTATTGATGAGACCAGTGAAACTGTTTAGAGCACTATCTGTAGTTATCAGATCACACAAAGTAGAGACTTTAGAAGTATTCCTTTTTACCTCCTACACAAACACGATATTTATCACCAGCTGGAGGAAAAGCATGGAAATTCACATTTGAACATTTCTTTTCCCAGGAAGAACACTGAGGAACTGAACAATAACGATTTGAACGACTCATAGCTTTCAAAATGATTGCAAATAATAAACATTTGTAAAAAATCACACAAAAACAAACACAAAACAAAGGAGAACGTAAGAACTATGTCAAGATTTTTGGTTATTCTGATTGTCACCAGGCGGCGTAGCGCTTATTTTGATTCGCCTATATGCCAGATTCTTCATAATCATAATATAAATAATTTCTGTGCCCTTAATCCCTATTATTCTACATTTTTTATGATAAGTAGGATATTATTTTCTATTAATATATTATACGCGGACTACTCACCCCAAGGAGGTGGCTTCAAAGATTTGTGACCCAAGTAATGTAATTTCTGTTTTTCTAGTTTTCTCTTTATTCTCAACTGCTCGGGTGAAGTGGAATGTCCTTCTTTTTGGAATTGCATATACCTAAAGTGTGTTCTTAGCTGCAAGGCGAGATAATTTTTTTTACGCTTTTTCACCAGCGTTTTGTCGGAATGTAATTTACAATGGGCGTAGAAAGGGTCAGCTTGATCGACTTCTTCAGAATGAGCCTCAGATAAAAATCCTTCCCGCTGTGCACTGAAATTGAACGAAAAATGTCAATAACTCATACTTTCGTCGATTCTCATGGGTTGTTCAATGAAAAAAAAATTACGTTTATGAATTAATTTTTTTGAAATATTGAACAATTTTTGAATTAAATTTTTCCATGAACATTAGCCACTTGACTATTTTTTTTAGAGAAAAATTAAAAATATTAAATAATGGTAAGCAAAGTACCAAATGAAAGTTTAAAGACTTGTTATTGAAATCAACACTCTTATAATGGGATAAGGGGGCTTCCATTAATTACTTGAGATAATTTTGGCGATTTTTTGACTCTCCCTCCCCTCTGAGACGTCGTGAGTTCTTGCTCTCCCCCTCACCGAATCTCACGTGAGATTTTTTTTAATGCATACTTGTTATATGAATGAGTTAATCTGTGCTAATCCTATTAGTTGAAGTAAATCAGTAATATTTTATAAAAATGTGCCAAAAATTAAGTTAATAATAAAACAATGGTTGTAATAAGTCACAGTTTTTTCAGTGAAAATTATTGGTGCATTGTATGTTTATTATAAAAGGTTATGGAATTATTTTTTTATGATTAATATTCACATCGTAACGTATATGAAGAAGAAATATTTACTCCAAAAAAAGTATTTACTGTTTATAAAAATTTATCAATAGTTAACGAATAATGTTAGAAAATACTTTTTCATATTTAATAAATGAATAAATTGTTTCCACCAAATGAATTTATTTATAGTTAATAAATTCTTTCATCAGTGTATAATTAAACAGCGATGAATATTTTTATGAAGAATTTAGCTATATTTTAGTGAAGAAACATTTTTTACTAAAGTTAACCCCTAATTTTATACGGTTTCTTGCGAAAAAAAATTACTTGATATTTGATAAGATCACCCCCCTCTCCCACGTGAGATTGAGTGAGATTTTCCTCGACCCCCCTACCCCCCGTACCTGAACACCTCAATAATAATAATAATAATAATAAATAAATGAATTTATTCCCAACAGGTTTACACCCAATTACAGAGAAAAATAATAATGATAATAGAAATATAAATACAAATATATATATATGCATAATAGACTCTTATGCTAACATAAAATTATTAGAATTCTATCAAAACCATAAGCAAATAATATACAATTCATAATACCATGTACACAACAGAAATAAATTAAAAAAAAACATCATGATACCTCCGTTCGCTGCTCTAAATGGCATGTCAAAATCACTGATAGCGCATCAAAATATATATCACATCGATTACAACACCTATGATAAACATTACACATAAAATTGATAGGAGAACGTGACATAACATTTAATCTGCTGTGATCAACATAAAATGTATTACTCCGTCTCAGACCAGGCCTTGGTACGCGGATTTTTATCTTACTAAGAAGAAATGGTGAGTCAATTTTATTGTGCAGAATTTTGTACAGCAACGTTACAGCAAAACACTCACGTCTCAACTGTAGCACATCAATTCCAAGACTTACGGTTAGGACAGAGTGATCGAAGCCTCTCGGAGGGTATTGCTCATAACATCTGAAATACATATATTTCAAACACTTTCTCTGAACAGCCTCCAAGTCTACCACAGAAGCATATTCTAGCTTACTACGAATAAAAGAATAGTATAGCGTTTTCATCGTGCCGAGGTTAACAAAGTTGTTCCAGTTTCTGACAAAATAACCCAGCGTTCTAGTTGCAGATGCCGTGATACGACTTATGTGCTCTGAAAAGGACAGCTTATAGTCAAAAACAACCCCTAGATCCTTGAACTCAACGCATCTATCTAGAATCTGACCATCTAGTGTATAGCCGTGGTGAATCGAAGTCAATCTACGAGAAAACGATAGAACTTTACATTTACTGACATTAAGTTTCAGTCCGTTGTTGGAATACCATAAATTGACCGTATCCAAAGATACTTGTAATCTAGCACAATCATGACGATCATCAATAACAGCGAATATTTTCAAATCATCAGCAAAGAGCAGATGCATACAGTCAAGTTGTAGAGACAGATCGTTAATGTGTATAAGAAACAATAAAGGTCCCAAATTGGACCCCTGTGGAACACCGGATGAGGCACGATAGAGTGCAGATTCACAACCTCCATGTTCAACATATTGATAACGATCTGAAATATATGATTGCATCAATAATAATAACTGGGACGAAAAGCCAATAGACTGAAGTTTAGACATCAATATGCTATGATCGATCTGATCAAAGGCCTTCTGAATATCTGTGTAAATAACATCCATCTGACCACGGTCATTCAATGATTCAGACAGAGACTGAGTAATACATGCCAAATTAGTAACAGTTGAGCGATTCTTCATGAAACCATGCTGATGTGGTGAAATAAGCTATTGGTCTATAGTTAGTTATTAGGGAAGGATCGCCAGATTTCAAAACTGGACAAATTCTAGTAATTTTCCAAATCTTCGGAATATGCATATTCTTCAAAATAATATTAAAAATTATAGACAATGGTTCGGCAAAAGAATGGATGCAGTCCTTAACCAAAAAACTAGGTATATGGTCCACACCAGAAGTAAATTTATTTTTGAGTTTCCTAGAAGCCTTGATTATGTCATTCTCAGAGATAGCCGGAAGAGAAATGGAATTGTGGTTGGGGTATAGTCTATCATAATGTTCAGGAGAGAAATTCATATTAGAGGTAGTAAAGACACTGGAGAAGAAACTGGAAAATCCGTCAACAATACTCTGAGAGTCATGCAGCTCAACATTCTGGTATGTCATGACACCAGGAATACGGGATTTGAACTTCTTTGTTTGCACAAAAGACCAGAAGCTATTCGGATCTTGACGAATTCTGGCCTCTATGAACTGAATATAGGTTGAATAAGATGCATCTATATCTCGCTTAATTAATTAATAGATGCCCCCTAACTGGAAACTGTTTTAAAAGAGTGAGATAATTATGAAAACCCATTAATTGATCTTCACTATCTTCTCTTTTGCGAAACAACGAAGTTAGATTATATGATAAAAATTATTTTATAGGTGGACTTACCACGTAACGTGAAAATAAGTACGGCACATTCCAGCATCACAACCAATGCAAACCCCCGTCCTTGCAAATCGTTCTTCTGTGCACAAACTGCAACTTTTTGCGCCCCACTTGTTATACGCCATCTCAAAAAGGGTTACACTAGCGAGTTTATCAACTTCTCCAAAAGCAACCCCAGGAACGTACAATGCGCATACCTGTTGAATATAGAACAGAATATATATTTATTGCATAGACATGAACAGGGTGTCCCATTTTGGGTACTTTTGAATGGTATCTCCGTTATTTTTGAAGATGAGGGTTGCGGTTTTCGCGACACTGTGCTACTTTTTCGTAAAAAAAAAGATGCCGTCATCAGAATTTTAATAGCCCTTTTAGTTTTTAAGATACAAGGCATTTTAGTCCTATCGCCGTTATCCTTCCTCTTATCGAAAAGGTAATATAACATTCTTATAGATTTTTTTCCGTAGAATGCAGTGATGTAGATCATTTTTGTTACATATTTACTATTTTCGAGTTATAAAGCAAACTTATGTTTTTCCAAATGGAATACCCTGTATATTTATAGACTATAAAATTTGTCTTTTTTTACCTTTGCAAAAATATATGATAATAAATATAAACTTTTTCTCAGAAATGCGCAAATAAAGGACAATTTTCTGAAATTAAATGCATAATTTAATAGTAGGCCATGGATATTGTTCACGGCCAGAAACAAAAATAACTGTCAAACCAATATCATCGGTTTTTGGATCGACTTTTGGTTTATAAAGGTGTTTATTTTCGTTCTTTTGGTATTATTATTTAACGGTATCTTCAGTTTTACGAAAAAGTAGCACATTGTCGCGAAAACTGCAACCCTATATCTTCAAAAATAACGGAGATACCATTCAAAAGTACCCCTTATGGGACACCTGTACATATGAAAGAAATTTTTTTAAAGATATGTTTAATGTTTTATATATACACATTGTATAGTTATTCATTATGATTCACAAGATATGTTTAATATTATATATATATATATATATATATATATATATATATATATATATATATACATTGTTGTCCCAAAATGGGACACCCTGTACATATGAAAGAATTTTTTTTAACAAAAACAAACAATAACCAAAATATGTTTAATATTTTATATACATACATTGTATAGTTATTCATTATGTTTTTTAATTCGGAATAAATAAGTTCGAAAAAACTAAAAAACACGCTTTTGTAGATAACTAAAGGAAAAAGTAGAGAATAATTTTCAATAAATTCAAATTAAGATTAGTGCAATTAACAAAAAAATTTCTTTTATTGTAGAATACTATTTATATTGGGTGCATTATGAATAATCAAGAATGCCTCTTCAATTATAACCTATATAAATCACCTAATTAACTTAATGATTCTGAATGAAATAGATACAACAAAAAAACTTTTTTAAATTCAAACGAATTTGATAACTGAAGGAATAATTACCAGATGTACCCATTTTCCAACATCAGTTTCTTTGAAGATACCTCCAGAGTTAGGACACAATTCACAGGCAGGTTCAGTTTCTCCAGCCCTGCAAGCCTCACAGAACCAAGGGGCTGTAGGCGACATCGAGTCAGTACTTGCTAAACTGGCTGTATCTGATACTCCATAGCAGGCTTCATGTACTGTTACACCACAACTATCACACTCGACTATTTCGTTGATACTATCACTTTGGTCGCCCAAACATCCAAAGCAAATGAGTATTTCTGAATATTTATCAGCCAACTGAAACATGTTATCCGATATAAAAAATGAAATGTAAAAACGTACATATATATATATATATAACGGGTGATTCACGGTCCATAGAACGTTAAACGTTTACGGAAAACAAACCCAGTATTATTCATAAAATGAGGTTAATATTTTTGATTTGTTACCAGTCTCAGACTTTTCTCTATATTATAGAATATCAATGACTTATTTTATTATGTATAATACCTACTATGAAAATTTAATTGAAAATATAAAATGGAGGAAGATATTCCTTCAAAAATAAAATTACTCATCAATATGGCCCACCAAATTCAATTCAATGATATAAATGTATTTCTTTCAAAAAATTATGATTTAATATACAGAGAATTATAAGAAATTTTGTCATAATATTGAATACATGGAAGGAATATAAAGATGACCTAGGAAAAAAATTATTAAAAGAGAAATTTTTTTATGTACCTTAGAGTATTCTTCTGAATCATAAGAATTCAGATGAGCTTGATTCAAAAGATCAGAAATTGTAAGCCCATTGTTGGATAATTTCAATGAGTTCAACTCATCATTCACTTCAGACTCATCAGATGCTTCACTATCTGAACTGCTGCTATCACCTGTAATTAGGGAATTTACATAAGATTAGCGTAATCAATAATTATGAACATTTTATATGTGCTGTAATTTAATATTAGCCAGCTCATTCAACAATTGCTTCAGTATACAATTGTTTTTAAATAAGAGCTGATCATAATCATCAATATAATGATCAAAGTAGACTAAAATGAAACTCAAATGCAAAATTTTATATGGAAACAAAATTACACGGTACATTTCAAACACAATTAAAATCACATACTCATCCTACACATTCAATATACAATGGAATTAGAAATTTATTTTTTAATCTCAGTTAAGTTGGAAATAAATGTCAGATGATTATAATTTCTCATTATCATTAATTTTGTCATCATGTTATTACAAATCTTATTAGGATTCAATTATAACGATATGATTCAAGTTTATTTTTGAAAACTAAACTAAATATTTAGTATGAAGTTACTTCTGATTAAATTAGCAAATATGCAATATACACTTAAACATCACAATATTAACAAATTAAATTAATGAATTGAATAAATATTCACTTGCTCAGTTTGGAAATTATTTATTACAGTGGACAAAATATAACAGGGGATTTGAATAAATAGAAAATATTTAATTTTCTATGTTCTACATCTAAAAAAATATTTTATTGTGCCTTGGTTCAAAGCAATGATACGCCTCTGTTCAATATTTTTGTATATAGGAATCAAAAAACTTACTACCGTTTCCTCCTGAATTAAGAGAATCGTCATCATCATCTGTAGCTTCAGGATGGTCCTCGATCCGAAAATCAGAATCGTCGGAACTCTCTTCCAAATCTTCGAAGTTTATAATAGCTTGTGTGTCGACTGGTTTTACCCTTCTTTTCTTGGGATCCCTTTCAACTGAAAAAATAATACCACATATTGTTATTACAAACTTATATCTATATATACGGAGCAGTATGTTTTAATATTCATGTTAATGAATACTCACTACTCATATTTCTTAAAATGTAAAACAACAAGCTTCATTTATTCATTTGTCAAGTATGACATAACCTATAAAAATACACTGAGACTGAGGGGAAATAAGCGTCATCAAATTAGTAAACTACCAACCGGCAAAAATTTGAAAATGTGAACTTTTAATGTATTTTTCTACAGAGTTTATGTCTATTGTATGTATACATACTTGCAGTTTTTACAATAAAATCAACATCAGCTGCATTGGCCAAATGATTTGACATCTTCACCCTAAATTTTCTCTACATTTCGAAATTCAAGCTGCAACGCCAATGGCTAATGTTACCCTCTCAAAAGGGATTAGGGGCAGGTAAAAATCGTTTCGAGAATAAAATATGTATTCAGATATTATTCTGGTACCTCAGTTTCAGGAAAATTGGTATAGTGAAAAACACATGACATTTTAGTTTTCCAAACTACAAGAATTTTTTAACCCCTTCAATATATTTAACATAATTATCAGAATTAAATGTTTAAACAAAAAAATATTATTTATGAATACTTTATGTGGTATTCTTAATTGAATAACCTTGTTTATTTGCATTGATAATAACAAAACCTAGGTACAAAAAATATCGTATAGAAAGGTATCAGTAATATGTAAGCAGCAGAGCGCCTTCACTAAGGTCGTATTTTCCTCTCATTTTTGTTACTTCATACTCAAGTCAATTTGTGAAAATGGTGGCGGTAAAATAAAATAGTTGAAACCACCAAAAGGAACTTGCCTTACATCTCAATCCACGTACCTAAAACTGTCTTAACTCATAAGCAGCCTTGGATTTACGCTTAAGGCGGCATAATTTGGGGGGCGGCAAAATTTTTGAAATGCCATTTTTTTAAATCCTTGGGTGAGATATTAATTTTTTAACACATCAATTATGATCTTTATCTAGTAACGTTCTTCATTTTTTGTTTATTAGTAAGATTAATCTTATCTGTATAAAGCGTTCTGAAATTATTAAATCTAAATAACTTCTCCATTTGTTTTCAGTGTGAAATGAAAATATGGTAGTTTTGCATGTACTGAATATCATTTTGGTTTTCATAAAATAATTTTTCAATTAAAAATGAATCCCAAAACATTGAAAAAAAATTAAAATTAAATTCTATCTAAATCCAAAAAAAAAATCATTCAATGGTTCTCATATTTGCAAAAATCTTCAATTATATCTACAAATTTCAATAACTTCCGAAATCTAAAAGCAAGAATTTCAAAATTTTATCAAATTTAAGTAGGTATATTTTTGAGCGCACCAAACCAGGAGAAAGACATTTTCAAATTGATTAACATTGAAAAAACTTTTTATTATTTATCAGTGTTATTAGTTACCCATATTTGAAATTTATATTTGGAAAAAATGAAGTTATTTCAAAATTAAAATATTGGATCAAAATAAAAAAAATTAATTTCAGGGCGGCGCATCAGACGGGGCTCAGGGAGGCAGCAAGCCTAAATCCGCCACTGCTCATAAGGAAGAGTTGTGGAGTTGCGCAAAACCTAAAAATAGAATCCGTCAAAAACTGTTATATTTTTATTCCATACACCCTTTAAGAAGCCCTAGAATGCTGAATTTCCAATTTGTTATTCATAATCAGTTTTAACGTCTTTCGCCACCGCTCAAGCTCTAAATTTCTGGCCAGAATTGATTATAAAACGGATTTAAAAACCACTCAAGCATTACCAAGCTAGTTAGTCGAGTATGTTAGGTACGCTGGCTAGTATTTGGGAGGTCTCGGGTTCAAAACCCGGGGCCGACTGGTCTGCCATGAGTTTTTCTCAGAGGTTTCCTCATGGTAATGTAAGTCACTGCTTGCAAACTTATAAGGCGAATGCTGGGCCAGTATTAATCCTCTGAACCCTACCCACACTTCCTATGTTCCATAAATATCCCGTCTCGCCTATCCTTAATGCACTTGTACATACAAGTGTATCCTCTGATCTGGCTGAAGGAGTTAATCCCAAACTCAAGCTGCCCGCCTCCCTGACACATACTTCAGGGAGGAATGAAACACGTGTGTTTCCTTTTCCTTTTTTTTCCACTCAAGCATCTCACTGTTGACTTTCGGTATAGTGCAAAAGTCTATTATTTCGGGCAAAATACGAATTTCCCAGCTAAATTGAATCAAATGATTAATCAATAAGGTGTGTCTAATATATCATATGAAAAATAATCTATCTTAATGAGGAATATATAATTCCTTAAATTAAATGGAATTCATTCATTTATTTTATAATAAAACACAGGCTTAGACAATTAAACTATATATAACTTTGAATAATATAAATAAATTTAACTGCTTTTTCAACATAGTGACAAAATGACATATGCAATATACATATTACTTCAATAAAGTTCCATGAGAAATTTAGCACGCATTATCATTACCTAATCATCCTATATGAAACAATGGAACATATGCATGAGCCCATAGCGACAAATTTCTGGGAACAGCAGAATTAGATACACGAGCTCATTGAAATGATGTTTGAGCTACAAATTCAAAATTTTTAGAGACATGTACCTACCTATAGACACTTCGTTTAACTAAAACTACTTTTTTGAAGTATGTATTTTTCATGGGGCTCATAAGCTGAGAGTCAATTCTACCAAAGCAGATGTAAAGAAAATAATAATTTATCATAATTTTACTACATTAAATAATTGAATGTAAAAACACTTTTTATCAAATATTTACAAAAAATATTTTTCACTGTAAAATTGTCCGAAAAAGGCTTGGTAGAGGCGAAACATAGTTAGGTACGTCTCAATGTAATAAATACTATTGAAAACAAGTGATTCTATTTAATTTCCTGTTCAAAGACGTCATTAAATAAATGCCATATTATTTTCAGAAAGTTTAACACGTTCAACAGATATAGTTCAGATTTATTTTGAATATGATTAGAATCTTGATAAAACCATATGTCCTGCGATTTAAGATTGCCAATATTTGTTAAACCTGAAGATAATCTGAATAGATACAGATCATTCAAGAAACTCAATTCACAAAATATCTCAATATAACATGACTAGCTATAATATTCATTCATGTAATTTTCACAATTTGAACATAACGTCTAATGGTAATTCAAATTTAAGGTCAACTACTTTTACTTATATAAAAATTCCTTCATATCTTCTTAGATTTTTTAAATCATACAAACTTTTGATGTTTTTAGTGCTCTCTATGTTTAGGAAAAGAACGATATAGCTTGCCCACTATTATATTTGAAAATACAGCGATATCATATTCATTGAATGACTATTTAAAATAAATTACTCACTAATTCAATTATTTACAGAGAAGATATATAAAGCAATGAGTTAAGATCACTACTAACTGCAGCAAACTTTTTAAAGTACAACGTTATGCCTTTTCACAAACATGCCGATATATCGGCATGTTTGTTTCAACGACAAGTTTTTGTTTTGAACTTTTTACCATTTTTCCTTGCTCCAGTTCTTACAAACTCCATTACTATTTTCAGTTGAAATTCCCAAATGGGTTATTTGTTTTATTTATATCTAAACCTTAAATCTGTGACAACTTTTCAATTTTTTTTAATTTCAAAAACAAGCAGGAACTCGATCTGATTTTTACAACGTACATCGGACGACATACCTGTAACCTGAATAAATTCCATAAAGTCGATTCTCTTGATTCCCTTTTTTGCTTCAAGGTTTCTTTATAGATTTGAAACAAAGAGCGGTTTTGAATCGAAGTAATCTTTACTTGGATGGAAATTCATATTAAAAAGAAGAATACTTGTTTGTAACTAAATCTGATGAAGACACTGTTTTGTCGAAACAATTGCCATTTAATTGTAAATATAGCGGAAATCAAGTTCAAATGAACGCGTTATTATTTCTTACATAGCGGTTTCTTATCACACAAATTACATACATGCATGATCAGCTTCTGATATACCTACCTTTAATGAAACAATATTGATAAAAATTTTCACAAATATTTGTTAAATATTATTATTATTACTACTTCTTCTTTAGATACTAACTAAACATTGGTATAATTGAGGTCTTCACCTCAATGCTCAGGTAGTACTCACAAAACAATAAATTCAAATAATCTAGTTTTCTTCTCAATGTTCAAGTGGAACTCACAAATAGTCCCTCACTTAATTTGTTCAACCATGCAGTATCTGCTAGTGGTTCGGTTCGAATTCCCAGAATAATTCAGATTACCTCCTAGATAATAGCGATTGAATATTTATAACTGTATCAGTAGAATTATACCAGTATTTATTCATCATCTGAATAAAAAGTAGTTCTTTGAAACGCGCATCATGCATTTATAAAAAAAAATGTGAAAATTGTTATCAATATTGTTTCATTCAGCCTCGTCAATCAATATTTTGATATATTAATTCTATATTTTTGCTAAAAGCCCAAAAGTACCAATTTATTTTCTATTATAAAAAGCTTGTACTCTCAATTATTTTATATTGTCTTCAAAGAAACTACATTTGTTTGAATTTTAAAATAAATATTTCACATATTTTCTACGTCTATTTATGTAGATAATTGAACGTCTTACTGATACTCATAATAATATCTAATATGACGTCATTAGTCAGGTTTCATTCTGTTTTAAAATACACTTCAAATATTACAACCACTGAACGAATTCTACTTCTATTTGCTACTCTCTGAACCATCTACTGACAGGATCGGAGGGGAGGATCCCCTTTCCCCTTGAAATACTTTTTGACCAAGAGAGGTTAAAGTCACATATTTCTGTTGAGGTTAGATCTTATTTTAAATATTTTGTTTTAATAACTATTTAGGTATACGTAAATAAATGTTAACTTTTGAACAACATAGGTTCTCAGAATGTCTAAATCCAAAAAGTCCAGTAAGAAAAATAAAAACGTTTTTGACGATGATGACGAAGATTTGAAACCTAAAAATGCCCAAACCCCAAAACTGAAAGAATCAAAAAAGAAGGGTAAGAAAAACTTGAGTGATAATGAAGATGAACGGGAGAATATCCATGAAAATAAAGAACAAGTTGCTAAAAAGGACAAGAAAAGTAAGTTACCATTACATACTTTTTTGTTGGATAACAGCTGTTTTTCCAGAAAACGAAATTGAGAATGAGGTAGGTGATACCATTCCAAAAACTGACTCTACTGCCAAGAAGAAAAGTGGGAAGAAAGGTAAGAAAATATCATAATTCTTATTTGATGAAATTTGTTATTGATTTCTCACAAAAAGATTAGGTTTGTTAATAGAAAGGGGACTTATATGTAGTTGAAGATATATTATTCTCAAAATCAACACACTGCTTGAAAGAATAAGTAGTGAAATATATACATACATACATATATATATATATATATATATATATATATATATATATATATATATATATATATATATATATATATATATTTATTTTTTTTTAATGAAAGTTTTACTAAACTGACCTAAAACTACTTTCATTTTAAATTATAAATGAGGTCAGTAATGAACTAGTCATTATATATATATATATATATATATATATAAATATATATATATATATATATATATATATATATATATATATATATATATATATATATATATATATATAATACAATGAGCTGTAAATATGATTTCAGCTAAGAGTAAAAAAAATGATGACTGGTCTGATGAAGGAAGTGATGTTGAATTGAAAATTAATGAATCTGAAGATGAAGAAATAGCTCCAGTTAAAAAAAATAAAAAAAATGCCAAAACAAAAAAAATCATTAACGATACTGAAAATGTACTAGATAAAATGAATTCCTCCGAAGAAGATGAAGAAGAAATACAACCTCTGAAAAAAAATAAGATTAAAAAGAAGAACAAGGCAGATGTTACAAATTTGCAGGATATTCAAAGTAAAAATCAGATTAATCCTAAAAATAAAGAAGAAAAACTGGATGAAGATGAATATTCCAATGATTCAGATGAGAAAGTAAATAATATAATAGAAGGTGTAGAAAATATCAAAGTTGATAATAATAGCATAGTTAGCGATATTTCTGCACCAGTTGAAAAGAAGTTAACTCACAAAGAGAAGAAGAAAATGAAAAAGCTACAAGATTATGAAAAACAAATGGAAACAATATTGAAGAAGGGCGGTCAAGGTCATTCTGAGTTAGACAGCAACTTTACTGTCTCTCAAGCTCAAAAGTCTAAAGGCCAAATGGAAGCTTTGGAGAATGCTGTTGATATAAAAGTAGAGAATTTCAGTATTTCGGCTAAAGGAAATGAATTGTTTGTTAATGCTAACTTATCTATAACCAATGGCAGACGTTATGGATTGGTTGGGCCAAATGGGTGATTATATATTTTTTATATGAAATTACTTATATTTGATTGTCTTGTTGACTGTTATATAAGCAAATATATATATATATATATATATATATATATATATATATATATATATATATATATATATATATATATATATATCATCAAAGTCTTGAGTACTTCTTTACATTTGAATGCAGATTAGGCTGAATTATATGAATACAGAAACTGAAAGTCTGGTGAATATCGCCAATATTTTGTAATTTTTGAAATTTTGTTTCTCATCAAAATTATTTTGAAATCACTAATGATGTTAAGAAATTAGATTCTTATTTTAAGTCTATGAGATATCAATTGGTATTAATTTATTATTCTATGGGATTTAAAATTGAAAATTTTTTGGTTTTGTAATTGAAAAATATTAACATTAACAAAATATTTTTCATCAGTTTTGTTTAATAGCCATTTGAAGCAAATGGAGTTATGACACAGTTTTTATTCATCCAGCATAATGTATTTATATTGGTCATCTGTTAATGTTTCATTCCATATTTTAATTTGTGAGTTATATTTGATGAATGAATTTCTATTCTATGGGGCCGTTCAAGTATTACGTAACGCAATTTTTGAAGATTTTTGACTCTCCCTCCCCCCTATGTAACGCTCCGTAACGTTTTCATGAACCCCTCCTCCCCCCTATAAACGTTACGTAACACCCAAGTGACCATTTTTACCTAAAAGTCACAAATATGTTGCGCATTTTTTTTGTTTTAATCGTGTTTTCGTTGATAATAAACAAAACAAGAGATTTTTATTTAATAAACAATCATACATAATGTGATATGTTGAAAAGGGCTCAAATTTGTCCTAATAAACTTTTACTACTAATCTTACATTTAATTATGCCGTTTTCCTGACTTAGCCCTGTCGTTGCATACATTTTTAGCTAACTTCATCCTCCATTATTTTTCTCATGCATTATTCAATTTTCGCTTATTAGCAGGTTTTCACTTTGGAAACCTGCTTATTGAAATGGGTGCGATTAGCACCCCTAGTAGGACCTAGGCCCAAGATAGTTTTTCGTTTCATGACATTTCAGGAGTCTCTCTTTCTCTACATATCAAATCAAATCAAATATTTATTGGTACAAGGCATAAGATACAATGCGTATACAAGTCGCATACGAAAAAGTAATAGGTTTCAGAGATAAAAAAAACTTACTAGCTATTATAATTAAAATATTGGTAAAACTTTCTATATCCTAAATACACAGTAAAGACATAGGTTCACTTGCCGAATCTTACAACAAAAGAAGTACAACAGTCAATACACACATACGAAACTTCAAAATTATTGCATGTCACAAAAATCATTGTGGAGATAGTCCTCAAATGAGTAAAAAGCTTTATCAATTAAATAATCTTTCATTCTGGAGATAAACTGCTTAAACTCTAGCATCCTTATGTGGTGTGGCAGGACATTGAAGAATCTAATGCAAAAGTAATCAGTGCCCCTCCGTGTTCTCGACAATCTGTGAAAATCAGGGAGTATGTCCCTGCGATTGCGAGTTAAATGCTTATGAATATTTTCATGTGAGGAGAAATGGGAGAGGTTTTTTCTAATATAGGCAAGACAGTGGTAAATATATACAGATGGAAAAGTAAGCACATGAAGAGAGGCAAAATACCGACGGCAACAATCCCGATACCCAATCCCAGCCAGGATCCGCACACATCTCCTCTGCAGACCGAAAATTTTCCCTGCATATGTATATAATATATATATGTATATAATATATATATATATATATATATATATATATATATATATATATATATATATATATATATATATATATATATATATATTTATATATATATGTTCGTATGTATGTACGTAGATAGTTTCGTAGTTTCGCTCCCGTGTTTAAAACACTTAATGAAAACTGGCAACGGAAACAAAATATAAATGACGAATAATACAGTCGAGGTATTCCCCATAAAACATGAACGGATAGAGTTGCCAACTTGGGACAACAAAATAAACCGGACTTACAATACAATCGAGGGATTCCCCGTGAAAAATAAAAGAAAAGAGTTAACAACTTCGGAGATTCAAATTCTCTAGTTTTTTATTTCAATAAAAATCAATGTTACGTAGCGCGTTGTTCGAACCCCCCTTCCGCCCAGGTAACGCATCGTAACGTTTTACAAGACCCTCCCTCCCCCCAAATTGCGTTACGTAATACTTGAACGCCCCCTATTATATTCAGTTAAAAATTGAAAATGTTTTCTTTAAGACATGGTAAAACAACTCTCCTTCGCCACATTGCTCAGAGGGCCTTTGCTATACCTCCAAATATTGATATCCTATATTGTGAACAAGAAGTGGTAGCTGATGATTTATCAGCAACAGAATCGGTGTTGAAAGCTGATGTTAAAAGAACACAATTAATGGAAGAATGTAAAAAGCTTGAAGATGCTTCAAATGCCGGAGATTTAGAAATTCAAGATAAACTCAATGAAGTGTATGTAGAACTGAAAGCTATAGGAGCTGACTCTGCAGAACCAAGGGCTCGTAGAATTCTAGCTGGTTTGGGATTCTCAAAAGAAATGCAGGTAAATTTATCAATAAGAACGTTTATAACAAATTTGGAAATTATTCATTTAACCGACATATATATTTTTCAATAATTCCACAGGATAGAGCAACAAAAAATTTTTCTGGAGGTTGGAGAATGAGGGTTTCTTTAGCTAGAGCCTTGTATTTAGAACCAACTTTGTTACTATTGGATGAACCTACTAACCATCTTGATTTGAATGCTGTGATTTGGTTAGATAAGTAAGTTTAATGAATTTATTCTAACTAATAGAAAAAGAAATTTGGGTTGATTTTTTTACTGATGGATGTTGCCTTCTTTTTCAGTTATTTGCAAGGATGGAAAAAAACTTTGCTCATTGTTTCTCACGATCAATCTTTCTTGGATAATGTTTGCAATGAAATTATACATCTGGATGCACAGAAGTTGCATTACTACAAGGGAAATTATTCAATGTTCAAAAAAATGTACCAACAAAAAAGAAAGGAAACAATAAAAGAGTATGAGAAGCAGGAAAAACGTCTCAAAGAATTGAAATCGCATGGATCTTCCAAAAAGCAAGCTGTAAGATTAAATTCTTCGTGTAACTAACATGAACTGTATTGTTATTTATATTTCAGGAAAAAAAGCAGAAAGAAGCTTTAACTCGAAAACAAGAGAAGAATAGGACAAAAATCCAAAAACAAGAGGAGGACACTGCTCCAACTGAACTACTGCAAAAACCTAAGGAATATGTTGTAGAATTTTCGTTTCCTGAACCACCCCCTCTTCAACCACCAATTTTGGGATTACATTGTAAGTTTATAAAAGCAATTTAAACTTGATGAAAGTTATATATAAGTTTTCAAAATGTTTTTAATTAAATAAAATTGTAATAACACGCACATGTGAAATATTTGTTTTATGTTCATCTTTTATCAATCTATAATATTATTTTCAAAATTAAATATCCCATACATTTTTGTGATATGAAAATTTATTTGTAGGTGTAACTTTTGCTTATGAAGGTCAGAAGCCATTGTTTGTTGAAGTTGAGTTTGGTATTGATATGAGTAGTAGAGTGGCAATTGTTGGACCAAATGGGGTTGGCAAGTCTACCTTCTTAAAATTACTCACTGGAGACTTACAGCCTCAGAAAGGTGAAGCCAGAAAAAACCATAGACTTGTAAGTTACCTCCGTTTAATTTTTCAATGTTGATAATAATTTTTTGTGCGCTTTGTCTAGAGAATTGGACGTTTTGATCAACACTCTGGTGAACATTTGACAGCCGAGGAAACACCATCTGAATATTTAATGAGATTATTTGATTTACCATATGAAAAGTCTAGGAAACAACTTGGTATGTTTGGCCTAGCAAGTTTTGCACACTCGATAAAAATGAAAGATCTTTCTGGAGGACAAAAAGCCAGGGTTGCCCTTGCTGAATTATGTTTGAATGCACCTGATGTTCTAATTTTGGTGAGAATTTAGATTTATTTAACAAAATTATTTGATTTTTTTATTCTCCTTATTCAAAAAAAAAAAAAAAAATTAATAATATTACTTAAAAAATTGTTCTCATATTCCACTTTTTGTGTAGGATGAACCAACAAATAATTTGGATATAGAATCAATTGATGCATTGGGCAGAGCTATCAATGAATTCAGTGGAGGAGTAATTATTGTATCTCACGATGAACGACTCATAAGGTAAATTCATGATGACTTTTTAATCACAATTACAATATCTGGTACAACATCAAAATGTAATGGTCGTAATTTTTGAAATATCAATTGAAATGAAAATCCATTTTGATATGATTATATGTGAATTCTTTTTTTAGAGACACTGATTGTGCTTTATATATCATAGAAGACCAAACAATAAATGAAGTTGATGGAGACTTTGATGATTATAGAAAGGAACTTTTGGAAAGCCTTGGTGAAGTTATTAACAGTCCAAGTATAGCAGCTAATGCTGCTGTTCAACAGTAGATAGGAAAAATGTATTATATTAACTCATATTTTATTACATAATTCCTAACAAGGCTTTTATTATTTGTGTATTTTCATCACAAGTAGTTGTTGATGAAAAATGTGTTTTATATTGTTTTTTCAAAAGCATGTCCATAGATCTGACTTCATCAGAACTTGAATATAGCTTGATTTGTAGCTGATAATTCTGTTAATGTCAACTTGACTGAAGAAACTGCAAATTTTTTGATGATTGTTTATTAAATATTCATAATAAAGTTCATCAGAATTTCAATAACTGTAATAGTATAGAACATTGGAATTCAGTTTTACAGAAGAATAAATGTTTTCTAAACATCGCATTCATTCAGAACAACAATATTAGGTATATTTTAAAGAAATGGAACTGAATTATTGAATATGAAAATTAACCATTATCATATAACAAAGCGATAGAATCATTTAATTTACATTAAATTGAATGTGTTAAAGTAGAAAAACATTTTTTTCAATACTCTTTATCGAATAAACTTCACAAAATATAGAAGTAAGGTTAAGTTAAAGGTACATAAGCAAACACAAACATCCCCTATAAAAGTGTACATAAAAGCCGATAAGTTGGTCGCTCACGACCGGTGTTTAATTTTTTCAAAATATTTATAATTCATAAATGTTTTTAAGATTTTATGGACGTTGAACAATTATTCTTAAAAGCAGAAACTGGAAAGTATGATTAACAAATTGAATACTCATTTATCAAACGGATCTATTACTTTTGGCAGTACCTTGATTTGAAACGGTCCAGATAAACTTATTTTAATTCTAGTTTTGAACAATAAATTGTTTGAGAGTGGTGTGAAAGCCTAGAGTTTAAATATTGTTTACGTAGCAAGAAAAATAAATAACATTATCCAAAACTTAGCTAAGACAAGTTAAATTATTATCATTGTACAGTGCGGTTGCTTCTGACAATAAACCTTGATACAAAACCAATGCTTCTATGTTGCTTCGGAATCGACTCGGATTCACAAAAAGGAAGTCGCCACTCGCCACTGTAGTCTACCTAACCCTACTTTTTTGTTTATGGTGACTTACGACCTTACGAGTAAACGGGGCACCAATCTATTTTATTCATCTAATTTTCTTAATCACTTGGGAAGTGAACTATAGCTGAATGGCCAAATTATTCAGGTGAGTAGAAAACAGATCTCATCTTAAAATAGCACTTCGCACGTAATTTTAGTTTTAGTAGAAACAAATTGATTTCAATGGTTGGAAATAGAAACACTGTAGCTATGTCCACTTCATCCGATTCAGAATTGGGTGGAATAATTAGCAATCTGAAAAATGGAAATATTCAGAATACTGGGAACACATTCAGGATTATGTTAAATGAATCACAGTATGCAGAGGTTTTATATGAAAAAAAAAATCAAACCTACGATCTACACCATACTTCTATTCCAGAGGATTATCAGGGAAAAGGCCTAGGATCAATTTTGGCTGAGGTAGTAATTTTCTATATGCTTCATATACCTAAGGTGACCACATTTTGAGAACATCAAAACAGGACTCATGTGTTGATTACAATAGCGTGTGATCAGAGGGGGTCCTCCCAGAATCTTCGGATTAGGGAACACATTTTTTATTTAGATTGAGTTAGATCTATCGTAGCTTGATACAGCTGATATAACTTAAGTTGAAAGTTTTAAAACAATTTAAAGTATTTCAAAATAAGCAACTATTGTATGTAGGTTGGGACAACGAGATGTTACTCTCAAAATTGGGATTGTTCAGTTCAAAATGGGACAAATAAGCGTCCTGAGAGATATTGTAAGCACAATGGTATGTTTCTCTCAAAACCGTACGTCTGGTCACCTTTATAACCTTCTGATGAGTTGTATTTGTTCTTTAGTACTTTGTAGGTTGGCATTATTTTATATATCCTTCCACTTCCTTTAATTTGATCCAATAAGTCAATTTTGGAAGCCTGGTTTCATCTGTTTTCATAAACACACAGGTGTTTTAGTGTGGTTGTATAAAAACAGATTTCTATCATATCTATTATCAAAAAATGTTTTTTTACTGCTGTATATAAAATTGTATAAAAAACCTTTTTGATTTATAATGAAAGGAGCATATAACAGGAAATATAAACATAAATGCGTATACTAGAAGTGAAAGTATGAGTTCATTCATTTTAGAGGGAATCATTTATCCACGTTTTTTTTGTTACAGAGAGTGTTCCAGCATCTCATTGATAAAGACAAAGATGTGAAGATGAAACTCTCCTGTGAATATTTACAACATTATCAAAACAAGAACAAAAAGAAGTATGATACTTATATCACACAGTAGAAAGATTGATTGATTATTAAACAGTGGAATAAATTTAATTACTTAACTTTTTATTTTGATTTCACAATGGATAAGGAAGGTTTAAAATCACTTATTTACTATTACTTCAGGGAAAAATATTATACTTCAGCTCTCAATGCAGCGAGAGAAGGAATTGCAAAATATAAAGGGGAAGCATCTTTCCATTTATTTCATGCTTTAGCGCTAATCCTCAATCATCATATAGAGGAGGGAATTCATATTCTAGAATCAGTAACCTCTGAAAATGAAATTAAACTATCGGTCATAATAGCAGTGATGTATGCCAATAAACTGTTAGGTGTTACAAATAAAGATGTGTTTTTGAAACTTGATGCTAAAATGAAAGAAATACGTAAAATTGCCGAACCTATAGATTTTTATTACTCTGGTTTTGTACTGTTCTGCCTTCATAAACTAGAGAAGGCTTTAGATTACATCGATAAAGCTTCGACAATGGAATCAGATCTTCATGAATGCTTTTCCTTGAAGGGTTGGGTGTTATTAGAATTGAAAAAAACAGGAAAAAAAACAGTGGCCAGTATATCAGAAATTTTCCTTCAAACTACGCAGAATAGTACAAATGTTGATGGATCTCTTGGTCTTGGAGAAGCATATTTGTATGAAAATAATTATGAGGAGGCGCTGTCTGTTGCTAATAAAATAATTGTCAAATTTCCAAATATGTGGCTCCCACTCATTCTAAAAATGAAAGTTCAGTTGGCTATGCAAAGTTGGGATCACCTCAGCGAGACCTTGTCTAGAATTTTACTTCTTAATCCAAATTCCTTAGATGCACTTAAGACCACTGTTCTAGTTATTCTTTGCCGTAATGCTAATTATGAAGAAGCTGTAACCTGTTTAAAAAAATATATGTCAGTTTTTGATAAAATCGAGACGAAAAATGCCACACTTCTTCTTGAAACTGCGACATTAATTTCCCAAATCTGTGCAAGAAATGACCAAATCTTGCGTGAAACCTATAATATGGTAGAACAAGTAGCTAAAAATTTTCCAGAAAATTCAGAAATAGTTTGTGAACTTGGATTTCAATGCTTACTGCAAAATAATTTCAAAGAGGCTTCGAAACTATTCAAAACTGCTTCTAAAATAGATAGTTCTTCAATTAAAGCTTCAATTGGTATTATATCGGTGGAACTTAAAGAGAATGGACCTTCTAACGAAATCAAAGATCAAATTGAACAATTGCTTGATATGAAAGGAGCTCAAAATTCAACAATAATTATGCTTCTCAAGGCTAAGATCAGTGAAACAGAAGAAGATGCAATTAATAGTTTGAATAAGGCTTCTGATTATCATCTAAATCCTATCAAACATTTTCCTTATTCAGACGTGTTCTTGAAACTATTAAATCCTGATTTAGTACTTCAACTTGTAGAGGAATACTTGAAGTACATCCCCTTTGTTTCGGATTTATCATTCACAGCAAGGGTTAAACCTCCTGATACTGCAGCTATCGCTGTAGAAAATATCTTGACTGTTTTGCATAAGGCTTGTCCAGGAATGATAGAACCTCTACTTTTGTTGGCAAAACTTCAGTACTATATAATCGGTGATATCAGTAACTCGACAGCTAATGTAGAGCTAATTCTAGAGTGTGATAATATACCCAGTGAAGCATATATCCTTATGGCCCAGATTCAAATACGAAATGGAACAATTGAAAGAGCTGCACAAAGTTTAGAAGAAGGCTTGAGCATAGATTTCAAATTGAGGGACAATCCAATGTTTCATTTTATTAACGGAGTTGTGCAAAAAAAAATGAATAACCTGCAAGACTCAATTAAATCTTTAACTACTGCAATCAGTATAATGAGTGGAGAGGGTTCCATTAAATACCCGAAAAATATGAATGAAAAAGCTGCAATTTTTATTGAATTAATTGATGCCCATAATCAAATTGGACAAGTTGATGAAGCAATGAGACTTTTAGACGAAGCTACCGAAGAATTGCAGAAGACACCAGAAGAATCTAGAATCATACTTTTGTGTGCAGAACAGGCTGTTAAACATAATAATATTCAAGGCGCGTTAGATCTACTAGAGAAAGTAAATTCTTCAGATACTTATTATTCACAAGCTAGAACAAGATATGCAAATATTCTTCTGGAATATAGGAAGGATAAGCACGCATATCTAAATTGTTATTTGGAAATGGTGAACGAAAATCCATCTGTGGAAACATACATGCTACTTGGTGATGCATATATGATGGTTTTAGGTGAGATAAAGAATAATATACCATTCATAATAATAATTTATAATTCAATCGTTATTACTATTAGATATTTTGAATTATATCAAATTAAAGTTGTTAAACACTGTTGAATACCTATTGCTACGTTGATTAATGAGGAATGATACCTATATAATTGTTGTATGTGTATATATATATATATATATATATATATATATATATATATATATATATATATATATATATATATATATAATGAAGTGAACTAGGACATTTATTTGAAACTAATCAAACAAACCTCCTAACGGAGCTGGTTATACGAGTTCACGAAACATCGAAATGCCTCCATATACCTTGGATGGTGTATGTTAGAAACATTAAGTTGTTTATCACAATCAATGGAAATGATAGACAGTCTGTTTCGCCCTTATTTGGGGCTCATCAGTATCATCCATCCATCGAAAGTGATAACCAACCAAATATTTCTAACGGCGTTATATTTTCCTTCCAGTGACTATATGGCATATAAATATGACACAGCGCCACCAGTCGGAAACAAATGAACCACATCTTACAGATAGAAGAAAACATTTCGGCAACGAGAACTCGTACGTCCTGACACCCGAAGGTGGTTACTATATTCGCTAAGCAAGAGTAAAGTTGATACATCAATTCGATGTAATTCAACATTCACACGCCGCAAGTAACAAGCGCTCCAATTTTATCCCTTTTACAGGTAGCAAATGAATAGAAAACAGAATTCTTCGTGTTATCGATACACGTTCGTGGCAATAAAATGAAGTGAACTAGGACATTTATTTGAAACTAATCAAACAAACCTCCTAGCGGAGCTGGTTATACGAGTTCACGAAACATCGAAATGCCTCCATGGAGGCATCATTCGATGGATGGATGATACTGATGAGCCCCAAATAAGGGCGAAACAGACTGTCTATCATTTCCATTGATTGTGATAAACAACTTAATGTTTCTAACATACACCATCCAAGGTATATGGAGGCATTTCGATGTTTCGTGAACTCGTATAACCAGCTCCGCTAGGAGGTTTGTTTGATTAGTTTCAAATAAATGTCCTAGTTCACTTCATTTTATTGCCACGAACGTGTATCGATAACACGAAGAATTCTGTTTTCTATTCATTTGCTACCTGTAAAAGGGATAAAATTGGAGCGCTTGTTACTTGCGGCGTGTGAATGTTGAATTACATCGAATTGATGTATCAACTTTACTCTTGCTTAGCGAATATAGTAACCACCTTCGGGTGTCAGGACGTACGAGTTCTCGTTGCCGAAATGTTTTCTTCTATCTGTAAGATGTGGTTCATTTGTTTCCGACTGGTGGCGCTGTGTCATATTCATATGCCATATAATCACTGGAAGGAAAATATAACGCCGTTAGAAATATTTGGTTGGTTATCACTTTCGATCTATGGATGATACTGATGAGCCCCTAATAAGGGCGAAACAGACTGTCTATCATTTCCATTAATTGTGATAAACAACTTAATGTTTCTAACATACACCGTCCAAGGTATATGGAGGCATTTCGATGTTTCGTGAACTCGTATAACCAGCTCCGCTAGGAGGTTTGTTTGATTAGTTTCAAATAAATGTCCTAGTTCACTTCATTTTATTGCCACGAACGTGTATCGATAACACGAAGAATTCTGTTTTCTATATATATATATATATATATATATATATATATATATATATATATATATATATATATATATATATATATATGTACTTCAAATACTTCAAAATATAAATTATTGGTTTGTAATTTTTATAATACTAATGTGTAATGTGTGAATTTTATTTATGATTGCATCGGTGAAAATAACTTCTGAAATACTGTAATAGAAGCAAAGAATTTTTTTTTAAGAACCTGAGTTAGCAGTTGAAACCTATACAAAAGCATTAAAACAAAACCCAAGAGATCCATATGTTAATCTGAAAATGGGCGAAACTCTTGAATTTGCTCACTACTTCAATAAAGCTATAGAATTCTATAAAGAAGCAATCGATTTAACCAATAACATGGAACTCAAATTGCAACTAGCCCAATTGTATATGCAGATGAAGGAATATATCAAGGCTGAACATTTGCTAATAAGCGAGATAGAAGCTGAAACTTCAAAAAATGTAGACGATTTAACATACCTGCAGTATAGAACGAAATTATTGAATTTGTTGGCATCAATTCAAGAGAAAGCGGGAAATATGGCAGGTGCATTGATTACATTGAAAGATGCGAAAGATAATCAAAATCGAGTAAGGAAGAGGTTAGCTATTGAGTTGCCAAGTAAGTTCATTTATTGAGTCAGTCATATATTGTATTGTTGATTAATTTTGATTTTTAGGGGTTCCACAGAATGAAATTGATACCTTAGTTGGAATTTACACTAAACTTGCAGAAATATCTGCTTTCAATAAGGAAAATGATAAAGCTGTCACTTATTACAAGGAAGTTTGCGAAATCGCACCAGAAAATGTAACTGTCTTAGGAGCATTAGCTAAATTATATATGCAGGTTTGCTTAATCGATGTTTCTCTTATATCCTCCTTTTTTTATTATTATCAATACCTATGGGAATTATGCAGCCTATTTAGTCAACTTCATTATAGGTACATATCTCTTTATACATATCTGTTTACATACACATACCCATAAGCATACCCATATGCATACACATACGCATATAACAATAAGCTGTCCCATGTAATATTAGTCTTTAGGAGTTTTAAGTATTTAGATGTTTTCCATTTACAGATGAATTGTTTGGAGTTATGCCAACAAATTTGTTCCACCATCCTGAATATTGATGCAGATAATGAAGAAGCATCTGTAATTATGGCTGATATTGCATTCCATAAGGTAGGGATCAATTCCGTTTTGCAACACACACACACACACACACACATATATATATATCTTCTCGTGTCACAATGTTCGTTCCCATACTCCTCCGAAACGGCTTGACCGATTCTCATGAAATTTTGTGAGCATATTGAGTAAGTCTGAGAATCGGCCAACATCTATTTTTCATCCCGCTAAATGTTAAGGGTCGTCCACCCCTTAAATTTGTTTTTATTTTTTTATGATACAGCATACAAAAATACATACAATCCTAAATTTTCACCCCTCTACGATCAACCCCTATTTTTATTTGTTAAACTCCTTCGAAATGACTCGACCGATTCTCATGAAATTTTGTGTGCATATCAGTTAGCTCTGAGAATCCGACACAATCTATTTTTCATCCCCCTAAATGTTAAGGGAGGTCCACCTCTTAATTTTTTATTTATATTTTTCAGACAAAATTCTATTTTTTTTTATGATACAACATTCAAAAATATATCCAACCCTAAATTTTCACCCCTTTACGATCAACCCCTATTTTTTATACTCCTAATGATTAACATTTTTATGAATTTTTTGAACAAATTTTTTTTTGATTTTTTTATGATGTTGCTTTAAAAAATACATACAACTCTAAATTTTCACCCTTTTATCAACAACCCATATTTTTCAATAGCCATTTTAATAATTTAAACAACGTTTGCCGGGTCAGATAGATTGATAGATAGATAGATAGAAAGATAGATAACTAGATAGATAGATAGATAGGTAGATATACATCGGCAGATAGATGAATAGATAGAAAGACAGATGGATAAAAATAATTTATATGGCTGAACGTTTGCCCAGTCAGATAAATTGATAGATGGATATGCAGATAGATAGACAGATAGATGATAGAAAGATAGATAACTCTCTAGATAGAAAGATGTATAGTTAGATAGGCAGATATACATCGGCAGACAGATAAAAATAATTTATATGGCAGAACAACGTTTGCCGGGTCAGCTAGTATAATTATATATATATATATATATATATATATATATATATATATATATATATATATATATATATATATATATATATATATATATATATATATATATATATATATATATATATATGTGTAGTATTCAGCATTTTATACAAAGTTACCTTCTTTTTAAATGCTAAATACTACAAAATGAGAAAAATGGGGGGTTTCCATTTGAAAAAAATGATTTTTGTCAGTTTTCTCAATCTCATTTTAGATCTTATTTTTTGAACACTCTGTATGATTAGTTATCCAAATACTATACAAAATCTATTAAAGCAAGTCTTTTTCAACTAGGACTCCATCCCAAAGTAAGTAATACGGGAATCCTTATAGAAACAATTGATAATTAGATTAGGACTTGCAATCGTCATTTTTGACATAAAAACCTAAATATGTCAAAAACGCTTAGACTTAGGTATAGGACATAATACATAAAATCTGCCTAGAATTTTGCGTAGAATCCAAAAATGTATTAATATATAGGGTGTCCAATTTAAAATAAGCAAGTTGGTATCTACTTCCGGTATAACCGGACAGTATACTAGTGTCGAGTTGCCCCTATCGACATTAGTATACTGTCAAATTTTCAAAATTTGCCTATGTGTAGTTTTCCATTTACAGATCGCGTTCTTTCCCGGTGGGACACCCCGTATATATATATATATATATATATATATATATATCTATATATATATATATATATATATATATATATATATATTTATATATATATATATATATATATTAAATATATATATATATATATATATATATATATATATATATATATATATATATATATATATATATAAATATATATTATATATATATATATATATATATATGTATATATATATATATGTATATATATATATATATATATATATATATATATATATGAAAAACTTGGTTCTCGGGATGAACCGCGTAAAAGATTTGAAAAATCTCGTTTCGGCTCCTTTTGCGAAGCCATCTTCAGGAGAATTAGAAGGGAAAATAATTCAGATACGTGGCCTCAATCTGCCTACTCCACGAATTGAATTAGGAGGAATCGGAAATAACAGGATTGCGTGGTCTCAACCTGCCTATTCCACCAACCGTACTGCTTCCTGTCAACTCTGAAGTCTCAACCTGCCTACTCTTCAGAGTCAACTAGAGTTGGCTTCGCAAAAGGAGCCGAAACGTCGAGATTCTTCAAATCTTTTACGCGGTTCATCCCGAGAACCAAGTTTTTCAAATACTTCTGACCGCGGAAATCTTTCTGAACATATATATATATATATATATATATATATATATATATATTTATATATATATATATATATATATATATATATATATATATATATATATATATATATATATATATATTTATTATTTATTTATAAAAATTTTTTTCGAAAATATATTTGAATTCTGTCATATAAAAGCATTGACATATACAAATGAAATTAATATAAATATAGCAACATTCGGTTCTTTTCTAGATGGATTTCGAAATGGCCTCATTTCATTTCACTCAACTGTTAACAAAGCAACCGACTAACTGGAACGCATTAGTGCGATTAGTGGAAATAATGCGCAGGACGGGAACGTTAGAAAATGTACCTGAGTATCTCAATACTGCTGAAAAAATGTGTGATAATCCTCTTAAAGAGGGCGGTTTCCTATATTCCAAGGCACTATATCAGTGGTATTCTGGAAATCTGAACGGAGCGTTAAGAAACTTCAACATGACTAGGCAAGATATTGAATGGGGATTACAAGCTATATATAATATGATTGAGATATGTTTGAATCCTGAAGATGATATGCTGACTGACCAGTTAGTAGATAATGATGATTCCGATTACAGAGATTCGAGATCCATGGCTCTGAAAACTGGTGAGTGGATAGAGAAAACACTTTGGATTTCAATGAGAATTAAATGCACCCTATCATTTGCTCAGTTGGGAAAATGAATTATTAGACTATATCTTGATTACGAAAAATAGCGACGCATATTGTTCTTGTTGATTATTGTTCTATAAAAATCGCTCCATTCAATTTTTTTACACGAAAAATAGTTACCAAAGTTATTTAACACGTTGAGCGCCGCGTGTCCACCGGTGGACATTTCTGTGTTTGACTCAGGGACCACGTGTCCACCGGTGGACACTAACAAGGTTTGGTTTCAGTTGCCAGTGTTCGCTGGTGGCCACGATATCTACTCATTTTAATACACGTGTCTGAAGTACTGTCCCAGATGCAAGCTAACTTGTATTTGGGTCGGGCAGATTGTGTGGACAAAGTGAAAAAATTCACAGTCAAAAACTAAATTTTTTTTTATTTCTAGAAATGGAAAAAGAAAGTATTTATTCAATGCAGTTATTGTATAAATTTATGCTGCGATTGAAAACATGAAATACACATCGATGTATTATTGCAATCTATACAGATAGTGTTCACCCTCTTTGTGTGTTTTCTGGCGTATGGAGCCCCTTGTTCTCGTTCACTTTATTACTTTAAAATATCTTATAAAGTCTATTTTTCGGATACACAACTAGGTTATATTTTTTTTCGGGAATTTCTATTACAACTTTAGCATAACATAAAAGATATCGCAATAATAACACGTGTCCACCGGTGGACACGCGGTCCCAGAATGTAAATTTACTGACTGGAACCGCGTGTCCACCGGTGGTCATCGTCATAAATGAAAAAAGAACTTAAGAAACTTATCAAAAACACTCGTAAGAAATAGTTATTTAATAAACTAGTTTATTAATGACAGCGATTAATGGTTGAGATATTATTATTAATAGTTCGAGACCATTACTCGCTACATTAATAAACGAGTTTATTACAAGATTTTTCCGTCGACCTCATCATGATTCATGAATTGAGTATAAATTCTTGATTGAAATAAATTTTTATTTTGCATGACAGATACACTTGACACAATATAAATTTCTATGTTCATTTTGATATATTTATATTTATGCTCCCGATGGAACAATTTTGTGAAATTCATAGATGGAATATTAGACATGTGACATTCTGATTTCTGAATAGTGTTAACATTACCTACAATATCCGATAAGGAATATGTGGAACTGGTGGAAGCTGAAGTGTTATTTACTTTCGAACGATAATTGCATAAAAATTTTTCCGCAGTTTCTACTTTATTTTGTATAGAGTTAAATTTTTCGATTTGAATTATGAATTCCTTTTCTCTGTGGATGGATGGATGGATATCTCGTTTTATGACCTGGCTACTAGGCCATGTGGTCAGGCTCTGGTGTTTGATGGAGTACAGAAATATTTTTCTTCTGTGGTCCCATCTACTTTTTGTTTATAGGTATTTATTATTGGTTGTCTTTTTGGTAATTATAGGTATCTTAACAGAGGAAAAACAACAGAGGTGTATTAATAATACTATAAATAGTTGATTTCTAACTAGTTCATCTACAATTTAATATTAGATTCGATACAAAATCGCGTCAGAGCGTGTATGGAATTTTCTTTCAAGTTAAACAAACATTCTTGCAAATTAATCGGAAAAGTGGAGTATTCATTCGCCAGAGATTGATACAAAAATTCACATTTATCTTTATTTAACTCGCACCCAAAAAAAATATGTGTTAAATCACCTTTGTGTCCACACCTACAATTTTCATTATCAATAACTTTTATTTTATATGAATGTTGTGGACTACTACAATGACCAGACCGTAATCTATGGAATAACAGTATAGACACAGAATAATTCAACTATTCCGTGCTGAATACTTCTGTGTTTGGTTGCCCATGACAATCATACATTAAAATAGGAGAAATTGCACATTAAATTGGGTCATTAATGATCAATTTCGTGTACGTTAAAGTAAGCTTTTATTTAGAGGTCGACGGAAATTTTTTTTTATATATTCAATTGATGCATATTGAAAAAAAGGTGTGGTCCCAGGTGCTCATCTGCCGTTGAGTGCGCGGCGCTCAACGTGTTAAATTATGAAAGCTTCCAAAGCTTTTCTAACCTAAGATAAACGAAAAAAACTAACCGACTAATTTTCATTTCAGCCGATCGTTTGTTGAAAGAATTAAATCAAAAACTGAGTGAAAATGGCGAGATTTTGAAATATAAACTCCTCAGCAATTTCCGCATGCTGGCCACTAAGGAAAAGCCTCACATCGAGCAGGGTTTGGAAGGATTTATTGAACTCGCATGTCAGAATACTTATAAGGATCATATCGGTGTTACTTTGGGTATATCCACAGCCTATACTCTTCTCAAACAATCACAGAGAGCAAAAAATCAACTCAAACGTGTTGTTAAGAATTTGTGGAGTTTCGAAGATGCAGAGTATTTGGAGAAATGTTGGTTGCTCTTATCTGATTATTATATTCAATCGGGCAAATATGACGTGGCTTCTGATCTATTGGCTAAGGTTATTCAGTATAATAAATCATCTAGAAGAGCTTACGAATATCTGGGATTAATTTCTGAGAAAGAGCAAAAGTTTAAAGACGCAGCTGCAAATTATGAACTAGCTTTCAAATACAGTGGCAAGAGTAATGCTTCTATTGGATACAAACTAGCATACGCATTTATGAAGTCGAAAAATCACCCTGATGCTATCGATGTCGCACATCAAGTTGTTAAGATAAATCCTGATTATTCTCTTCGTATCAAAAAAGATATTCTCGACAAATCTATGAACAATCTAAGGGTTTAAACTTGCACTATTTAAATTATAATGAGGATTTTTTCATATTAATTTTGAATTGAGTGTCTAATATATATTTAGAGTGTGAGATTTCGAAGTAGTTATAAAAATAAGTTAAATTTTTTGTTTTGCAAATAATATATAGTTTGCTTCTCAAATTTTGTGATATTTGAAATTTATCCGTCCAGTGCTTGAGTTTTATTGATTAAATAGCTCACAATGTATTTTCAAACACAATAAAAATAGTATTCCAGATGAATTGTTTTTTTAGAACTCTTCGAAAAATTCTTAAGATGCGACCATATTTCGTTTTGAACTTCCTTTTTTGTACGATTAATTAGTTTTACATGTTGAGGCGAATATGGGAATATCAGACAGAGATCAAGGTAGAATAACAGTTGTTTGAGTCTTATTATCGGTGGTTAGTTCTATGAAAAACGATTATTTTGAGTTCTCTACTCTCATATATCTTAAAAAAATCCCCATACATGATTAGGAAGAGCAAAACGGTTGAAATTTGTTGTCATCTCCAAACTTTGGGGAAGTGAGTGGCGGGGAGGAGCTATAGCGAACATTTTTTGATCCTAGTGGCATCATATGTGCACATTAATTACGAACAACATATCCAAAATTAAGCGTTCTAGAGCTTCTTGAAGCTGTATGGAGCTAAAAAAAAACGGGCTTGAAGGATTTTGGAACCCCCAAACCCCCACAAACGCAGTTATAGGGTTGAAAATTTTTAAGTGGATTAAGTTGCTTTTTGTATAAACTATTTTCTATAACCGACGCCATTTTAAAATATAGATTTCATGTTTTTTTCGTTGGATTTAAGTTTTTGTCCACGACTGTACTATAAATCATTCATTATACGTGTGCTTCCTGAGGTATAATTATACCTATTATTCACTACTATTGAATAATGGTTTATTATACACTGCATGACGTCACACTCAAAACGTATGTCCAAACTTGAGACTATCATTGACATTGTTAGGATAGTATTGTTATTAGATTGTTAGGTTTTATGTAACTAAGATAACTTTTAGGCAAATTATTAAACTAATATTTAATATAATGCTCAACTTATTGCATATTTACTCTGATAAATTATCTATTTCATTTTTATCAGAGTGAAAGAAAGGAATGTAATCGATGACAAGTGAAATAGTTGACATTTACGTGAGTAGGTATGCAGTTTTCAGTGAACATAGAAAATGTTATGTCAACGCTTTTGATAACTATTTTTAATGTTGAAAATGCAGATTATTACTTAATTTTTTCGAGGAAGTCGTGGACAAAGTATAGTATTCTACTCGCACAAAATTACAATTTTTCACTCGGGTGAATTGCGACACTCGCTTGCAGCTCGGTCGCAAACTTCACCCTCGTGAAAAATAGCAATCATTTTGTGCTCGTTGAATAATATACTATTGCTCACCACCACTGCCCCTCTAAATGGACTTGGGGGTTAAGACTAGGTATATGAAAAAGAACAGAAATTAGGCAAAAATGCGGCCATAGTGAAGGAGCTCTGCTGATCAAGCGTTTTATTTCATCTGGATAATTGATCCAACGAATAATTTTCCAATTAGAAAACATGAGTTGAAAGGATTTCTACTATCATCACATCAATCTTATCAAATTCAGAAGATGATATGTAGAAATGTTCAGTCTACACTACTTATATGAATGATATTCCAGTAGTACTTTTGCTCATGTTTATCTTTAAAAGATAGAAAACTTAATTGTTTTCCCAATATAAGAAAATTGTAACCTAGTCATATATGATAATAATAGTGAATAAAGCAATTTCTTTTGTTAATGTTCTCTTACTGGATGAGAAATTGATCCTTTAATTATTCCAACCTGCAGGTGAAATTGTGTTGACTTAAAGTTATTGTTATTATTGAAAGAAAAGGTAACATAGAATTTTTTATATTATTTCCTTCTTTCTAATTATACAAAATGTAATATCTATGGAGTTAAATTACTTGGAACCATTAAAAATTCATGAAGCATTTTTTTGAATCTTCAAATCTACATATCTGTCTAAATTACATCGCAGTTTAGAATATTCGGTAAACCTCGCCAACCTGCCTGTGTTTTTTGTATTAATTTATTTTAATTTAATTATATGTGCTGAAGATGGAAGTATATCTGATACATGCCTGATGAATTGATCCATAATTACAATATAATTATTTTTGTTACATACAGTAAATTTAATTTTGCAATATTTTCATAATAAACAACTTAAGTTAATTTTTTATCTATATACCGGGTGTCTACGGAAGGTGGCTCACCCTATAACTTTATTGTGTTTGAAGATAATGAAATTTGATTTGAAGTATCTGTTCAATGTATAAAACTGCATTTTTTGAAAAGTAACTCAACTTCATGCAAATTCCGGATTCACCGGAAGTGACTTAAACTTTCGATTTTTAAATGGGGCACCTGGCATATTTTTAGTTCTTTTGTCTCCATATGGCATTTAGAATGAAACCATCCTTTGTTACTGTTTTTAACCGTTTTTTATTTTGTTTTCGAAATAAATTTTTATTCTAGAGGGCTATTGATACGTTTGAATAACTAATTTCAGTCCAAAAATGTTTGTAAAAATACAACTTTACTGTTTTCGATCAAAATGTTTCAGCTATGTGACGTTTGATTTTAAATTTTTTATTACAAATTTTTTTCCAAATGGCAGCATGATGTGAAAAAAAAATTTTTTATTACGATCAATTTGATACCGCAATCTATTAGGTTGTAAGCAAACGAAAAAAAACTGAAATTAACATAACGTTAGAACTTTCTGTATATGAAGAATCTTATTGAGATCAAAACAAACAGTAACAAATGATAAATGTTTGTATTCTACATGTCATATGTCGAAAAAGAACTGATAATGTATTAGGTGTCCCATTAAAATGCCGAAAGTTTATGTCACCGGTGAATCAGGAATTTGCATGAAGTTGAGTTACTTGATAAAAAATGCAGTTTTATGCATTTAACAGATCTTCCAAATTTCATTCCATTAACTCCGAAAACAAAAAAGTTATAGGGCCGAGCCACCTCTCGTGAACACCCGGTATAAATAAACGCACAGTTCTCACACAGAACAAATTCATTCAAATTATGTACGTTTTATTATTTATTTATTTTACGTCATACGCATAATGCAATATATGTATGAGATTGAATTAGAGCATTGCAAATATTGCCAAGCTTAGTTGTATTAAAGGACGTGACTAATTACTAAAATCGACTGGCAGTATTGAGTTTGCCAAGAAAATATATTATATTTTTGGACCGGCTGTTTTCACATGGATGAGCTTTTTCCATCTTGCCGATTGAAGCGGAATGAGAAATTTCAGGGTTGAAGAAAGTGACGTTTCATTTCACTAGTGTTCAACGTGAATTTTGTTTGAGATTTATGAAGATTTTTACACATACTTTAAGAAGAAGACGGTCAGCAGAGCATCGTCACTAAGTTCGTATTTTCCCCTAATACCAACTCAATTCGCTAACCTTCTGACTCAGTGGTGGGCAAACTTTTTTCGTGGGGGGGCCAAGAAGTTTAAGAAATTTCAGAAGAGGGCCAGAATAATAGCAAAAATGAATTTTGTTGAGACCTTTTAATCATATAAAATTACACACTTGTACGAATGTCGGTTACAATTTATTTTTGTTCAAAGACCCTGCCATGGCTGTGAGTTATATGAAATTGATTTTGATTTGCCATTATATCTTTGCTTGCGACGATGTAACTTTAAGTAGCGAGAGAAGGTTTTCATCAGTAGGTAAGTCGTTTTCCATAGTAGGGGAGCCCAAGAGGGGATTTTGGGATTTACTCGAGCGCGGCATAATAACATATTGGGGTAAACCTTGCACCCTGTTGAGTATACCCACCATACATGAACCCTCAATATCGGGGCGTTCGTTTAAGGCAGCCGATCAGATTAGTAAAAAAAAATCGATCGTTCGAAAAACTCGAGCGCGTCAGATTAAGGCAAGGTGAGTTAATTACATGCAGAAGAGTATGCATTTCACTAATCTGACGATTTGTACGTGGCATAAGGAAATAAGAGACTAAAAAAATTTGCAAAAAGAAAACGCCACCCTGACATTCTCGAGCACGGTTAAATTTTAATTTTAATTTTGAAGGAAATGTCACGATTTTTTTTGCATTTTTGAATATCGGCGATCGAGTTTTGGTCTCGTACGGTCACCCCCACCATGCAAATCGGCAGATTAACTTACCTTCGTTATCAGAGACGATGTGGGGTGTATAAACTATTAATATCTGACGCGCTCGAGTAAATCTATATAACGATTTTTTTTTACATTTTTGAAGATCTGCACTCGTTTCCACCCCCCCTCCTAGTGAAATGGCATACATCATATAACAGTTTTTTTCGTTTTAGCATCTAATCTTCACAACCCAAAAGGTCCTCACGACGCTCGAGTAAATCCCCATTTAGCATCTCGGGCTCCCCTACTACTAGCAATTTCATGATTGCAAAAGTCTGTATTATGCATCTATTATTCTACTTTATACTGCCGGACCGTCAAATAGTACCTATATTGTTTTATTAGGAGCAAAAGCGATACTTTTTGTGGCGAGTCTAAATGTTTGTCGGCTGAACGCAGTGACGCCGACAATTTTAGAAGAGCCACAAAAAGTGCTTTTCTCCAAATAAAACATGCGATTTTTTCCGCAAACGGTGTTCAAACGATAGAATTAAGTTAATATTTTTAAAAAGGATTAGATGTAAAAAAACGTAAAACTAAATTGCTTTGCTCACTGGTTTTGTAGGTGCCAAGGCAAAACAAATTTGACAATTCAACAAAATAATTGTCAGAAACATTTAAAGTCACTCATCTACGCATTATAGGATTGTGCGTTTTTGGTAAGTACCTGAGTATTAAGAAATAACTTCTAGTAAAATTTATGAAATTTTTCTTACAGATTTCTTACCCAACCGTACGCCGCCCGACGTTCTTGATATTGCCGTGTGAGTACAAAAAAGTGTACTTTTTTGTACGCTCACGACCGGACAAAATAGTTATTACGTAACAAGGCCGATATGTAGCAAATAACGGATGAGGTTGGATATTGTAATCCGAGGCGCAGCCGAGGATTATAACTAACCGAATCCGTTATTTGCGTATCGGCCGTGTGTCGTTAAAGACTTTTCGTAATCCCGTTGAAAGATTATATTTTGATTCCAAAGAAAGAAAAAACCCCGTACCTCTTAATTCTAAAGAAAAATCCCAACGTCGTGCACTCTGTTGTCATGGAACAGTTTGACAGTTTTATAAACAACGTCAGTTTTTTGTGTTCTCAAGTTCGCTTTAACGACGACCATGGATGAAATTGAGGAACAAAATCAAATTCCTTTAGAAATATTGGGAGAATCATGTGCAGTGCAGCGAGTGTTGATTAAATGCCGAAAATAACTCAAGAGCGATATCAAAAAGAATATGAAAATTTTGAAATGTGGCGTAAAAGCAATAATGTAAAGGTGGTTAATGAAGATGTTTTATTAGCCTATGCGAAATGAAAATCAGAGTTTTATTCTCCCAACTCGCTGTGGACCAAGATTTCAATGTTGTTATTGTAAGCAGAATGATGTTTTGAAATAAATATTTGAACAAGTGATTTCTTAACGGCCGCCGGCCGTTAACACTGACTTTTCAATTGTCATCTGAATACCGTTAAATCAAAATAACAGTATGGGATTACGAAAAATCAAAATAACAGTATGGGATTTCGAAAAAGTAAAAACAAAATGACGTCTGTGAAATCAAACTTCAACATTGAGAACTGAGGTTGAAAAATTCGTGATTTTTTGACGTTTGCGGAAAAAAGTCTCTTTTACATATGCGCCCATTATTCTAATTTATACTGCCGGTCCGTCAAAATATAATTATCGTGGGCCATACACTTATTTATTTTGAAGAACCGTCGGCGGGCCGGATCATATATTTTCTTAGGCTGAAGGTGGCCGTACTTTGGCCATAACTAACCTAATTCAGAAGGCCTGCAGAAGTGACCAAAACGTTAAAAAATTACTAGATACAATTGAGGGCGGTAGGGTAAAACGTCGGCACTATTAAAGGCACTTCCTAAAGTGGCTAAAGAATGTGAAAGTAACTCGTAACTTCACAAACAACCATGATATATTCACACTACTTGTCAAATAACGAACGTTTGGTTATACCTCGAAAACAAAAGACGATAGCAAGAGATCTCCTATAGTTACCGAGATACTCCATACAAAAATCGGAATTTGCCAATCCTGTACCTACATCAAAACCTATGTTCTTGATATAATTTAAGTAACTAATTGATTGGGCCGATACTTGATGAAAATCCATTATAATATTGTGAACAAAACTTCACAGTTTATGATTTTCACTATATTTTGTTAACATGACAATTGTTTCGCCAAAACACAGTGGCTTCTTCAGATATATAATACATACTTTACAACGAGAATATTGAAAGATGAAGGTAGGGAATATACAATGAGAATGGGGAAAACCTAAACGTAATCACTTAGCAGGTAGAAAGTACAAACTGTTAATGACTTGGGAAAACATAATAAGCACAAATATTCAATATTTGATCTAGAAAAGATTTAACAACGGTGAACTATTCATATCTAATTGGTCATTTAACAAATTATTGGATTGTTTCATACTATAAATTTCAAGAGCTTCTAATAAATTGAGTTTGTAGCCTTTCTTTTCTACAGGGTGTTTCAAAAAAAGGTGAGGCCACTTTTACGCGACAAGGTATGTTTAACTCCCATAATGCACACTACTGGAGTGATGAGAATCCACATGTCAAAAGGGTGACACATTACCAACACTCATTTAAAGTTAATGTTTGGGCAGCAACTTTAGGTAACAAATTAATTGGTTATCACATTCTACCTGGAAATTTAAATGGTGATATGTACCTGGACTTTTTAAGCAATCACTTATTCGAGTTATTAGAAAATTTAACGGTAAACGAGCGAAGATATCTATTTTTTATGCACGATGGAGCTCCACCGCACTTTGATAGAAGGTGTCGTAATTGGTTGTGTAACCATTTTCCGAATAGATGGATTGGTAGAGGTGCAGAAGCTCCGATTCATTGGCCTCCTCGGTCATGTGATTTTAATCCCTTGGATTACACAGTTTGGTCGTATCTAAAAGAAAAAGTTTATGCTGCAGAGGTAAATTCACCTCAAGAATTGAAAGAAAGAATACAACGTCACTTTAATGATCTGATAGCTGACTCCCAACCGTTTAGTAGATTAATGGATTCTTTAGAAAAAAGGATAGCCTTGTGTATTCGTGAGAACGGAGGACATTTTGAACACCTGCTCTAATTGAAATCCTATTTATGTTATTAGCTTCTTTTGAATTTTCTGATTTTTGTTTAATAAATGCGTTTTTTATCATTACTTCATACCAGCATCGGTTATTACTTCATAATTTTTAAATCAAAATACTCCGAAAACGGGGCACAGTTTCGAGTTTTACCAAGAGTACCTTTTTTGTGTGAAATTGAATGATGTTTAAGTACGCTTGAAATTTTGCTTAATAAATCTAATATTAAAAAAGTTATGTTCAATACTACTCTATATGAACCGTGTAACTAGCGCCCTCTATGAGAGTCAGACATAAAAACGGATTCATTGAATGTATCAGCTTCCAAAACATATTCGTTTAAAATTTCATTACAATGCTGCCAGAAGTTTCTGCAAAATCTTAAAAAATGTGTATAATTTTTTTTTCTTCAACGCGCTGTATCTTGAATACGGATGGCGTTATGAAAATTTTTCACTGAGCCAACCCCAATTATTTTTCAGTTTTCTACCTATCCTAGAGAGGGGGTCACCTTTTTTTGAAACATCCTGTATATGTAATATTTCAAATTCACTATTTAAAATATGATTTTGTTCTAGTAGATGTGATGCATAAGTAGAATCTAATTTTTCCTTGTCGTAACTTCTTTTATGTTCTGATATTCAAACTCCCAAGTTCCTGCCAGTTTGACCAACATTATACTTTAGGACATGAACCACAAGTTAGCTTATAGATCCCTGATTTATTTTGTTGTGTAGTTTTATCTTTTGAATTTTTAATATGTTTTCCAATGGTATTCTGACTTTTAAATGCTATTTTTAAATTTCGATTTGACGGAAAGGTTGAAATTTTGAGTGTTGGGTCACCTATATAAGTTAATAATTTAAAGTTTTTATCATTATCAATTACGTTCGGATACACTTGAAAAATGGCTGCCTTATACAAATGTTTTGGCGAAAGAATTGTCATGTTAACAAAATATAGTGAAAATCAAAAACTGTGAAGTTTTATTTACAATATAATTTAAGTAGTCTATTTGAAATAGATTTGTAATTTTTACTGTCAGGGGTGGGTGGCTTTTTTCACCCCTTTCAATCCGCTACTGCGAGATACAGAATACATTGCTTGTGATATTAATTATTATAGATTCAAGTAATTTCAAACTTTATTTTTTTATTTAGCACTTGGCTAGTTATTGAAAAGAAATACAAATATTTTCAAAGCGTGTTGTTAGTTACAAAAATAAACATTATCTTACTATGTTTCCCTTAAAAATGTACAAACTCTTTTAATAAAAATTTTCAAATTAGGAGCATTCTTTATTATCCCGGGAAGAGCATTAAAGATGCGAACACCTTCACAAAATAAGGATTTTTGTAAAGTTGCCGTTTTAACCCACTGAATGTTGTAGTCTTGGCCTGAACGAATATTATATTCATGAAAGTTTGATCCTTTTTTCAGAAAATCGTTAAGATATTTTGGTAATTTTTTATGCTCGATTTTATATATTAAAACCAGGTTTGCCTTCTTAATGCTCTGCCCGACAGATAACCAATCCAAAGCCTGCAGCATGCTTACTATTGGGGTATATTTATTACAATTAAGGATAATGCGCATTACTTTATTTTGCTGAATTTGTAGTCTATTTATATTTTCCTGAGTACAAGATATTAATGAGGAACAACAATAATTAAAGTGCGGTAAAACAACTGTGTTATATACAAGTATTTTTGCCCATTGTGACAAATAATTTGAAATGCGACGAAAAAATCCAATTTTTTAACCTAATTTTATACATAGATAATCTATCTGATTAGAAACACTAAGTTGGGGATCCAAGAAAATACCCAAATATTTTATTTCAGAAACAAAATCAATTTTAGAGCCATTTATGTTGAGGGCTAACCCAGACTTAGCATGTTTTCTACAGTTTGTCTTTGAACCTATTACCATACATTTTGTTTTTGATGTGTTCAGTTTCAATTTATTTTGGCAAAGCCATACAAGATTTTTAGTTCATTGTTAAGGGTATTTGACATTTCCCAAAAATCATTTCCTGCTACACAAATAAGAGTATCATCCGCAAATAAATTAACAAATGATTTTTTCAATACTATATGAATATCATTAACATAAGCAACCAAGTGCTAAATAAAGATTATTATTATTATTTCAAACAGCAGATTAATTTCTGAAGAAACCCATCAGACAATATGTGACTAATAATATTTTCAATAACTTAGTCTAATAGTCCAAAATTCCAACAGTTACGTGTCACGGTCGTACCTGTATAAAAATAGTTAAGAATCTATTTCCACCGATAAGAAGTAATTATAACCGATCTGTTTTCCTCATCGGTTCAGAATTGTTATTTGTCTACGATAAGGTTGTACGAGCTAATGTTTGTTAAAATAAGTTTCGGTTTAGCGTTTCGAAACCGAATGAACTTGTCCCGATTTTCTTGTTCCAACGGCTGTCGCAGAGTGTCTTTAAATAGCTAGGATAAACATCAACAAAACATAGAGTCTGGTGGCCAAGATATCGACCTTTTTAATTATCGCACTGAAGCCGGCAATTGTTTTTTTGTTGAACGGCAATTGTCATCAATTGACCCCAATTGTGGTGGTGAATTCGCTGTAAATCGAAACGTTGTGGGACAATCTCAGTCAAACACGTGTTTTTGTAGAAGAATGTAATGATACAATTATTTTTAAAACCAAATTGTTGCCAAGAGCATTATATACAGTCAGTGTCTAAAGGTGCTAGGTTGCGTTATGACAAAACATAGAAACGGAGTTACTTCTGCTGTGGTATGGGCAGGAAGCGATATTATCGTACAAGTATGTCCACTGGATGAAGACTATATCGATGGTCAGTGAGTTACGCATGTAAGCAATTTATGTATGAATTTTTAGGCTAAGTCTTTGACGCTTTCATATTCTTTATTTGTTTATTCTATCTTGTTATGTACTGCTGCGTCTCTGTAAATTTGCCAACAAGTGTTTTCCTAATTATAGCAAGATTTTGATGAGAAATTCGCGATGTACATTTTCGAGAATACTCTGTTTTGAATACAGAGACAATTATTCAATAACTGAATCCTTGCCTTACTTGCATTAACAGTTCAATCAACACATCAATTAACTGAATGTGAAAATAATATAAATATTCTGCTTGTAATATATGGCAACATTATAAAATCTCGGAATATAACTCGAGATTTATTAACCCACCTATTCATCTTAATAAATATCATTAAAAAATAAGATAATGAATTATAAGAAATGGAAAGTAGGGGTAAAAAACGAAAATCAGGAAGAATTTATAGGAATATTATAAGAATGAAGTTATCAATCCAGTAAAAGTATTAGATCATGAAATGAATTTGAAAACGCGTTTTAATATATTAATTAATGAAGTGAAGGAGCAAGAAGTTGTTAAATAATTTATCGAAATAATCCAATTAACATACCTTTTGAAAATTCTTTTGTTTGAGAATTATCAATTTTCTGCATTGCTTGAAGCTGAATTTTCTACTTGATATAAGGAATAATGTAATTATATTTTAGTTAAATTCACAATTAATTTTGACGCCTGAGAAAATTTGCTGAAAGATCAAAGAGAATCAGCTCATTAGTGTTGTACTCTGAATTAATTATGAAATTAAAGTGTTTGGTATGAATAAAAGCTTTTCAGCTTAAAGAGCCTAATTCGCTTGAGACGTTCTAGGTATCACTAATTAATATATGTCTAAATGAGAAAGAATCAGAGAGAAGTTTGTCCAGCTTATAAATTATTCAATTTTGTAAAAGAATTATACTACAAAAATTTGTTCGTCCAATCTTTTAGTATTAAACAAATATATTATCAAAGAAATATATAGAACATGCTTGGTAGTTGCTCGAATCTAATAATTTCCCATTTTTTGTTCATCATAAGCATGATAAACTAATTATTTTTATTTACTACAACTGTATTCATCATGATAAATTAAAACAACGTTAGTATCTTCTCACAAATATTTTG
This sequence comes from Cynegetis impunctata, assembly GCA_030704885.1. Lineage (NCBI taxonomy): Eukaryota > Metazoa > Arthropoda > Insecta > Coleoptera > Coccinellidae > Cynegetis > Cynegetis impunctata. The sequence goes on along the minus strand of JARQZK010002921.1, from coordinate 221,307 downwards.
TAGAATTTTTGCAGAATACAATTTTTCGAAGTTGACTTTTTTTTTATCGAATGGGTTTAATAAAAATCCTTAAATGTTTGTGAAATAACTTCGTACGTTTAATTCGGATTCATCAATATAATAATTCTACTATTTGTCTTATTTATTCTTCTATATAAAATTGAAAACTTGCCTGAAAATAAATTTAAAATAAAAACCAAATATCATATTTATTTGGCAATAATCATATGGAAATCGTGTGCAACTACTGAATTCGATATATTTAAGGATATCATATATTAAATTTATAACATATATTTATTTACATGAAATTTATGATGAAATGAAAATATTTTAGATTATCTATCTTCCTGATGAATCAATCTAATACGGTTATCTAAATTTCATTCATTAATGAAGTTACTCGATCATATAATGTAGATGTCCTTATAAAATACGCATCAGATTAAATTTTCCACTTGATTATTTCATTCGCTATGAAGTTTTGAAAAAATTCTAAAATTAGGTCGATTTTTAATTTGAGAGACTTTGAAATGCGTTATTACTTCTTTTGCAGTTGCATCTCGTAGGTACCTATCAAATGAAGTTTCAAACGACGATTTCAATAATTCAATAAACAATTTCAAATTTAAAGATACAAAATTCCAAAAAAATTTGTTTTTCCGCAAACGTCAAAAAATGACGACTTTTTTAACCTCAGTTCTCAATGTTGAAGTTTGATTCCGCAGACGTCCTTTTGCTTTTACTTTTTTGTCCGGCCGTGAGAGTACAAAAAAGTACACTTTTTTTTACTCTCGCGGCAATATCAAGAACGTCGGGCGGCGTACAGTTGGGTTCCGAATCCGACATAATATAATCTGTAAGAAAAATTTTATATATTTTAATACAAGTCATTTCTTAATACTCGGGTACTTACCAAAAACGAACAATACTATAATGCGTAGATAAGTGACCTTGAATGTTTCTGACAATTATTTTGTTGAATTGTCAAATTTGTGTTGCCTTGACATCTACAAAACCAGTAAGCAAAACAATCTAGTGTTACGTTTCTTCACATCTAATCCTTTTTAAAAATATCATCTGAATTCTATCGTTTGAACACCGTTTGCGGAAAAAATCGCATGTTTTATTCGGAGAAAAGCACTTTTTGTGGCTCCACTTTTTGTGGCTCCACTTTTTATGGCTCCACTTTTTGTGGCTCCACTTTTTGTGGCTCCACTTTTTATGGCTCCACTTTTTGTGGCTCCACTAAAAAAATATTTAGTCTCGCCACAAAAAGTATCACTTTTACTTCTAATAAAACAATATACTATTTCCTGAAATTTTTTTTACGTTGAATTTCAGTTGTTGCCTACATCTTAGAAGTCGTGGCAACTTGAAAACCCGTAATAATTTAAAACGACTTCCATTTCAAAATAAAATCTAAATGTTTTTGGAATTTTTTCGAAACTTCCTATCAAACGAAATATTCAGCTGGACTAATTCATCTGGTATGTTGATGAATGAAAAATTTTATCGTAAAGTTTATATTTTTCAATCCAATCATTCTTGTTATTTTGGTAACACTTGAGCTAATAAACAAATCGGGTGCTAATGAATATTCACGAAAAAAAAAACTATTCTGGATATTCTGAATAGAAAAAATAAATTCATCACAGAATAAAAGAAGATAATCTCTGATAAACTAAAAGAAAACTACATTTCATATGGAATGATACTGTACAAAGCAGGGCCGGAGCTTGAGTTGGAAAGGCCCCGGGGCAAAAGACAATTTGGGGCCCCATATTGAAATCACTTGTAATGATATAATATCGTATAAATATTGAGTAAGAACGACAGTTTTCTGTTAATGACGATATTTATTGTTCACAACGCAGAAACTTAAAACTAAAAACACTCGCTTTTGGATGAATTAATAAGATACTGAGATTGCAGGATTTTATAAGTTTTCAGAACATTTTTCATTCCAAAAAACCTAGATTCAAGTCGCGATAATATTGTATCTATCATCGGGTAGAAAACATTAACTCGAAGGCGTTGTTGAGGATCATTCAATCTCTCATCTTGCGAAAACTCATCAAAGTGAGACTTTACCTTACGTGATCTTTTGTTTAGAACCTTTTTCTCAATTTTCCACTTATCGCAAATTTCTGACACATTCATCAGTAATGAATTGAAATTTTTTCTCAAGCTCTGAATTCTCTGTAACGCATTTTGAAGCTGATCATGTGCAAAAAAAGTCGATTTTTCTGACTGCAATTTTTTGCAGAAATTCATCTTGAAGAACGAGGAGAAAGACAAAATCAAAAGTTTCAATTTTTTTTGAATCCCCAACGCCATGTTTCTTTCGTTCGACTCTTTTGTTTTCGAAATTATTTGGCTTAAACATTTTAGTACATCACAAAACCTTTGTTTCAAAGCAGGAACAGCATCGTACCTTCCAGAAAAGCGAGTTGAATTCAATGTTTTCGAAGTGGGTGCACCGCTCTCGTAAACGCTCTGTAATTTCTCCCATCGACTTATACTGTTGCCAAAAAAATTATAAACAGATAGAACAGTTTCAAAGAATTCCTCAATGCTTCTGTTGGACGAAATTGCGTCTTTCAGTACAAGGTTCAAATTATGAGTAGCCCAATGAACAAAATGTGCATGTGGAGGTTTGCTTTTGTATAAAATTTTAAAATATGTCCAGAAAAGACTGAATATGTTTCCCTTTTTATTCTCTGCCAGGGGGCCCCTAAGGTCGGGGGCCCCGGGGCACCGCCCCGGATGCCCCATTGTAGATCCGGCCCTGGTACAAAGTAATTTTATATAGCGCTTTTTCCCATGGGACATAAAAATTTTCAATTCGGTGATTTTTGTCAATTCTCTTCATATAAATGTTCCAAATGTAATATGATTCTTGAAATAAAAATAACGTATATTAAATATCCGTTGATAGTGACTAACTGTTTGGCAGAGGAAGACTATCTTACCACTTTTAAGGATAATAAGATAGGTGTTTGGTTCCCCTGTTAACATTACAGTTATTATTTGAAAGATAAAATTCAATTTATAATTTCTGTCTTTGATAAATAATAGCTCAAGTGTTGTAGATAGTGCGTGTATTATCGGCAGAATGATAAAGCCCTTATAATGAGTTATTTTCCGCTATGAGCAAAACAAGTGTATCATGTTCGAGTAGGTATTATCAGTGAGACCTGAAATATATATAATATATATCCTAATGGGTATTTTTTCATGAAATTATACCAAAGATAAAAAATTATTTTTTTGTGCAACTGGTTATTGCTATTAGAAATCGAATATCAAACAAAAATAGATGATATCAATAAATGGGTTACAATACAAATATTTTTGAATTAAAAACTGAAAATTTTTTTGAAAATGGATTTGAATGTAATTAAATTAGTTTAAAATCAGCTTTTTCAATTTTTAAAAAGTGTTTTGTATTGCATCGAATCACTGGAATAGTATGGTGTTACAGGGTAAAAGAGGATCATAATTAAGTCTGAAATATTGGACTGTTTAAAGTTTGATATGATGAGAATCAGAAAAAAAAGAATTTTTTTCTCTCATATTGAATTAACAAACCCTGATAATAGTTTTTATATTTTTATTCAGATTTCCAAACCCTTAATTGCTGTGAATGGGATTTACAGGTTATTACCTTCTGAATTATATACACAGATATATATATATATATATATATATATATATATATATATATATATATATATATATATATATATATATATATATATATATATATATATATATATATACATGTATATATATATATATATATATATATATATATATATATATATATATATATATGTTCAGAAAGATTTCCGCGGTCGGAAGTATTTGAAAAACTTGGTTCTCGGAATGAACCGCGTAAAAGATTTGAAAAATCTCGACGTTTCGGCTCCTTTTTCAAATCTTTTATGTGGTTCATTCCGAGAACCAAGTTTTTCACATATATATATATATATATATATATATATATATATATATATATATATATATATATATATATATATATATATATATATATATAAATACATGTATATATATATATATATAATCTTTAAAAGTGTTATTCATACTACTGGTCTTTAAATATAGTACTTCTTCATAATCTAACAAAAAGTTTTTTCAAAGCTCCAAAAAATTTGCAGTCACAGAAGAAAAAAATTTCTTTATTCACTTTATTATATAGTATTCATGACAACGTTTAATTTTTATTTAACATATTCTTTTCCATTGTAATACCATTACTACAAATGTGATTTGTTTTACGATATCACAACCTTATGAGACTCGAGCCAATATATAATTTACGATATCTTGCTTAAAAAGTTACAACATAGACACAATAAATATTCAAGAAAAACATGATTTCTTTTATAATTTCAACTTGGAAAATCAATCATAGCGATACGGACAGTATTTAAAAAAAACATAGATTAAAACTCATTCAAATAATGTTGGGGTGAGAAATAGTTCATTTTTACTTCCTATTCCGTAAGTAGTCTATTATAAAAATAATTTTAGGGAAGAAAGTATTACTTTCTACCCAAGGGAGGTAAATTAAATACTCTGTGTGTACGAAAGATTCAAAATCCTAGTATCCATTGACAAGACTGAACAATTTTCAAACAAATGTTCTGTTAGTGTAAGTTGGATTTAACAAATTGAATAATTCAAACATTTTTTTAAAATTTATGAGCACAGCTCGGACGCCAAATAGGTCATCACTTGCCTCGCTCGTAGCCTAATAACTATTTTTTTTATGCAAAAACCTTGAGGGTACTAGTAAGTACTAATGTTTTGGCACAGAAGATCCAAGGTTACACATTTTTTGGCATGGAATATGCCCTTATTGTCAGATTATAATAATGTCGAAACAATTTACGTCTCAAATATTCTAACAAGTGAAACATGGACAATATATCGATATACAATTTTCAACAACGCGATTATTCAAAATTTTCTAAAGATCCAGATATAATACTGATCTTGCGGAAATTGCACCACAAAATGCTAAAAAACTTGCGACGCTAACTACAGCCGTTGTTGTCTCTGATATTCTTACTATTGTTCCCATAGTTAAAGACAATATAAACTGCGCTAAAAATACCATACTCGAAACGATGGCCAAGTCAGTTCCAAGTCCACGTACATGACTGATCACTTTTTCTTCTCCATCTGAATTTGTTTCGAACTGAAAGAAATGGTTATCTTATTATTATTATTATATATATATATATATATATATAGGTCTGTATCTGTTGCATTCAATATACCCCACGCAAACTATTAATGAAGAACAAAAATACTTCCCAATAAATTATGTGCCTAATTTGAGTAGCAAAATTTGTAACAGACTATCGAAAAATAACGTTAAAACAATTTGTACAAATAAAAGAAACTTGAAGTCACTCTTGGTCAATAATAAAGAAAAATCTAACATCGGAGAAAACAGTGGTATTTACAAAATATTTTGCGACGAATGTCCTGCTTTCTATATTGGACAGACAGGAAGGAATATAAATATTCGTGTTGAAGAACATAAAAAGTCAATTTTACAAAACAAAAATACCACTGGCTTCTCTGAACATTGTATAAAATTCAATCACTTCCTGGATTTCAACAAAACCAAATTGTTACATTCAGGTAACAAGGGTAAACGTCTTGACCTTCTCGAAATTATCGAAATAAGTTCCGCCCATAATAGTCAATTACCCCTTGTAAACGAACAAATTGATTTTCAGGTATCACCTTTGCTTTTGTCTGTTTTATAAATTACGATGCAATACTCTCCTGTTGTCAGTCTTGATAATGAGTTCATAGCTCGAAACATGTCGACTTTTTATTACTGCTAAGTACAGTATCTAAAGATTTTTTATATTGTGAAACATAAGCCAAGTGTTTTTATTTTAAAGTTTATACTTTATTCTTTATGATGTTTCACCAAGTGATGTGCGAGAATTCAATCTCAGTTAACTATATATATATATATATATATATATATATATATATATATATATATATATATATATATATATATATATATCGGAAATTATTAAAATTAACTAATTTATCCAGTCAATACGGGTGCCGTACCCGGTTTCAGGCGCAGGCGAACTCTCTGCAACTATTCGTGTTGTGCGTGATACACGAATAGAAGGGACTTACAGTTTAACGAAGGTTCCGAACTTATACAGAGTCTTTACTAGGCAGAACACTTCTCGGTGGTTTGCCATTGCCTTCCGAGAGGTGGCTCCACATAAATTCGTTG
>JARQZK010002921.1:0-210000 GCA_030704885.1 Cynegetis impunctata | reverse complement strand
TTATTCGTAGTGACTAGTTGACGAAAACAGTTTGTTTATTTATTTTGCTCGCGTATTGTTTTAAAATGAGTTTCAAAAATTTCAATGGTGACTTATTGGAATATTTGTTATCCCATAACTTTAGTGCACTTATGACGATAAAGTTTTAATAAAAACATTGCGACCTACCCCGGAATTAAACAATTTGGTGCAACGTAACAAAAATCAGAATCGCGGTTTTAATATCAGAAATTATGAGAGACATCCTTGGCTAACCGGATCACAGGTAAAAAATAAATTATTTTGTTGGCAGTGTTTACTTTTTACTAGGGAAAATGTCTCTGTTTGGCACTGGCATCTATGCAGGAATTATGGTAATTATCGATAATACAACAGACTGCCCCGATTTTCTTGAAATTTCGGATTATAGCTTATTTTGGCATGAAAAAGCCGAATAAGATTTTGTCGCTGGGTCATCTTTTTTTTCAAAAACTTGAGCTGACCTGACTTTTTCTAACCTTACTAACCTAACCTCCGAGTTCATAAAAGTATAAAATTCATGAAAAAGATGAATTTTATTATCAAAAAGACAATGTTTTTGATAATAAAAAATCTATTTCATGAATTTTACTGATGTGAGTGAAGAGAGCGCATTGTGAGTTCTAATTGACTTTCTCTATCGCGTACTCCTCAATTTTCATGTTAAAATTTCAAGCCACTCAAAATTCATTTAGAAGGCTGTAAATGTATCAAATATTTTCTCTCTTTACTGCAATTTGTATGTAAAACTGTCATGCGCTTTTGCGAGTATTCAAGCACTATGCATTCTCTCAGCCTCTCAAAATTGACTCAGAGAATAAAGTATGTGAAAAATAACAAAAACTATGGGAAGATACGACCTTAGTAAAGAAGCTCTATTACTTAAATTGTGTATGAAATATAATGCATTCAGGAAGAAAAAATTAACTATAGTTGATGTTTATTTCATTTTGATGTTAATTAAACATGTACCACAATCACGTAGAGTTTTCAAAGTCGCTACGAATTATCCACTGCACAAGGCAAATACCATTCGTGGGTTGGATTTCCATTGAATCCTTGGGCGTTGTTCTTGTCTTGATTTGAGTAATTTTTCCTTCTTGTTGATTCAAATGCCGAGTCAAGATTAAATTGAGTCGGAAGTCAGGTGCATGTAAGGGATATGCGTCCCACGCATGAAGTTGATTTGAAATCATTGCTATCTTGAAGCTATGTTTGCTTCATAAATATCGGAATTGCTCACTAATTGGTTTCGTGATTTATTATTAAGGGTCTTAAAACAGAACGTTGTTACGTATTACGTTTAGAAACAGTGCATTCATACAGGAAGAAGAAATTAGTTCATGTATATCAGGTTAGGTCAGTTAATTTGTCTTATTCCATGAATAATGTTGATAGATTTCGATTTGATAATAATTGTAACGATCATCTATGTATTTTGTGTTGAAGTACATTATAGTTAATAATTCACAATAAAAATAGAATAGTGTAGGTGTCGTTTTTATTTAATTCCACTGTACTCTGTCAATTCAAAACTATATATATATTCTTCAATAAATTAAAAAATTATCGAAAAACTTTCCAAGGAAGTTAAATGTATTCCGCGACAAGAATTCCACATAAACAATCCAACAGTAAATTATAGAAAATTTCAAGTCACCCCGACTCAAACTCTCCATACAGCTGTTTCGATCTTATTAGATTTCATCAGTGCAGCTTATTTGACTCGGAGTGTATTAACAAATTTCTAATTGTTTCTCAATACAAAACGCGGTCGGGACTACTACCTGGATAACAACCCAGAGCGCCCTCCACCAAAGATATTGGAAACCAAAAATTCATCGCTTGGATCGAAAATGCAGAATCCTGTCGAGGGAATATATATTTCCTGATATGAAATGTCTACTCTGCAACTGTGGCGTATGTGATTCCAAAGAACGATAACTTAGCTTTTTTAAAAACTCTGGACATACTCACGGGAGTGTGCTCCGTAAATACTTGTCGCGATATCCGCAATATTCAAAATGAAATCTTGAAATTAACACAAGTTGACCATGGTCAATTTAATATATTACATTAAATGAACAAGGATGAGACCTGATAAGATCGAAAGAGCTGTTTGCAGATTTTAAATAGGGGTGACTTGAGAATTTTATTAATTCTCTATTGGATTGTGAATGTAGAATTATTGTCGCGGAATACATATTACAGCTCCCTTGAAAAGTTTTTTGATAACTGAGAAATATGCGAAACTAAAAGTGCGACGGAAGTAGACTGACGAAAGTAATGATAATAATAATATTTATTTAGCAAAATTGCTAGTATACAAAAATCTTCTATATTATAACATGTGAAAAATAAAATCAAATCAATTGGAGACAAAGAAAACAAACCTGAAAAATAATACAAGCTACATCCGAAAACTAAATTTTCTTAACCCAGATTTAAATTGCTTGACAGTTTTCGAAGCTTTGATCATTACCTATAGGAAGGTTGTTGTACCATCTGACACCCATTACATCTATTGACTTGTTCAGATTGGTGGTATTGAAATGGTCAATAAACAAATGATCCCCTTCTCTTAAATTATAATTTATCATATCTCCCCTTCTAATGAAATAATCTGAAAAACATTTTGGGGCCAGACCGTTTAAAATTTTGAAAATTAAAATTAAATTTGCTTCTTCTACCATTTGTTTGACATTCAAAAATTTTAACTTTTTTAACATATCATTAATTCTAGTATAAATGCTACAGCCCAACAAAATTCTCATAGCCTTATTTTGCAGTATTTGAAGTTTATTTATATCCTCGTTATTACAGAAAATTAATAAAGACATGCAATAGGTGAATTGGGGGTAAATTATTGTATTGTATACAACTCTTCTAGTCCAATGGGACAGTTTTTTCGATATTCTTTTGAAGTATCCAATTTTTTTCCCCAGTTTCCTACACATGTACCCTATATGCTCCTCCAAATTTAATTGAGAGCCCAACTGAATCCCTAAGTAACTAGTTACATCAATTTGCTCAATGGGTTCAGAATTCATTTCTACTTTCAAATTTGCTTGTTTAAAGAGGCTACATCTATATCTAGTTCCAAATATCATACTCTTGGTTTTTGTAGAATTTAACTTAAGTTTTTTAAACTTCAACCATTCATTTAAAATACCCCCCTTCATTTATAGTTCGAACAAGCTCTTCCATATTGTCACCAGATACTGAAATTACTGTGTCATCCGCATATAAACTAACATTACGTTTTGCTATATATCTACAAATGTCATTAATATAGAGAATAAAAAGCAATGGGCCGAGCACACTACCCTGCGGCACTCAAAAATCAACCTTCCTTTTATCTGACACTTTATCCCCTATTTTTGTAACTTGGGATCTACCACTTAGATAACTTTCGATCCACTTGAGCACAATTCTCTTGAGTCCATAATTAGCGCAAACTTTGAGCAATCTTTGCTGATCAATGGTCTCAAATGCCCTTTTTAAGTCAATAAAAACGCACAAAACAACCTTTCCTGCATCCATTTCTCTTTTCCACCTCGAAAACATAAATTGACAGGCACTCTCACAAGAGTGCTTACTGCGGAAACCAGACTGACCCTCATGAAATATGTTTTTCTCTTCCAAATATCCATTTAATTGTTCATGTACTACTACTTCCAGAAATTAGCTCACTACTGGCAGCAAATTTATTGGTCTCAGTTCATCAGCTTTTAGAGGATGTTTTACTTTCGGGACAGGTATGACCGTGCTGCATTTAAGGTCATTCGGCACAATGCCACTCTCCAGAGACGTATTTATGATATTAAGCAACGGATATCCTATTACAGAAAACGTCTCCTTGAAAATTTTATAGGTGAGAATAGAATCACCCGATGATTTGTTTTTGAGAGAAGCAACAATCCGCCGCAGCCTGTTAAGGGTAATCTTTCGAAATTCCCGAAAACAGCAACTCAAACCATACTCAATCTCCACAAAATCCCCATCTGGTAGCGGTATTGATGTCACAATATTTTCTATACTATTCAGAAAGAAATTGTTCATTGTTTGCTGTACATTATCTGAAGCTTTACATATATCTATCTCTAAAAAATTTATTGCTCCATTTCCCCCGCTGACCAATGACTTCAGTGTTTTCTACATCTTCTTGCTATCGTATCGGTTTTCGTCAAGTAGACTGACGATAGTCAAGCTTTTACTTAACACAAGCGAATATTGTATACCTTTCTCTTTCTACCTCTTTCTTTCCGTTCTCTCATCCCTTCTCTTTCTGATCCCACTCCGCCATGTCAATCGCCAAAACATTATATGTACTCATTGATTCATGTTCAAGCAACTCGAAAACGTCAGATGTGAAACATCGAAATAATTTTGTATAAGTTAAATGTATAAAAGAAAATATTACGATAGGAATCAGATATGGCACAATGAAAAGATAAAGCTTTACAAATTTGTTCCATAAAATAATGACTACGTATTGTAGGTTTATATTCAATTATATAGCGCGGCGATACGTTATCCTCTCGCGTCTCTCTTGCATCTAGTCTTTACATTGCGTTGACGACCGAGTGGTCTAAGTACTGAACCCTGGTGTGCCGTATTTCTGGGTTCGAATCCCAGAGGTGACTTCTGGCTTTTTAATTTTTTTAAATTTACAATCTCGTAAGAGTTCTTAGCCCCACATTTCAATATTAATTATTTCAACTTGGATTAGTATAAGTTATCACTTCTGTCGTGCGCCCCGACACGCACATGTTTCGTTTTCGCAAATTGTGGTTCTCCTATATTATCCGAAGAACTTCGTTGCTACCTGGTGTCCCATGACACCGTTTCTTTTTTAATTTATTGAAGAATTATGCTTGTTCACTTCATGTAATATATAGTTAGAATATAAAATAAATTGAAAGTTGTAAAAAGGATTTCGAAAGAATTCTTTTATGTTTCAATATATTTGTTTCTTGAATTTTCGATTAAGATTTAACATTTATATTCTTGCATTTACTATATGATACTTCTTCCACAAATTGAGTTTTTGGTGCCAAACATCATAAGCAGTCATGAAACGAAAAACTATAATGGTCCCAGGTCCAACGTTGATAGTCGCACCCATTTTAATAAGCAGGTTTTCAAATTGAAAATATTAGTGGTTTTACGAAACAGCTTATATATACCGGGTGTCCACGGAAGGAGGCTCGCCCCTATAACTTTTTTGTTTTCAGAGATAATGAAATGAAATTTACAGGATCTGTTTAATGCATAAAACTGCTTTTTTTGACAAGTAATTCAACTTCATGCAACTTCCGGTTTCACCGGAAGTGACATAAACTTTCGATTTTTAAATAGGACACCTGGTATATTTTCAGTTTTTTTGTCTCCATATGACATTAAGAATACAACCATGTATCATTTGCTACTTTTTGTAACCGTTGTTCAATTTTTTTATCGAAAGGGCTATAGGTGCGTTCAAATAAATAATTTCGTTCCTAAAATGGCCCTGTTTGCCGTCCAGTGACGTAGATTTGTAGGCGTGGCTTTGGACTTATTTTGTTTCAGTTGTGTTGGTCACAGGCTACTAGATGATTTCAAATGTTATTTTAATCTCAGTTAGATTCTTCATTTAAAGAAAGTTCTAAGGTTATGGGATTTCAGGTTTTTATCGAAAGTTTGTTTTCAACCTAGTAACAAGAGTGCGGTATCAAATTAATCGTAATAAAATCATCTTTTTTTTTTAACCGGACGGGCCACCATGTTGCCATTTGCAAACTTCACATAACTGGAACCTTTTGATCGAAAACAGTGAAGTTGTATTTTGACATACATTTTATGACCGAAATTAGTTATTTGAACGCATCCATAGCCCTCTAGAATAAAAATTTATTTTGAAAAAAAAAATAAAAAAAAGGTTATAAAAAGTAACAAATAATACATGGTTGTATTCTAAATGTCATATGGAGATAAAAAAACTAAAAATATACTCGGTGCCCCATTCAAAAATCGAAAGTTTATGTCACTTCCGGTGAAACCGGAAGTTGCATGAAGTTGAGTTACTTGTCAAAAAATGTAGTTTTACGCATCAAACAGATCTTTTAAATTTTATTTCATTATCTCCGAAAACAAAAAAGTTATAGGGCCGAGCCACCTTCCGTGGACACCCGGTATTCTTGGAAGAAGAAACATTTCCACATAGATAATTGGCAACACTGGACCGCGAAAACGAAAAAAAAAAATTAGAAAGGAATACTCCACTTTAACGTGGGTACATCAATTATGAAGATTATTATATTCACAAGAAAGTAAATGTTTGTTGAAATTGATATTTACCCAAATTTCCTAATTAACTTCTCAATCACCATGGAGTAGCAAGCACAGGAGAGGGAATACATGGCCATTCCCCAGCATCCAAATCTCACACCATCCTCATAACGAATCCTCTCGGCTGAATTCTCAGCAGCCTGAAAATTTACCGTAGATACAACTGAAACTTTTGAATCCATTGGTTAATTCGTTAACTATTAAAATATTTATATTCTATATCGATTACCGTTGGAATACCATCGAAAACAGCCTCTCCAACAAAATCCGTGAAATACAGTGAATAAGAGACATGTGCCATCCAGCAGAATAAATTGGTTAGGCATAATTGGAGAAGAGATTTAGGCATAAATATAATGCTTTTTAAATATGTGATCAGAGTAGCATGTGACGGAGGTGGTGCTAGGCTGCCAATTCTTGTAAGTTTTCTTCCATCTTCGTAGGGTAATTTTTCTTCCAATTCTCCACCCTAGAAGCAGATTATGTATTACAAAATTTACTGTGGCGGAGCAAAAAATGTTCTTAACTTACGATTGACAAGAGAAAAGTGTGTTACTTAATTATTAAAATTTTTGAAGATTCATTAGTTTATTAAAATATTTTCTTCAATTTTAAGGAATCACTTATTTTCAGAAAATAATAATAATGTCCTTTTTAATACATATGAAAAATGCAACTTTGACGATTAAAATTGTTTATTATGTTTTTCTGAATATATATATATATATATATATATATATATATATATATATATATATATATATATATATATATATATATCGAGGTCTGTTTTCTCAAAAAAATTTTATTTATTAATCAATTTCTATTTTGTTCCCTTCAAAGTAGTCCCCCTCAGATATAATACACTTGTGCCAGCGTTTTTTCCAATCCTCGAAGCAGTTCTGATATGCACTTTTTGGTTAGCTCTTGAGCTGCTCTCTCAGCGATTCGTTTTGTTTCTCCTCAATCGTCTCAAAACGCCGTCCTTTAATGGGTCTCTTCAATCTTGGAAACAGGAAAAAGTCGCAGGGGGCAAATCTGGTGAATACGGTGACTGAAGAATTCCTGAGCGATGCTCATGCGACGATTTTTTTGGTAAAAATTCAACAATTTTGGAATAAACTTCGCTGCCACACGCTTCATGCCCAAAATTTTTGAAAAAATTGCATGGCATGAGCCAACCGATATACCGACATCCTCAGCAACTTCTCTTATAGTGATTAGACGATTCTCCATAACAATTTTCTTTACTTCCTCAACATTTTCATCGGTTGTTGATATGCTGGGGCGTCCAGGGCGAGCGTCATCATTCACATCTTCTCGACCTTCTGTGAAAAGCTTGTACCACTTGTAAACATTTTTTTGGCTTGAAGTAGACTCACCGTATGCCACTTTCAACATTTCAAGTGTATTGGAGCACTTCATTCCATTTAAAATTTAAATGCAAACTCTTTGATCCATGTTTTTTGACAGCAGAAAATCGCCGAACACGCAAAACACTTCTAACTTTTATGCCTCTCACAAACAAACTAAATGTTCTATATAGCTAAAACTGTGAACATATGTTCGAGACGAGTGTACCAACATAACAAAATAAAAAAATCGATAATCGAATGTACGCAGCCCGTGAAATTTGAAAATTCACCTTATTTTTTGAGCAGACCCGTATATATATATATATATATATATATATATATATATATATATATATATATATATATATATATATATATATATATATATATATATATATATATATATATATATATATATATATATATATATATATATATATATATATATATATATATATATATATATATATATATATATATATATATATATATATATATATATATATATATATATATAGAAAGCAGAATTCTTCGTGTTATCGAACACGTACGTGGCAATAAAATCAAGTAAACTATGACATTTATTTGAAACTAATCAAACAAACCTCCTAGCGGAGCTGGTTATACCAGTTCACGAAACATCGAAATGCCTCCATATACCTTGGACAGTCTATGTTAGAAACATTAAGTTTTTCATCACAATCAATGGAAATGACAGTCTGTTTCGCCCTTATTTGGGGCTCATCAGTATCATCCATCCATCGAAAGCGATAACCAACCAAATATTTCTAACGGCATTATATTTTCCTTCAAGTGACTATATGGCATATAAATATGACACAGCGCCACCAGTCGGAAACAAATGAACCACATCTTACAGATAGATGAAAACATTTCGGCAACGTGAACTCGTACGTCCTGACACCCGAAGGTGGTTACTATATTCGCTAAGCAAGAGTAAAGTTGCCACATCAAATCGAAGTAATGCAACAATTACACACCGCCAGTAACAGGGCTCCGATTTTATCCTTTATACAGCAAATGAATAGAAAGCAGAATTCTTCGTGTTATCGAAACACGTTCGTGCCAATAAAATCAAGTAAACTAGGACATTTATTTGAAACTAATCAAACAAATCTCCTAGCGGAGCTGGTTATATATATATATATATATATATATATATATATATATATATATATATATATATATATATATATATATATATATATATATATATATATATATATATATATATATATATATATATAGAAATATTTAGTTGAATACGAAAAAACTTTCTCACTTACTTTGACATCGTCTACTAGGGAACCATAGGACACTTCTGACTTTCCAAATAAACTTTTATTCTCATTAATCGAATGAGAATTTTTTCTAATATCATCCAATTCACCAGAAATTTCAAGTTGATGGAGGGGTATTTCCTTGAAGCTTGTTACTGTGCATGAGACACAAATGATGAAGATTATCGTGATTATAGTGAACACAGCTCTCACGTGCCCACCTAATAAAATACCTGAATGGAAAATGAAGGAAAAAATTAGTCAAAATGAAACTGAATCTGCTAAAACACACACACACATATATATATATATATATATATATATATATATATATATATATATATATATATATATATAAATCAAATTGTTGATTTTTACGTATTTATAGTATTCAGTCCAAGAGATATCAATTCTTATAACAGTTTTTATTTCATACATTACATATTGAAATTGAGAAGTAACAGGACGTTTCACTGGAGTTCCCATCTTCATCAGCAAAAATTGGCTTAAAATTTCAATATATAATGTAAGAAATACTTCCTTCAGATACATTTTCGTGATCAGAATAGAACCAACCAATAAAAAATTACGTAGTTATTCCTATTTTCATTAACTATATATTATAAATAATTATTTCCAAGTTTATTTCTAAAAACTGAAGGAATATATAAGATCAGTAGTAAAAACTGGACGGCTGCGTTTTCTCACTCTTTCCCCGTTTTCTCTCCCTCCTTCTAAAATGTTGGCATTCTCCGTGCTAGACAAGATACGCCTCTAGCACGTTTTGCTTACACGCTGCATCACAAGGGCCAACTCACCGAAGAATATTATAGTAAATTCAAAAGATAGAATAGCATGTGATTCTTTCTACTTCTTTGTAAGAAATTTTGTGGCATTCATGAAATTTCTTCCACTAGATCTCATATACCTATAGATAACAAGGATGTTACACATTAAAAAGGCAAGTTTCTTCAACTGAATATGAAGAAGAAAAACATAAAATACTAAATAACTGTAGTTAATCATGAATATTTCATTATGACTTTTTATATTAAAATTACTCTATATATGGACTGTTAACTTGTGGAATATATTACTGTTCATGTAGTATATCTACAACAATGATAGTTAAAAATATGTTCGCAGAAGGAAAAGTGTAAAACATCAGACAAATATCACATCGAAACATAGGTAACTTTCAAACAATAAGCTGCAATATTTGTTTTTAAAAAAATTACCTATACTTGTAGCATCCCAATTAAAACCACCCATGGCGTAGCCCATGGATCCTCCTAATCCTGCCATTATTGTGAACGTACTTAGACCTTTAGCGTGATCATCTGTAACAATATATGAAATTAGAAAACGAGTTTACACAAAACTAATTGAAGAGAGGTCAACTACAACTCTTTTTCTGTCGCAGTGATTATTGTGTTTTACTGAATCTGATTACGAAAGAATTTGTTGAGTAAAAAAAATGAGTTAAATAATAATATTTTACTGCGATGAGACATATTTCTCTGCAAAAATGAAATATTGGTATATTAAATTTTCACTAATTTAATATTTATGACGCGTTTCAGTGCTCTGTAACATTCTCAGATATGAAGAACGATTTATATTAATGCAGTATAAATTTAAAAAAATATATATTTGATTCTTATGATGACCTCCTCCATCAAATATTTTCCTCCGATTGGTATTCGTATAAACATTGATATATTAATCTTCCATTAATATATGACGTTCATGGGTTGGTTTGATAATATAAGGTCTTCACTTTTTAAATATAGTCCAGCATTTCTGATCTACTTAACCGAGTTTCAAATAACGATAATACAAACTATACTAAAAGTAAAACGTACCGGAAAATGAGAATCAAAAATAAGCAACAACTGAGTAAAGCATCGCTTAAATGGTTTTTATTTTTCACTCGTATATTATTTGTTGATTTTACCTTAGATACGGTTGCTATAAATACACTCATTATTCCCTAGGGCGTTATGAGCGGGCATTATGGATCATAACACCCGCTCATTGTACGAGGAGAAATGAAGCAACTTCCATTGATTAAATACTTCATAATCCTTGTCGTATACGACTCTGAATTATTCGCAGCTTTGGCTGCATTTTCTATGATATTCTTGGGTAAATTCATTTTCATTTTCATTATTTCTATAAGACTACATAAAGAAAGCAGCAATGACATTCACTAAATATAATGCTGACAAAAATATTCAACAAACGTCAAAATATCAACAAATGGCATGCCTACTATGAGAAGAAAAATGGGAAGTATAGGAGCAATGAACCGATTTTAAAATCGATTTTTCATTATAATAAAATAAATTTTTCGTGAAAAATAAAATCTTGTATGCACCACGTGCGTTACTAGATCCTAACGCCCACCGGGCGTTAGGATCTATATAACGCACTTGGTACATAAATAACTATTCAAAACTCGACATAAATTTGCTTTCAATGTCCTGCGAAAAAAAAATTATATTCTTGAGGCTTTCCATAGATCTCTGAAATAAGATCCTTCAAAAATACGCTTCATTTCGCTCACTTGGAGTAATACTGAAATAACTATCGTCAAAATGTGTATAATCCTCACGATTCTTTCATAATTATTGTTCAAGGTCGGATTAAGTCTGAACTATCTGACTTACCAGGAATAGTGACATCCAATAAATAGGCTCTAGCTGGACTCTGACAAGCATCAGCATCAAAATCGAGCAAAATAGTACCCAATACAGTAAAAAATATTCCCCACGGATGATTTCCTATTGAATAGTTATCAGTTGAGTTATTAGCTGTGGTATTCAATGAATCGAAATCTTTCCTGGCTGAAGTTCTGTGTGCGCTGTCTGTGTATCTTGTGATATTTTGAGAAGAAGGCGTATCCCCCAAAGCAAGCCCCAGAATTTCGCCATTAGGTACTAAAATAAGGCCTGAAACAGAAATTGCATTTGAGTTTTTCATAACAATATTACCTATACCAATTTTGAATTTACGAAGTAGTTTCATGCTTTTTTGCAATGTTTTAGCTATGTGAAAATGATATATGTAGATTCCTATTTTAATTTTTAACAAATTTTATTGATTTACACAATTTATTTCTCTTTACTCTGTTCAAATTTTTTCTGTATTTGTTTGAATTTATTGTTTATTAATGTTTTTGAAAATCTCGACTTTCTCAATGTTTTCAAATATCACAAAAAACTGATAATTCATAATTGCTTTACACTTTATATTGAAAACAAGTATTTAACAAATATCTATTCCACCAAACAAAGTGATAGATTCTGCGATAATAATTACTAGATTCAACTAGTTATGCATGTAGGTTGATTGCTCTTATTTTAGTTACTATAAGCATGTGCTGGTATTTCTATGGAATCGCTCCTACGCGGATGCGAGAAGTATCCTCTATGGTAGGGTTTCCCCACAAAGAATTATCGAGGACCTTTGAAAAAAGCTCTATAATATCAAGGATCCTTTATATATATATATATATATATATATATATATATATATATATATATATATATATATATATATATATATATATATATATATATATATATATATATATATATATATATATATATATATATATGTATGTATGTATATATGAAACATTTTTCGATGACAGCTCGTCATTGTCCATGGAGCCCTGGTGGTCCACCTGTTGGTAACAGATGCTCTACGGTATTGAAAAGTACCCACGGTCGAGAATAGTACCAGGGCCGGATTAAGCCTGTCCGGGCCTAAGTAACTTCCAGATGATCGACTCCAGGTATCTTGTTACTTCAAAGTCTTATGTGATATTGCAACAACATGGTTACTTTCACTTGATGCTGCAGCATCACCTTACCTGACTCGTTAGCTTTATTGGAATGGTCTTAATAAAAAGGTTATAGATAAGTGATGAATGATGATCCAGGTTGCATGATAGGTTAGGAAAGAGAAATGAGACGGGACGCGGTTATTTTCAATTTAATCTTATTAAACGCAATAAAATACAATAAACGAAAGAAAACAGTCTTGTTAAGTACAAATTGGAAAAAGTCAACTTCCAAGATATTTATCACTTTTGTACAGTACAGTAAGTTTAAATATTAACTTTTTTAGAAACAAAATCGTTTAAAACATCTTGGAAGTTGACCCTTTCTAATACATTATTTTAATGGCCATTATCGATAATGAATTCAAACAGTTCTGAGACATTGTTGAACGAAGACAGTTCATTAGTTCTACTGCTCGATACTAGAAGGTTCTGTATGTATGAAGTATTTCATCAATTGACAACATGCGTCGTGAGAGAATGATAATATTGTTGAGGAATTTCATACAAATGTTCAAATAAAATTTTCTTTTGATGAAATTTTTTTTCTTGGTGCGTGTACGGGCCCCCAGTCGATGCGAGCCCCCTAGGCAGTTGCCTACTCTGCCTAATGGTTATTCCGACCCTGAATAGTACTCGATATGGCCGAGAAAGGTACCTTTCACGGTAGTATTCTGCTGAAAGATGCGCATTCGCCATGTTGTATCAAAAATTTACGAGGCCGGGCAGCTATCTATCTATCTATATATATATATATATATATATATATATATATATATATATATATATATATATATATATATATATATATATATATATAGTATATATATATATATATATATATATATATATATATATATATATATATATATATATATATAATAATAATAATAATAATAATAATATATATTTATCCTGAAGGACATTACATTAATGTATAGGACACGTCAAAACAATTAACATAGAATTAAATAATTTCTGTAGAAAAATATTCTTCCAGAGTATAGAAACATTTATCCAATAATATTGTGGTAACTTCCTTCTTGAATTTTGATCGACTTAAGGACTTGATCCAGTTGGGCAGGTGATTGAACAATTTGATCCCTACATATGTTGGACACATTTCAAATTTAGAGGTCCTATGAGCCGGAATGCAGATGGTGTAATTATGCCGTGTGTTATAATTGTGAAAACTGGAAGTCGTATCTAACTTTGACAATTTTCCGTGAATAAACAGTAGACAATTTAAGATGTAAATACAAGGCAATGATAAAATTCTATGTTGGATGAATATCGGTCTGCATGATTCTTGGGGTTTCAAGTTGAAAATGAGACGTATACATCTTTTCTGTGATAAAAAAATTCTTGCACCTGCTGCCGAATTACCCCATAGAACCAGGTTATAGTTCAAGTGAGCGAACACCAGGGCGTAATAAATAGTGAGCATGCCCTCCAGAGGCAGTGATTGCTTAAGGCGACTAAGAGCAAAGAAAGACCCATTCAATATTCTGCTGAGATGTTCGACATGACAGTGCCATCGTAAACTTTTCTATATATATATATATATATATATATATATATATATATATATATATATATATATATATATATATATATATATATATATGTATATATATAAAAGATAGTCGAGATATTTCGAGTTATGAACTCATTATCAAGACTGACTACAGGAGAGTATTACCTCTTATTTTATAAAACAGACAAAAGCAAAGGTGATACCTGAAAATCAATTTGTTCGTTTACAAGGGGTAATTTAATATTATGGGCGGAACTCATTTCGAGAATTTCAATACAATGTTCGGAGAAGCCAGTGGTATTTTTATTTTGTAAATTGACTTTTTATGTTCTTCAACACGAATGTTTATATTCCTTACTGTTTCTCCAATATAGAAAGCAGGACATTCGCCGTGCTTTCTGCGCATTTTCTATATTTCTTAAGTATGATTAAATTTTACCTATTAATACTCCTAATGACAGCAGAATAATGAAAGGTCTCCTTCTTCCAAATTTATTAGGGCACCTATCGCTAATAGATCCGAGGATAGGCGTCAAAAAAAATCCAATGAGAGGCGACAAAGCCCATACCATTGTCATATGTTGATGTTCGACTCCAATTTTCAATAGAGTAGGGGACACAAACGCCGTTTCGGCTGCATAAGAAAATTCAATTCCCGTCACTGCCATGGAGATTCGCATTAGCTCCTTCCGCGTCTTCTTCCTGAAACAATAAATTCTCATTTGTGAGTTGTTTGCAAGTTATTGCGAGGAAATTTGCAATTCAACTTCATTCCAAATAAATGTCACTGGGGACGAATTGAGAATTGGTAGAATTCTATACTATCTTGAAACTATATTTGATTGAAAAAAACAACTTTTGTATAATAAATTGCAAAATTTTAGTAGACCCATCTATAATATGTTCCCTCAGCTTTTTGCTTTTTAGCAGGTTTTCACTTTGAAAACCTGCTTATTAAAATGGGTGCGATTAGCATAGTTGGACCTAGGACCATGATAGTTTTTCGTTTCATTTTATGATGCTTGGCACCAAAAACTCAATTTCATATCTCTCTCTCTCTCTCTATATATATATACATACATATATATGTATATATATATATATATATATATATATATATATATATATATATATATATATATATATATATATATATATATCTAGATACAATAAGGCTTAAGCGGGGAATAATCAAGATATTAGGAAATTTTGAGGTCATAAACCCAAGTTATGGTTGGACAAACTTGGAGATGGAGAAACTAAACAATTTACAACGAAGGATTTCGATTGTTTAGTTTCTCCATCTCCAAGTTTGTCCAACCATAACTTGGCTACGCTGTTCTGATGAGAACCAAAAAGTCCGAAACACGTGTAAACAGCTGCTTCCGTATGCGGATTTATGACCTTAAAATTTCCTAATATATATATATATATATATATATATATATATATATATATATATATATATATATATATATATATATATATATGTTCATATGTATGTATTTTAGCGTTGTTTACACGATAAAGGGCGCAATTTTGAAGAAATAGGATTGATTTGAAGATTTGAAGTTTGTAAATAGGTAGTTTCGTATGATGTCTTGGATGGGAATGTTTGTGGTTCGAATTGGTTGGGGGTTGACCCCCCTGAGCGGGAAATGAATCTTGTTTACAGGATAAATGGCGCAATTTTGTAGCAAAAGGGTTGAGAGTTTGTAACTAGGTAGTTTCGTATGATATCTTGGATGAGATTGGTTTTGGTTCGAATTGGTTGGGGGGTTGACCCCCTGGAGGATGAAATATAACTTGTTTACACGATAAAGGACGCAATTTTGAATCAATAGGGTTGAAAGTTTGTAAATGGGTAGCTTCGTATGATATCTTGGATGGGATTGGTTTGAATTCAATGGGGGTTTCTCCCCTGGGGGAGGAAATAATTTTTTTTACACGATAAAGCTCGCAATTTTAGAGAAATAGGGTTGAAAGTTTGTAAGTAGGTATTTTCGAAAAAAATCTTAGATGGGATTGATTTTGGTTCGAAGTGGTTGGGGGGTTGACCCCTTGGGGGAAGAAATGAATGATGTCTACATGATAAAGGGCATAATTTTGAAGCAATAGGATTGAAAGTTTGTAAATAGGTAGTTTCGTATGATATATTGGATGGGAATGTTTTTGGTTCGAATTGATTGGGGGTTGACCCCCCTGAGCGGGAAATAAATCTTGTTTAAAGCTTAAATGGCGCAATTTTGTAGCAATAAGGTTGAGAGTTTGTAAATAGGTAGTTGCGTATGATATTTTAGATGGGATTGGTTTTGGTTCGAATTGGTTGGGGGGTTGACCCCCTGGAGGATGAAATATAACTTGTTTACACGATAAAGGACGCAATTTTGAATCAATAGGGTTGAAAGTTTGTAAATAGGTAGCTTCGTATGATATCTTGGATGGAATTGGTTTGAATTCAATGGGGGTTTCTCCCCTGGGGGAGGAAATAATTTTTTTTACACGATAAAGCTCGCAATTTTGGAGAAATAGGGTTGAAAGTTTGTAAGTAGGTATTTTCGAAAAATATCTAGATGGGATTGATTTTGGTTCGAATTGGTTGGGGGGTTGATCCCTTGGGGGAAGAAATGAATGATGTCTACATGATAAAGGGCATAATTTTGAAGCAATAGGATTGAAAGTTTGTGAATAGGTTGTTTCGTATGCTATATTGGATGAGGTTGGTTTTGGTAAGAATTGCTTTGGGGGTTCCCCAGGAGAAATAAATCTTGTTCACATGATAGAATACGCAATTTTGGGACCATATGGTTGAAACTTTGTATGTAGGTAGTTTCGTATGATATCTTGGATGGTATTTATTTCGATATGAATTGGTTGGGGGTTGACCCCCCGGAGGAGGAAATGCATATTTTTCACACGATAGAGGGCACAAGTTTTGTTTTTTAAATTTGGAACAAAAATCATAATTGAATGAATAGATTTTTTAAACTGTATACGTTTTGAAAACCTGCGATAGAGTTTTTTTTAGATTATTTTCTTCTTTTATTTGAGTAGGTAATTCATTGTAGGAGGTGGTTGCCTGGTAGATGGGAGAGTGTAATGCTTTTTTAGTTCTTATCTTTTTCAGTTTGTTATTCAGGTTGTGCCTTGTATTGTGATTATGTACTTCTACCCTTTTTTTTGAGCGAAATATTCACTTTCAGTAGTCAGTTTTCTATTTTATGAAACGAATTTACTTTCACATGGATAATCTGTTCAGAATTATAATTACTAAATAGGCTGCACGGATAAGTAATACCTACCTAGAGCTACGGTTCCAGCGGAGGAACATTGAAAAACTTTTTTGTTGCTGTTGCTTGTTTCAGTAGATTTTCCAAAATGTTTCTAAATGTTTCTTGAAATTTCTTATGTTTTGGCAACAAATACGACTGTTTCTACTCATCACCGTTTTCCATTATGAGCGGTAAACTTAAGAAGAAAACAGGAAACATGAGTATACAGATCCGTGTTGCTATCGCATTGAAAACGCATCGAGAATGCAACTAGCAGACAGTCTTGTCGCAGACGTTTTCTGTTATTCTTTCCGCGCTTGAATCGTCTTCAATTAATACACCTTATTACCGAACTGCTTCCTTTCCTGAAGACTAATCCAGTATTTGTTTTGCTTTCACTAAAAACGTCTCCGCAGCTAACGCTACATCATCCCCTTGCTACATATTCTAGCCTACTGACAACATGCAGTGAAAACACTAGTTGCGTATTCAAGGAACAATAGGAGACTATTGACAGTTCAAATTGCTTCAGTGGAAACAAGAAATTTAGGTATGTTGCTATAACTTTCTACCCATGGCAACAAGGACAAATATTTAGCAACAAAATGTTCATCGATGTTCCCTCTGGTGGAACATCATAGCTTCATAGGTACTTGTTATAAGCGAGAAACACAAATGAATGATTTTTTGTAAAAAGGAGGTAAATACCAAATTTGATATTCCTAGATATTAACAAGAAACTATACATTTTGATACAGTGTGGTTTGTACTGCTGGAAAAAGTTATTTTCGATAAGTTAACCGATATTAAATCATGTGCAATACGCAGTATTATTATGCAGTGCATGGTTTGCCTTTGAAAAACAAAGGAAAATGAAAGGGGCAGAAAGAGCTGAGTAAAGGTGGTAGTGAAATGCTATTAGAGATAAGTCCAGGAATAATAAATTTCTAAAAGAAGCTCAGAGTAATAAGAGCCAAAGTGTCATGAAAATTTTTCTATTACACAAGATAACATAACTTTATACACTAATACTAATGTGAAATGTATTCAAGAGATTATGTCGATAAAAAATTGCCTATTTTCCTCAGAGATGTATGGCAGCATGGTCCGTATAGGCCAAGCTGCAGAGATTTAGAGAGAGCATTTTGTGAAAAAAGTGTTAGAAGAAAACCAGCTCCGCCATTGTTTGTAAAATTGTTCCACATGATATAGTGATATGTTTTTCACTCGACTTTATTATTTATATCTTTGTTATTAACAATTTCATGCAAAAATCGCGTTTTTTAAGTTTTTCGCTTATGAAATTGAAAATATCAGAGTAATCGTGATGATGTCAATAAATTTATTGAAGAAAATGAAAAGACAAAAAAAATGAGAGGTCGGACGACTCGATCAGACCCTTAGGCTAAGAGAAAATTGGAAAAAACCGGCCAAAATGCAGTTTTTTCAAAAATTCATAACTCGGTTATTTTTTGAGTAGAAGCGTAGATCCTCCGGTTAGTATTATTTATCAATATAAACTTTATTTGTGCGAGGATCAGGAACTGTCCGATACATAGTTTTTGATCTGTGGCCATTTGAATATTTTACTATGCAATTTTCCAGCAGACCTGAATGCGACAGGTATAGTCCGATTTCAATTTACAAAAAAGATTTTGAGAGTAGAATTCTCATAGTTCAAAACGTTAATCTTGGTTTTATTCGAAAACGCTGAGAAATATGTTAAAAATTAAGCTGAACATGACGAAAAATGGCCGAGCGCGTGAGAATAGTTGAAGAGTGGGGGTAGAGCAGCAGGCAAGGATAAGCACGACATTAGAAAGCGTCGGCATTTTGAACATGACGGTTATTTTTCGGCCGTTTTTCGTCACGTTTAGCTTTATTTTTAAAATATTTCTCAGCATTTCCATGTAAAACCAAGATGAACATTTTGAACTATGAGAATTCTACTTTCAAAATCTTTTTTGTAAATTGAAATCAGACCATACCTGTCGCATTCAGGTCTGCTGGAAAATTGCATAGTAAAATATTCAAATGGCCACAGATCAAAAACTATGCATCGGACAGTTCCTGCTCTTCGCACAAATGAAGTTTATATTGATAAATAATACTAACCAAAGGCACTACGCTTCAACTCAAAAAATAACCGAGTCTTTTCATTTTCTACAATAAATCTATTGACTTCATCACGATTACTCTGATAGTTTCAATTTTATAAGCGAAAAACTAAAAAAACGCGATTTTTTGCATAAAATTGTTAATAACAAAGATATAAATAATAAAGTCGAGTGAAAAACATATCACTATATCATGTGGAACTATTTTACAAACAATGGCGGAGCTGGTTTTCTTCTAACACTTTTTACATGAAAAAATCTCTGTAGCTTGGCCTAGTAGGTTATTTTATTGCTCCACTAACAGATCCCTCTGCAGGAAACGTGAAAGAAATAGAACTGAAGTGATCGACAGTAACATAAAAAAATATATAAAAATATAACACTAACAATAGCAATATGACAACTGACCAGTCTGGCACTTAGCTCTAATAGACTTTCAACCGCACCGCTCTTACAACTAGGGCGTTCTTTGAGGAAATGTCGGAACTTCTAGGAACGGAATTGTCACTTAGCTCTTATAGATACGGATTACCACCGGCACATAGACTCCAAATTTCACAAAAAATGTGTTTGCTCAAATTTGGCACCTACCTCCTGTTAACAAAAAATTATTGAAAAGGTTAGAACTATTTCATTCAATAAAAATCGCCTATGAGAGCAACGACTGCTAGATATAAAATTGATGTAATTCCATTCATGAATCAAATATTAATTGGCAAATATTCATCCTCAACGCCTGTTAATTGGATGTTTAATCGGTTGAACGATAACACTTGTTCAATGACTATAATTTCATCATTTTAAACGAGACTGTCTATTGTTTTGTGTGAAATTTTTCAGAATGGAACTTCTCAATTAATCAATGTCAATTGAGACGATGCAACTTTATAATATATAATTTATTTTGATGAAAACCACAACGCATTCGTTGAAACTAGTTACTACCAGTTTTTGTTTATAAAAAAGTTATCAGAATCAATTAAATCATATCGAAGAATTCATGCAATTCAAGAAATTCGAATAAAAAACATCAGTGTCATTGCTGCGTGGTAGTTATTGCATTTATTTTTAAATAACAAGATGACTAATTATTGTCGGGTATAATTTGGTTGGAGTAATTTATAATTCTCTTTTCAAGAGTAAGGGTATGAGGGCAGAGTGGTTTAGCAGGCTATGACTATGTCTCCAAGTGTGAATAGTAATGTATGTCAATCGCTGTATGGAACATTAACATGAGATACAAATTCTTCAAGGTTACTAAAATGTACAATTTGAAGATTTTAGTTTACTAAATCGATCTTTTTTACTCCATTAATCCCATTTATTTATACTCCAGAATATAAAATGAGTTTCTTGAAAAAACACAATAATATATTCAACATTTGACATTTACCAAATGTTATTGGGAAACGACTATTAGTCTAGTCAACAAAAGCTTTTTTGTTCAAATTTTGTCAGCAGTCTTGGAAAAATATGAGCAAGATGTCATTCGGAATAGCATGTACATGTTTTTTGAAAAAAATTAAATTCCACTCGTGAAAATTGTGAAAGTTATAAACAATTTACTGATAAAAAAAAGTTTTGTATATCTATAAAAAGATTCAAAAAGAAGAGTAAATTTTCTGAAAGAAAGTTTCAACTCCCGGAAAATTATTATCAGCATTGGAAAGTAGCAATGATATATATATTTGTAAAACCACTATTTATTATTATTATCATGTGGTGAATTGGAGAATTTATCATCAGGGCCGGCCTAAGGGGTGTGCGAAGTATGCAGCCGCACACTCAAGACTTTTGGAGGGGCATTAAATTGGCCAATTTAAAAAAGAATAATAATAAATTTGGAAAATTTTTAGTAACTGATTTAAATATTGGGCAGAAATATTTAAACTATTCTCGCCGGCATATCCTTGGAATCTTGCAGACTAAAAAGCTGCACACTTCCCGCTACACCACTCGCCCAGCGACGTTGCCAGTTTGGGGAATGAAAAATTAATTCACACAGCTAAAAATCCCAAGCTTCCAATGATTTGCCGCCGACTATGAAAGGAATTTTGTCTTAAAACTATTATAGTTAAAATTCAAGGTAAAACCGAAGATCTGCCCGGCTACCCCAGTGAGTTCTGAAATACAGTAAGTCTGATGCCCTTGACCCAAGGTCCAAGGTCAGTAGAACAGTCGTCTCGTGCGGGACGCGGAAAGTGTTGCTGACTCATCTTCCTGTCTCCCTCCCCCACCCCGACTTTGCTTTTCTAGCCAATTGGCGTCTGAAATTAAGATAGTAAATTCATTTCTCAGAAATAAAAGCAAGAAAAGCCCTTGTATAAAATGTATAATAAAAGAGACTGTTACTATCCTAATAGTTAATAAATTTTTTTTTGTGTTTGCGCCATTAATAAACACTGTAATTATTGGTTCATCATGTTCTGTTGCTTTATTTCTTTTACCCAATGACATATGGAAATTTATCTTAGGTCAGTGGACGGTGATTCCCGCATTAGCTAGGTATTTATTCTTAGAGTAATTGCAGTATAAGCATAAAAATCATTGCAATGTTACCTAGAGTTAAGCTTTCATTAGTTTATTTGACATAATAGTAGTTATAGTACAAGGAAGAGTACTGAACATATCAAGTCAATCAATAATGAATCAAATTTTCATACATAAATTTAATGTTCCACAAGGCGCAAAAGTGCACAAAAACTGTGTTTTTGGACCTTAAATTTCGAAAAATTCCGAACCCTCCAGACCCCCCGGCAGGGGCATAAAATTTGAGTCTAGCACACTTGCAATTTTCGCCTTAGGCCGGCCCTGTTTATCATGGTATCATATTGGTTCATCGACATGTGAAGTTTCACATGTCGATACTATAAACTACACTACCACTTCAACATAACCTATTTATTTGCTGTTCATTTGATTGGCAACAGGTGATTCAAGTTTCAGTCTAGATGATGGTTATTTGTGTTTTTGAATAATTTTCGGAACAAGGCTACCAGGTGTGAATATCTCAGAAATTAACAATCGTAATTATATTTAGCTTCGAATGAATAATGTAATAAGTTATACAGAAAGTCACTTGAGAGCTGACAAGTCTCAAGTACTTTGAGATCAGTTGGTGTTGTTTCGAAGCTATATTATATTAAAATTATTATTATTACTATTAAAATAATCAATTTTCATAACAGAATGAACGATGAGTGTATAAATGTTTCGGGTTAATAAGAATATGTTGCTTTATTTCTGTTCAAAAACTATAACATGATTCTGTACATAGTTCTCTATTTTCAAAGTCTACATTATATATATATATATATATATATATATATATATATATATATATATATATATATATATATATATATATATATATATATATATATATATATATATATATATATATATATATATATATATATATATATATATATATATATATATATATGATTTAACGAACAATGGGAAGGTATTATATAAGTGATTATAAATTTTTTTTGTGATAAATGGAAATATCATATATACGTTTCGAAACAAAACTCTTTTTATTTTTTTTCGCTCTAATTAAAAAGTTATATCAAATTAAAAACACAATTTTAGGATTCCGTACCTCGAAAGGCAAAAACGGAACCCTTATAGGATCACTTTTTTGTCCGTCCGTCCGTCTGTCTGTCAAGACCCTTTTCCTCAGGAACGCGTGGTGGTATCAAGCTGAAATTTATATCAAATACTCAGGACTACTGTCCCTTGGCGCTGTGAAAAAAAGCCAACGCAATCAAAAGATACAGCCGTTTATGCCGCAAATTTCCTCAAATTTTCGACACTCGCAATAAAGGAAAAATTGCGAAAACCGTAAATTTTTGGTTACTTCATATAATAAAATTCTTTTTTTGACGGAACCCTCTTTGCGCGAATCCAGTATCGGAAGTTCCAGAACAAACCTGAGCGCGTGTGACGTCACAATGTTAAATTCTGCTAATCATAGTACCCAGCTGATATTCTGTTTTTTAATCGATTAAATCTTGTTGTTATCGTCAATATATCAATAAATATATCTCAAATATGAAACCGAAAAAGTTATTGTGCTTGTTTCGTACCATTATGTATGAACACTACATAAATAACTACCCAAAAAATGTTTTTAAATGTTCCTCAAGATGTTATACATCAGGTATATTATCGGAATTATCCTTCATAAATACTTTCTCATACATGACCGAGTAAAAGTAGCAATTATAAATAATTTTTTGCACACAATATCAAATATATTTAGTCAATTTAGGTACACATAGAAGCCGTTTACACTGTACTTTCGAGAAATTCCTTTAATTCCTCTTTCCAATCCATTGAGAAAAAGAAATGTTGCAGAAAGTTTGATAAATTCACCCCTTCTATCTGATGATTAATGCACATAAAAGGAGCAAAATGGGAGGTCGCAAACAGGATAATTTCCACCCCCGTTTAGCACAATTATAGAAAAAATACGTTTACTAAGAAATCTGATACTAAGGTCCTCTAAGCTTGTTATTTTGCTTATATTTTGAATTATATATATTTCTCTTTTACAATATAAACATCCTTTTCATAATCGGTGGATTTCTAGGGGGTGAATGCTACTGGTATATATTCACGAATGTATTTCTGAACGCAAAAAAAAACTGATACATTCATATATTATTTATAGGTGACCAATTATGTAAAAAAAATTTGCAGAATGGGAGGGTGCAAACGAGGTTAATTGCCACCATCGTTGAGTATAATGTCATTTATATATTTCAAGAAAAATATGTTAGCTAAAGAAAAATATCAGACTGATAATCTATATGAAAATTCAAAGTATTGTCTACTGCAAAATTTGGAACAGGCTAATATTTTACGTTAAAATATACTTATGTAGTTTTAATAAGTAGTTTACTAGCTATAACTACTCAATATTTTCAATATTGTGTATTGTTCAGAATAATAAAAGGAATCGAACATTGTAATCGAAGAGATCAAGACTGATTCACTCACATAAATGTTTTATATGACCAATAAAATAAAATTTATCGTCATATATGTAACGAAATAGAAATCTCTAAACTGAGCAGTTTAATCATTTTATGTCCTATCTAACAAGTCTTGATAGGCTGATTGGTTTTCACTATGATTGTGAAATATGTTTGATGCCATGAAAAAAATCTATGTGCAAATGGCTGATATTCCGAAAAATTAATGTAATGTCATTATTTCTGGTGAATAAAGTTTATAGTTGGGAATATTGTTAATGAATACACTCAATTGAGCACGCATAAATATTAACTGGGGCTAATAACTATAGTTGAATGTGATAATATTTCAAAAATTGTTTTGGTGTTTCCAGCACTTGTATATTTCGATAACTAGTGTGGATTAGAGTTATACTGATCATATGAATACCAGCTCATACACAATAAAACTTCATCTTCATACGAACTATAAAACGTATACACCATACTGAAGGGAAAATGTCGCCATACCCAATATGTTAAAATTCTTCTACTTATTTCGATCAATTTAATAATTAAAACGTTACCTGTAGAGGTCTGTATAATCGTCTTGGGAAACAGAATCAGCTTCTACATTTCTCTTGAAGAATAATCCTCTTACAAATTCCCCAAATCCATTCGGTTGTCGTTCTTTCCAATTAGCATATTTTTCTCTCAAAATTTCCCTCTGTTCATGAAACCAACCAACGAAACCCGTATATTCGTACAGTTTATCGACCATTCTCACAATCTAATTCACTTTAAATAAAGTCAACGTAAGTACATTTTAATGAACGCGACATTAGAATAATTCAACAGACGGAAAAATCTTTCGGTGATTTTCACCGAAACCACTTGTCGGAGTTTATTAACTTGCTGGTATGTAGGCAACTGCAACTGTTGGATTCACTTAGTCCTTTTAGTTTCAGGCTGAAGGGGTCCTGCGCGTTGAATTTCTTTCATGATATAACTAAATTGATTAAAGGGATGAAATTATTTTCCGTCTTTGAAAAACCAATTGTCCTGATAGTGAAGACGAAACACAAGTTTATAATTATATCGAATGATTCCTCTAAATTCTAAAAGGATTAATTTAACATTATATTGAAAAAAAGTGTCAGTAACTAAGGTCTCATATTCCCTCATTTATTTCTTTCTGCTTCCTGAAAATTTTTAACCCCCTCAGTCAATTTTGAGGGTCTATGGATGTGAACTAAGAACCACGTAAAAACATGTAATCTCTATATTAAAATAGCGTCGTTTAACGAAATGCTCAAAACCTCAAAAACCAAGAAAAAAATGAAAAATGCGACGATTGAAAGAAAATTTCATACCGCCAAAATGCACTTTCCAAACATCAACTTGATCTAGGCACAAATTTCAAACCCTCTAGCTCAATTTATGGGGAATTGAGGGTGCAAAATCCATCTTTTTTGTAACTCCCTACATCCTCCAGAATGCTCTAGAAGACTGCATGACGAATATGTTGTTATAATTAATCACCAGATATTTTAACAATTATAAAAAAAACTTCTGATCATGCAAGCTCCTGCTTCAACCATGAAAAGCATAATGTAACATTCTATAACACAATAATAACTCTTGTATTTTGCATCGATTGGGCCAATGCATGGTGTAAATGAATGAACATATTAAAACAATGGTTTATAAAAACAATTAACACATTTATTAAATAAAATAGATGCTAAATGCAATATTTTAGTTTGCATTTAGCATTGTTTTCATAAACCATTGTTTTAATAACTCTTATTCTGAAATGGCATTCCCAAAGTTTCTTAACGATAAATGAATACATACAGAACTTAATTTCCAAACGTCAGATAATGGTCCTTTTGCTGATTGTTTGGAGCAGGTATAAGTGTCAGTTTTATGACTTTTAGTTCAAGCGGCGTATAAGTGTTATACTCCGGCGGAGTATAACACATACGCCGCTCAACTTTAATTCAATTTATTGGCTTATTTTCGAAATTCAACAATGCAGGTATCTTATATAATGTCACATATGTTCTGTATCATATTTATATATCTAAAATAAAATATAAAGTAACCCATTTTTTACGAACATTACTTTATTTGAAGTTGAAATTTACGGTACAGTTATGTAAAATGGCACTACGTAAAATCTCACTTCTATCGGATTCTGAACTTGTATTGTTGTCTCCTTCTGATACTTTTTCAAAAACGCCTGGATGTCGAGGAATTTCGAAATATCAATATTTTCCCTGATATGTAGCAAGGACCTGATCATTGAATAGAGGCTCCATAGTCAAGAACTCTTCATTTTATGAAGATCTTTCAATTCGATGAAATAACCCAATAAAACATTTTCGGAATACTTCTCTATATTTTCTCGCTGGCAATAATTCAAAAATCTTTGATACGACGCTTCGTAAACGGCCGCGGATTTTGTTAATAATAGCTGCTGCACTGTTAATTTTGCTGCTGCCGCAACTCTTGGTGGCGTGGATGGTGTACTAGATTCATCAGCCATACTACAGTATTTTAGCACAATTGAATACGGCTCTATATTTCTCGAGAAATGAAATTATCGATGTCATTTAATTTAATTCACTGACATTATTTACAGTTGCCATGGATTCAAGCCAAATTATTTGTCCATTGTTATAGTTATTTTCGTAATCCCATACTGTTATTTCGATTTAACGGTATTCAGATGACAATTGAAAAGTCAGTGTTAACGGCCGCCGGCCGTTATAATTTTATAACGGCCGGCGGCCGTTAAGAAATCACGTGTTCAAATATTTATTTCAAAACATCATTCTGGTTACAATAACAATTATAATAAAATTAACTATTTATTTATTTGAAAAGTAATTTGACAATTGCTTTTATTTGAAATGTCTATCTTATTGATTAGAGATTTACCATCTATAGCAACAGTTTTTGAACTTGTTGTCGGTGAAGCCTCATTATTATGAAAAAGTTGTCTCGTTATCTTCATTCTCTTCGAAACTGAATTTTCAATATACGACTCCGCCACCGCAGAGTCCCAACCTCCAAGTTCTTTTACCGATAGTAGATCGCCACCATTTTCTACAAGCATGGTAGCCGAGGATCTGCGAAACGAGTGCCCTGTGTAGAGCTGAGGGTTTTCTAATTTTAAGAATGCTGCAATCTGAAAATAAATTTCTGTTGGTAATACTCTAATATGGTGCAAGATTTAAAATAACTAACCTTGAAATGTCGATGTTGTCATAAACTCTCAAAGCAAGTTTCAACATTGAAATCTTCGTCTACAGCGAGTTGGGAGAATAAACCTTCGATTCTTACTATTCTACTTAATTCTTGCTATTACGCCAATTTTCAAAATTTTCATATTCTTTTTTATACCGCTGTTGAGTTATTGCCGGCAGTAAATCAACACTCGCTGCACATGATTCTTCCAATATTTCAAAAGGAATTTCATTTTATTCCTCAATTTCATCCATAGTCGTCGTTACAGCGAACTTGCGAACACAAAAAACTGACGTTGTTTATAAAATTGCCAAACAGTTCCATGACAACAGAGCGCACGACGTTGGGATTTTTTATCAGAATTACGGGGTATGGGGTTTGTTTTTTCTTCGGAATCAAAATGTAATCTTCCAACGGAATTACGAAAAGTCTTTAACGACACACGGCCGATACGCAAATAACGGATTCGGTTAGTTATACAATATCCAACCTCATCCGTTATTTGCTACATATCGGCCTTGTTACGTTAATAACTATAACGTAACAAGGCCAATATGTAGCAAATAACGGATGAGGTTGAATATTGTAATCCCGTTGAAAGATTATATTTTGATTCCGAAGAAAGAAAAAACCCCGTACCTCGCAATTCTAAAGAAAAATCCCAACGTCGTGCACTCTGATGTCATGGAACAGTTTGACAGTTTTATAAACAACGTCAGTTTTTTGTGTTCTCAAGTTCGCTCTAACGACGACCATGGATGAAATAGACGAAATTGAGGAACAAAATCAAATTCCTTTAGAAATATTGGGAGAATGATGTGCAGTGCAGCGAGTGTTGATTAACTGCCGAAAATAACTCAAGAGCGATATCAAAAAGAATATGAAAATTTTGAAATGCGGCGTTAAAGCAAGAATGTAAAGGTGGTTAGTAAAGATGTATTATTAGCCTATGAGAAATGAAAATCAGAGGTTTATTCTCCCAACTCGCTGTGGACCAAGATTTCAATTTTGTTATTGTAAGCAGAATGATGTTTTGAAATAAATATTTGAACAAGTGATTTCTTAACGGCCGCTGGCCGTTATAAAATTATAATGGCCGGCGGCCGTTAACACTGACTTCTCAATTGTCATCTGAATACCGTTAAATCAAAATAACAGTATGGGGTTACGAAAAATCAAAATAACAGTATAGAATTACGAAAATTTGTCATACAGGAGGTATAATTAGATTATATACGCTTTTAATATCCACGAATTTTCCGATTTTCAAATGCAAATCATTTGAAAATAAAACATTGTATTTTATTCGGAGTATAAGGTACATTATATGACTCGCAGGGATTTAACGAAACATCCCTACTCAGTCACATAATGTATTCCTTGTACTCCTAATAAAATAAATATCAATATTTCTCAAAATTTTCGCAAAATGATGAAATGACATGTTATATCTCATAGAAAAGCTCCAATTATTTGATAGAAATCTGCTGATTAAATGCATCCCTATTCATAAAGAAATAATTTCCATAAAAAATATTATTCCATATCATTTGATTGAATGATGATTAAAATTTTTCCTTCTTTCCTATATCCAATCACCACATTTTCGGTAATGCATATAAATATCAAACTATATTGTACTGATGAAAAATACCTAAAAATCAATATAATCAATCTATAATGTATTTTAATAAAAACGAATGATTTTTCCAAGTTGAAAATCCAAATTGTTTCCTGTTTAAATAAATATGATATAGAATTTTATCGGAAAATCATATGAAATAATTGATAGCTGACCAAACTTGAAATTTATAAGGAAATAAATTGCATCAGTTGAGTATTTCAGTTATGTAGCCTGTAGGACTCAATTACCTGTTTAAAATACGTATAATAATTGTTCTTGAAAAGTAATATTCAAATTAACTTAAAGTAGTAGTAATTAGAAATCTTAATAGGATAAACACTACGTTAATTGACTGAAATTTCGTGTATATTCTATTTTCAGCTGTTTATTTATTTCGAACACAAAACCACTTGATTTTACTTTGCTTATTACCACAAAATTTAATAAAATATATGCTCATATTACAATTTCGTTCTCACGACCATCATACAGAAGATCTAATTTAGAACTAAATACATTTAATTCAGAACTAAATACAAAACAACGTTTGTCTCTTATATGGTAGGTATAAGCTCTCCAGGGGGCGAGGAAATTCTGCTATAGTTATTAGGTGTAATAATTTTTCAAGAAAATAAATCAAAGAATGGTTTCTAAAATAGATTTTCCAAAATTTAAATTTTAAATATTCTTAGATTACATTACGGTTTGAATATAACAAATATAGGCGAATAAATCAAGTCAATCTTGTCGTTTCAAAACATTACCGTTTGTATTATGATTGAGTTTGAAAATTCCTAATGATTCTAAATAATCCTATTTGAATACCAAAAACGAAACTTTTACTACGTTTATTATCACAAAAATACTTTGAAAAATGTAAAACTGCGATTGCAATTTCGGTCACTAGACCATCATCGAGCAGATTGAGTTAAGTACCTTGATAATTATAGATTTGACGCTTACGGGTGAGGATGAATTATTGCAGGTACCTAAATAGACAAGAGGAACATATTTCAAGAAGGGCTAATCGAGTGAATTGCACAAATTGGTACAATACAATGTTCTTAGAAAAGTCATTATTGTTTAAATACACTAAATATAGGAGAATATATCAAGTCAATCTGGTCGTTCAGCAAGATATCTTTTGCATTATTATTGAGTTTAAAAATTTCTAATGATTCTAAGTAAGTAAGTTTGGTTCCTTTCGGTAATTTGTGCATAATTTGGTAGTAATCTATTTGTAGAAACGGGTGGTGATTTTCGCGGCAATGATTTGAAAACGTTGAATCCCTTTTATTTAAAAAAAAATATTATTGGTGTTCTTTGAATCTTGTCTTGAACGATCGACCAGTCTGACCTATATACACTCCTTTACATAGAGGACAAATCAACTTGTAAACTTCTGAACTTTCAAATTTTGAAGTGATATCTTTAGCAATTTCTTTGATCTAATTTGGTTTTTTTCGACAATCTTTGCATAATATAGAAATTATCTGTTAGTGGAAATGTGTGGTAGTTTGAAAACGTTGAATGTGTTCCATTTTTAAAAAAGATTGTCGGTGTCTTTAGAAATGGGAGATAGTAACTTGTAGTGAACTCCTGATTTTTCAAATTTTGTCGTGACATTTAAGGCATTGAATAAAACTCTTGAGGATCCTTTTTTTTGTTTGAAAGCAATTTTGAAATTACATTTCGGTATGAGATTATAAACTATATCTGTTAGTCTACTAAAATATATTAAAGATGTGAATTTTTCAGACTTTCCTCATGCTTTTGTTTACAAGTTGAGTACGTTCCTTATTTTATCTATCATGCTTGGATTTAATCCATTATTTAAAGCTACTGTTTTGATAATGAAAATTTCATTCTTCATTTTGGCACAGATGGTGTAATTGAAAGTGCTTTATGAATCATAGAGTTAAAGGGTGGTTATTTATTTGGGAGAGGATGGGTTGAATTACACATATCCGTGAAAGTTGATTTTCTGTATTTCGTGAAAATAGTTGAATATAAAAAATTGTGGATCCATTTCCTTTTTTAACTTGAATTTTGTATTTGTGAGAATGCTTTAAATATAATTCAAAAACTGGATTAGCTTTTCTTTATTTTATATTCATATTTATATAGGTATATCAAATTTGAATGGAATTAGCATTTACTTGGTAAAAGTTCATATTCATAACTTTATAAAGAAATAAAAAGCTAACTTTTCACAGGTTGAAATAAAAATCTATTCATTGACTTCATCTCGTACTAATCTATGGTATTACAAAACAATCTATTTATACGAAAATTGAATATAACAGAGGGGTTCATAGAGAAACTAAATAACAATAAGCAGTTATTGGTAGCTACATTGAACATATTATACCCTAAAAAGGGGCCGTCGGCTTGCTTTTCGTCGGAGGCACTGCACTGGGTGGTGGGACCTAAGGGCGCCACGTAATTTTTATAATTGCATTCAAGTAATGGGAAATAGTTCTTAGTAAGTTCATAAAAATACGAAAAATGAAACAAGTCGAAATCTTAGACTTATAATACAGAACTTCGAAGCAGGTGAATACAGGATAAAATTATAAATAGCTAGTTAAGGAAGGAAACAATAATAATCATATAGTAATAGCTAACAGTAGAATAAATAAAATAATTAATTACAGAAGCGTAGCGCTACGTTCCCCTCACATAGTATAATTTAATTACTGACAAAGATAATTTCTATTTTTTGAAAGTTGATATACACAAAAAAATATTATTTTTGAATTAAGTTTCCCACTTCCTTCGGGATGAGGCAACTAAGAGTTTTCAAGTGGTCCTAAGATAACAGGAATGCGGATACACTTGGCAACGTAGGCTTCTGCATTCAGCGTCAAATTAGAGGTATAAATCGACTTACCCCGACTTGAAGTAAATCTATTGGCAAAAAGACAACCTCTTATCAATCGGCAGGTTTAGCTGTTGAGCGTCCAATCAAATTTTTGAGTTGAAACCAAAGTTAAGGTTGAAATGGAAAAGAAAATCTGAAGTACAAACTGAAGTACAAACTGAAATTGATGTTCGAATATCCTCTATTGAATTATAGCTTCACTGAAAAAAAAGTATTTTTGCATCATTGCGTGGCCAGAAAACTTATGTACTGCATTTACTTACATAGTATGGCACATCCCCAATCAAAAAACTATAAAAATGCAATTTCGCCTTCGGTATGTGATCTCACTAACTGTGAAGTGTTCACAAGCAAAGGTAAACGGAAAATGATTGAATTTGCCAGATGCAATATCTTTCTCTCAATGTGCTATCAAATTCTCAAGGACGTTTCACCGAATGTGTAAGGGTTTATTTACTTACAAAGACACGAAAATTGCTAACTATAATAGACTCGGAAAATTTTACCGTCACAATATTAAAGAGAGAGGAAGGGTTTACTTCAATCTGGTCGTTAACTAGGTTTCCGGAATTTTTATATTTATTGATGTATAGGGATTCCCAATAGTTGGTTTTATGGAGACTATTTTCTAATTGTAATATATTATAATTGTGATTAAAGGTATGTTTTTCTTGAATAAGATGGCACGCATAATTAGAGTCATATCTTAATATAGCTACGTTAGTGTTCGTGTATTCGAGTTCTGAAATTTCTAATTGTACGTCCTGTATAGAATTTTTCACAATCGTTACAGTCGAGTCTATAAACACCAGTACGTTCATCTCTATGAATTTTTGATTTGTTCTTTTTGATCAATTTTTCAATGCTATTGTTGGTTTTATATGAAATTTTGTTTATGAAAAAACTATTTCAGGTTTTCGGAAGGTTTGCCCAAGTATGTTGAACTGTTAAATACTGTACTTTTCTCGGATATAAGTGGGTAAACTTCTGAAATTGCCATTTTGTATTTATTCCTCTGAATGAGGCTGTCAATCATATTAGGTGAATAACCATTATTTACTGCCATTTGTTTAATTATATGCAATTCCTTTCGAAAATTAGCTTCGGACAACGGAATTTTGAAAAGCCTTTTCCGGAAACCTAGTTAACGACCAGATTGAGGTAAACCCTTCTCCTCTTCTTAATCTGTTCAATGTACCTACCAATAGCTCTAAATGAATTGCTTATTGTTATTTAGTTTCTCTAGGAACCCCTCTGTTATATTCAATTTTCGTATAAATAGATTGTTTTGTAATACCATAATTTAGTACGAGATTAAGTCAATGTTATGACGAAATGCGTTTACTCAATAGAATTTTATTCCAACCTGTGAAAAGTTAGTATTTCTTTATAAAGTCATATATCAAATTTGTCAACTTGTTATTTATTTACTGATTTGATATTCATTTTGTCAGATACCCCCATATTCTATACAGGTAACGACAGTCCTAAAATTCACAAATAAATGAAGCAGAATCTAATGTGTACTTTTACCAACGAAACTGTGAAATAGATAATTTAAAAAATTTTCTTTATATCACATGGGGAACTCTTATTTTAGATATCGATTATCCACGGATAAATTATAATCCTAATCTGTCGTGTCAATGAAAAAATTCAATTATTTTTGTCTTATCTTTGGGTTTCGTTTCAATACGTAACGCAAACTGTGAACCGAAACCGTTGAAGTTCTAAGCCAATTAGTTGGCTATGACAACAAACCGGCAAATGAAGGCTTGTCGTTGAATTTGTCGTTCTAGTGAACACTGAATTCTACGAACAATTTCATAGTCACTGCGTTTTCATTACAGTCTGTGGATTCGGGAACAATGAATTCCTCATGCTATGTTTGATAGAAAATATTTTAATTATTTTATTCTCATTGGCAATATGTTGATAGATGTATGCCAGTATTTTTAGTCATTACGTTTCTTTACAGTTATTTTGTCTGTATCCCTGACACAGAAGACACATATTTGTACGTTCATGAATAACTTGGAAGAAAGAATATTCAATTCTGATAATAATTTAATTACTAACGTTTCATTATGGAGGCTGTATGTAGATGATATTTTTTGTATTTGGACCGGTACAGATAGCCAGTTAGATAATTTCCTTAAATATATAAACAATTTCTACAACTCGATTCAATTTACAAAAGAAGTAGAAAACGAAAACGGTAACTTGAATTTCTTATACGTTCAGATTGCTAGGAAAATGAATTCTCTTACTTTCAACATTCATAGAAAACCAACCTTCACAGATAATTTAATTCACACCGACAGTAACCAACACATTAAAATAAAACTCAGTGTTTTTCATTCGTTCATACATAGGTTGTTCACTATTCTATTATCGGAAACAAATTTTCAAACCAAAGTTAATACAATTAAATTATAAGCCACCAATAACGGTTACAATGAAAGTCTTATCGATAAGCTCATTGGGAAAAAACGAATAAAGAGTCTGTTGCATTCAATATACCCCACGCAAACTATTAATGAAGAACAAAAATACTTCCCAACAAATTATGTGCCGAATTTGAGTAGCAAAATTTGTAACAGACTATCGAAAAATAACGTTTAAACAGTTTGTACAAATAAAAGAAACTTGAAGTCATTCTTGGTCAATAATAAAGAATAATCTGACATCGGAGAAAACAGTGGTGTTTACAAAATATTTTGCGACGAATGTCCTGCTTTCTATATTGGACAAACAAGAAGGCATATAAACATTCGTGTTAAAGAACATAAAAAGTCAATTTTACAGAATAAAAATACCACAGGCTTCTCCGAACTTTGTATGAAATTTAATCATTTCCTGGATTTCAACAAAACCAAATTGTTACATTCAGGTAACAAAGGAAAGCGCTTTGACCTTCTTGAAATTCTCGAAATAAGTTCCGCCCATAACTGTAAACTACCCCTTGTAAACGAACAAATTGTTTTTCATGTATCACCTTTGCTTTTGTCTGTTTTATAAAATAAGATGTAATACTCTCGTGTAGTCAGTCTTGATTATGAGTTCATAAGTCGAAACATGTCGACTATCCTTTACTGCTAAATACATTATCTAAATATTTTTATCTAGTGAAACTTAAGCCAAGTATGTTTTATTTCAAAGTTTAAACTTTACAATTTATGAGCTGAAGAAGGGAAGATGAAATTGATTGCTGAATAAATACTGCTGTATTAACTATTCAATTTCACTCATATGATGAATCTTGTTAATCAGATACCTACTGAAATACCAATAACTTCATCACCTCAGACTATATTTTGGAAGAATACAATTTCAAGTAAATATTACACTGAAAACGCAATTCAGATTTCATGTAAATACTCAATGAACATTCATTTATCGATTTTACTCGTTCTTAAATATTCTGTAATGTCGTTAACCTTTGACAAAATGACATTATTTACATCCCGTCCGAAAATGCCTATTTCAGTGCCTATATAAATCCTTCTATTGTAAATTAGCATGTGACACATTTACATGACGGAAATAGTAAATACTTCATTACTCTATTTGGCCTGATTATCAAGTTCAGTTTGCAGTGAATGCACGTAATAAAATTTTATAAGCTTATTGAAAAACGATCGGAGAGTTTACACTCTCTTCTGAATATATAATTTTCTATCGAAATTACCTTGACTATTTCTTGTATAGAAAATAAATGCAATAAATGAAATATTTTATATGGAACATCTGATTGATTTTTCACTCAACATTGGTATATATATATATATATATATATATATAGATATATATATATATATATATATATATATATATATATCTATATATATATACCATATTTTTGGTTCTTATGGATGTCAAACAGCGTGTTGCTTTTAAGACTGTTGATTTTATTTATAAGATTAAGCATAGGATGGTATCGCCATACTTGACTGAAAGTTTCAGGTATGTCTTTGATGTTCATGATTATGGGACTCGAGGTCGGTGTAATATATATGTTGATACGTTTAATACCTCACAGATGAATAAATCCACTCTAAGCAGGGGAATCAGGCTCTATAATGGTCTGCCTGAGTCCATAAAATATTGTAATAGATATAAAATTTTCAGAAATAAATTGTATAAATATATTTTAGAATTATGAAAATGGATTGTGGAAATCTTCTTTGTAAGTTGTTGTAATAGCTTTTAGCTAAATAAATATTATTATTATTATTATTATATATATATATATATATATATATATATCTATATATATATATCTATATATAAACATAAGTATATATAGACATTTTTTTCACGATTTAATTTACAGTTTGCCTGGGATAAGGTCACTTGTAACACAGAATATTCATTATAACAATTATTTATTAACTTATAGATATTAGTTTTTTACATATAACAATTATTTCTTCGCTTACACGTTTCGACTGTGGAGTCATCTTCAAAGGTACAATCGTATCACGATCATTAAATCTCATTCTCTCACGTGGCTGGTAACTCTGCATGTTCAATGAATTATGTTTTACATATATTGGGCCGA
Organism: Cynegetis impunctata; assembly: GCA_030704885.1. Taxonomy (NCBI): domain Eukaryota; kingdom Metazoa; phylum Arthropoda; class Insecta; order Coleoptera; family Coccinellidae; genus Cynegetis; species Cynegetis impunctata. The sequence continues at coordinate 172,929 of JARQZK010002921.1, read as the reverse complement.
AATATCGATGCAATTCATGATTTTAACAGACCGTCGAATTGGTCTAAAACGGATATCTGAAGCATTGAATATTTCATCCGAACGCGTTCATCATATAGTTCATGTCAATTTGGACATGAGAGAAATTGCTGCAAAATGGATCCCCAAATGTTTGAATGTTGACCAAAAGCGTGCAAGGGTAGTAGCATCGGGTTCGATCTGTGCTCGATTTGAAAACGCTGTAGACTTCTTAAACCGAATTGTTACTATGGATGAGACTTGGGTACATTTCTACGATCCAGAAACAAAGCAACAGTCGATGGAATGGCGACACTCCGATTCTCCAAGACCTAAGAAGTTTCGTGTCCAAAAATCTGCTGGAAAAGTTCTTGCTTCAGTTTTTTGGGATTGCCATGGAGTAATCATGATTGATTTTTTGGATTAGGGTAGAACAATAACTGGAGATTACTATTCGACATTACTGACCACTCTACGGGAAAAAATTAGAGAGAAAAGACGTGGAAACCTATCCAAAGGTGTTTTGTTTTTGCAGGACAACGCCTTTGCTTACAAATCTCATGTTGTCATGCAAAAAATTCGTGATTTAGGGTTTGAATTACTAGAACACCCCCCTTATTCACCAGATTTGGCTCCGTCCGACTATCATCTCTTTCCTCAACTGAAAAAAAGTTTAAAAGGTCGTAAATTTTCTTCCAACGAGGAGGTAATAAAAGCTGCGGAGGTCTGGTTTGCAGAGCAAGAAGAAACATTTTTTTTTAAAGGTCGTGAGACGTTGCAGGTTCTCTGCAATAAATGTATACAATTAAGAGGAGAATATGTTGACATTGAAATTTTGTTTGGTTCTATAATAGGCTAAGAATTTTTCAATATATCCTCGTATATATATATATATATATATATATATATATCGAAAAAAATGATTAGAGGAAACCATATGGCGGTAGGAAGGTTGTGAAAGTTTGGGAATGGGCAACAAATGAAGAAATAGTGCGAACTCAAAGGATGAGGTGGTTAGGGTATATAGCAAGATCAGAAGAGGGGAAAAAGGAGAGGAAGATCCATGACGAAATGGATGCACGTGGTGATGAGAAACTTACAGAAACTAGGAAAACGGGACAGTAGTATGTCAAAGCTGAATTGTCTGCAAAAACAAACTTCTGTATATAGTCAAATAAATATTCAAGACGAATACTATCATCAGCACGGTTTTTTTCGACCCAAATTACACACTGAAAGCAACTTCCCAGCGAGAAATTTTTTTTTTCAAAAAATGTTCCGTCAACCCCTTCCAGATATAATATCAATTTTCAACCTTTTATTTCTGATTGAAAATCGGTTAAATTAGGTAATTTCGATTGAAAATAATGATTTCGACAATAGTTTCCACCTAGCATGCTTAATTGACCATGTGGGTGGTGCGAAAAATCGAGATTTAACGGTTGCCGAAAAATTATTCATTTCCAAACGAAAAACGCTAGCAGTCTGAAATTTTGGTATATTATACAGAAAGGATAGATACATGCCGGAACGAACTGAGAACTCCATCAGATATCAGGAAAAGGTTTTAGTCAAAGCTGAATTGTCTGAAAAAATAATCTTCTGTATATAGTCAAATAAACATTCGTGAAGAAAACTATCGTCAACATGGTTATTTTCAACCCAAATTACATACTGAAAGCAACTTTCGAGCGAGAAAATTTTTTTTTATTTTCAAAAAATTTGATAATGAAGGCAAGTAGGTGTGCAGGAGGACTAAGAGAAGGAATAAAGGCAAAGGAAGTGCATTGGGGAACAAGACGGAAGAGGAAGACAATTATATTACTACCATTAATGTATGGATGTGAAACTTGAGTAGAGAATAATAAAATACGAGAAAAGTTAGACATATGGGACAGGAGGATGCTAAGAAGTATATATGGAGGAAAAAAATTAAATGGTATATGGGAAAGAAGAATGAATGAAGAGATGTATGGAGAAAAGAGAGTGCCTGAAAAGGTGAGGGAGAGAAGACTACAATGGCTAGGATATTTGGAGAGAATGATGGAGAATAGAGAGGTTGGAAGCGGTCCGAGGGTAAGAGAAGAAGAGGAAGACCAAGGAAAAGATGGAGCGGAGCGGTGATGAAAGACATTCAGAAGAGGAAAATAGCAAACTGAAAAACGAGGGCAAAAAACAGACGGGAGTGGAATTTTCATTTAGTTTTTTAAGAATATTTCCTTTAACTGGGTTTTCTTTTTACCTGTACGAAATGAAAGCCTTATTATATATATATATATATATATATATATATATGTATATATATATATATATATATATATATATATATATATATATATATATATATATATATATATATATATAATATATATATATATATATATATATATATTATATATATATAAATATATATATATATATATATATATATATATATATATATATCTATATATATATATATATATATATATTTATATATATATATATATATATATATATATATATATACATCTGAAGATGGGCGTCGGTCCGTTGAATGTATCTATATTTACAATTTATTTTTATGGAAAAAGGTATTCCACTGTTAAAATTGAAAACTATTTTTGCTTATGAAGTAATTAACTTTTCCTATGAACTCGTTTGTTATTGTGAAATAATGTGTGTATTATGTCTGAAATTTGACAGGCGTTACTCAATCTAATTTCACACAAGACTATTGGAACAAACTGCGTACTTTTTGATTTAAAAGTAGAATTAACCTTGGCATCTTCAATGAAAACAAATTGAGTTAATTTATATATACGAAATATTATTAATTGGTCTATTTTTCGAACTGTGCGTGTTAACATCGAATATAACTCGACTATGCTTCCTTAAATGGTGACATTCCATGTATAATTTTCGAAGTAAAACATTGATAAATGAGAAATAAAGATTTTATCTAACCTTACACTCTCATTTTCACATCCGTTTGATGAATGAGAATGCTGCTTGTGAATATCCTTCGAAAGTGAAAATGTGAAGGCCCCACCTGGCTAATTGTAATAAAAAGATTTTCAGACATATAAATTATATCAATTAGAATACTAATTATTTTTCTCAGTTTTTTATTTTAATCAATTTCCGTTTTCGGAATGACTGTACTAACAAATTTTTAAATAATTCAAACAAAATTTGACTAGAGGAGCAAATTTTTCTTATATATATATATATATATATATATATATATATATATATATATATATATATATATATATATATATATATATATAAATATATATATATATATATATATATATATATATATATATATACATATATATATATATATATATATATATATATATATATATATATATATATATATATATATATAATATATATATATATATAATAATTATATATATATATTTATATATATAAATATATATATATATATATATATATATATATATATGTAAATAAGTTCTCCCATAATTTTCTAGAAATCCGCTTAGCTTTAAAGTTGCAATAAAAAAACTACCCCTTTCAGTCCGTCCTGAATCTAATTCAAATAACTTATTGCATGAAGTTTTTCAAACATTAAAATATTTTATCATAATAAGTCATTTTTCTTGACTTCATTTGTCTTTTTATATTCAAGAAAGAATCTTCTTGGCTCTTTGAGACAATTTTTTTGCACTGGGATTCGGCTTATTTTCTAAATTAAGCTAACAATAACTATAGATTAGAAACTCAACGTTGCCCCATCTATCCGGCTCAGGTTGTAATGCACGAACTTACCTCTACCCATATACTATTTGTATATTCGACTTGTTCTACAGCGCTATGGTAGACTTTAGGTGGAACTAAAATTAATATATTACATACTAACTTGAGCCACTTTTTGGAAGAAAGAATTGGCCATAGAACTGTAATGAAAGAAATCACGCGGGAGAATTTGAATTGAAAAATAGGGTTATAAAAGACCCACCTTGAAATTGATAGCATTTAATAGTTTTTATGTTACATGATCCGTTCATCATGCAAAAACAAACCTGAGCCACATATACGGCTCAGCTTTGTTTAACTGGCTCAACATTGCACGTACACTTTGCTATCGTTGGCTCAGCTTCGTTAGAATTCTATATATATATATATATATATATATATATATATATATATATATATATATATATATATATATATGTATATAAAATAACTTCGAAAACCAACTAAAAGGTATCTGTTCGTGGGGCTGCAGTCAAAATCTTGGGAGTGCCAAGGAAAAAAGAAAAAACTCCTTTTGTATTCGGTCAGTGCTTGAAAAATAATAAATCTCCGGGCTTAGACAATATAACAGCTGAAATCATGAAAAATATATCGTCGGAAATATCATCCCCTCTTTGTTTTATTGTCAATTTAATAATGGAAAAAGGTGTATGTCCTCAGGAATTCAAATCAGCTTTGATAGTTCCAGTACATAAGAAAGAACCGGTAGCAGTGCTTTCGAATTTTAGACCTATATCTTTAATAAGCAATTTTGCTAAAGTGCTGGAAAAAATTTTGAAGATAAGGTTGGACTGTTTTTTGGACAAATATAGGCTTATATCTGATAGACAGTATGGATTCCGAAGAGGCAAGTCTACAGAAAACGCAATTCACCATGTTGTAGAGCAAATGTATGGGGCAATGGAAAGGGGATCACCTGCATTAGCTGTATTCCTCGATCTTGCGAAAGCTTTTGATACCGTCGATCATGCACAACTATTAAAAATACTTCGTGATACGGGAATAAGAGGAATACCCTATAAATTATTCAAATCATATTTGGAAAAACGAACACAGTGCGTGAGGATAGGAACCAATACAAGCTCACATAGATTGGTTCATTGTGGAGTGCCTCAGGGAACAAAACTTGGTCCTGTTTTGTTCACTATATATATAAACAGTATACTTACTCAGGAGTCTTTGGGAAATGTCATATGTTTTGCTGATGACACAGTTATTATATATAGAGACGAAAATTGGCAGGATTTGAAACAAAGAGCAGAGAAAGACCTGGCAGGTTTGTTTCAGGCTTTCAGTCACAAATTGCTTACCATAAATAGTGAGAAAACAGTTTTCCTTCCTGTGGCCAGCTATAGTAATCATCTGCCATCTTTTGATAAATTAAGCATAAATGTTGACGAGGATATAATATCGATAAAAAGGGCACTGAAAGTAAAATACCTGGGCGTAGTTATCGATTCTCATCTTAGATGGGATCAACATGTTCTTCACGTCACTGCCTCATTGAGAAGTATGCTGGGTAAGTTCAAATACTTGGCACAAATCTTGAATCTACCAGAGATGAAAGTACTCTACTATGCTTTGATACAGACTAGACTTACATATGGTATGTTGGGATGGGGTGGAGTGGCAAATTGTCACCTAAAAAAACTGCAAGTTTTACAGAAGTTGTTTTTGAAAAAGATGCTGAGGAGAGATATGACATACTCCACTGAGTATGTTTTTCGGGAGGCTGGAGTACTCGATTTAAGAAAGTTATATTTCCTTAGGGTCGTATGTTTTTATTATATTAATAAAGGCACCTTGAAATTAGACCCCATCGATTACAGCTACACCACCCGGGCCAAAGCGATGGAGAAACTGAGAGCCCCTGTCGCCGTCAAAACGATAGGACTTAGACATGCAGCCTATCTGGCTCCACGTTTTCTGAACTGCCTACCGAAAGATCTCTCTATTCACACATCTCACTCGTATTTGTGGTTTAAGGACAAAGTGAAAAAGTTCTTAGTAGAAGAGGAAAGTGATATGTGCTCATCATTTTTTAATTAGGGTTTTTGATTGATTTCAGATAAAATATGGGGGTGTCTACACTATTTTGCAAAGAATGTTTTAGTATATTATATCCACAGACAGCTTCGGCTTTGTGGAACAAAGAAGACTTATGTTGAATCTGTCAATGCTTATTTGCATCAGGGTTAGAGGGTTAGATATTGAAAATATTTTCTGTTTCTGTTTTTTTTACATCTCTTTGGTTGAGATATATTTTGTATAACGCTGATTCTTGATTCAATAAACATTATTTATTATTATTATTATTATTATTATATATATATATATATATATATATATATAATTATTTTTATATGAAAAGGTGACCCAGGAGTCCGCGAAACAATACTTGGTAATTTCACTCTTATCTGCAACAGTCTCTTGCAGAATGTCATGCAGTAATGGATATTCAGTTTTAAAAAATTCAGTTTTTTTTTAACTCGAGGGACCTACAGTTTAAAGCCGGTTTCGAACGGCCAATGGGCTTGTAAACGATGCACATTACCCAATAATTTAATCATATATATATATATATATATATATATATATATATATATATATATATATATATATATATATATAGAACCACTAAATTCCGGACATACACAAACCCAAGAGCAAGGTGGGACTCGAACCCACAATCCTCGGTTCACAAAAAAATTCAGTTATTGCCATTTACAATTTGTCAATTTCAACAAATCGTAGTAGGTGATAGACTATCGCTTCCGACTCTGCCTACATCACACAAGTTATGTTGAATAGCTGAAAAGATATAAAAATCTCTGTTTGAAAAATTCATTGTTGAAATTTAGTATATATTATTTTCTTCTAAAAATTTTGATAAGTTTAAATATATATTTGTATATCTTTATGTGTAAAAACTCACACACAATTCGAAGAAAACTATGTTTCACACTAAATGATTGTCAAATATAAGATATTTTAATTGAATTTATAATATATGTATACCTATAATTTATGTATATATATATATATATATATATATATATATATATATATATATATATATATATATATATATATATATATATATCAGCATTCCCCCGCGATTTGTTTTTGATAAATCCTACTCAATTCACACAAACAGTGGAAATGAGACCTCCGATGAAGGAACGATCAATATTTTCACGGACGGATCAAAGCGAGAAAAAGGAGCAGGCTGTGGAATATATTCGAGACACCTGCGATTTCAACTTAAGTGGACAATGGACAAATGTGCCAACATAGTGCAGACAGAGCTAACGGGCATAACAATAGCCGCGAACGAGATTGCTCGTAGGAACATAACGAACAAAACCATTAAAATCTACACAGATAGTAGACAATCGTTACTGGCCCTGAAGAATCATAAAATAACTTCACAGTCACTATGGGAATGCCATCAAGCACTTGCGGGTGCAGCCCATACAAACCAAATTATGGTGTGCTGGGTTAAAGGCCACTCGAGATGCAATGGCAACAAAAAAGCTGACGAATTGGCTAGAAAAGCAGCCGGCCTGAACATTTTCGGTCCTGGCCCTTCCAGCCTACTACCGCTGACAGCAAAGTCACAAATGATGAAGGAGAACACCCATCAAAAATTCAAAATCCTATGGGATGAAACAACCACCTGCAGACTTGCCAGGGAACTTTTAAATTATCCCAATAAAGATGCAGCAATGACTTACCTGTCGATGCCCAGAGGAAAACTACGCAATGTCGTGGGTATTTTAACGGGACACTGCCAACTTCGGAAGCCCTTATTTAATATGGGATTAAGCGACACACCTCTCTGCAGAGGCTGTGAACAGGAAGACGAGACAGTACAACATGTCCTCTGCGAATGCAATGGGGCCTAAGTGCTGTGGTCTCGACTGCACTCCCAAAAATACAGAATACAGAATATATATATATATATATATATATATATATATATATATATATATATATATATATATATATATATATATATATATATATATATATATATATATATATATATATATATATATATATATATATAAATATATATATATATATATATATATATATATATACATATATATATATATATATATATATATATATATATATATATATATATATAATATATGTATATATAGAAAACTCTATATATGACTGTTAAACAAAAGACAAAGAAAAATTGTGATATAATTTTAGATTTAAATGGAATTATACTGGAAAGAGTGGTTGAATACACATATTTGGGTCTTACTATAGCAGAAAATTTGATGTGGAATAATCATGTAAGGAACATAATGAATAAAATATCACCAAGGGTTGGTGCAATTAAAATATGCTCCGGACAACTGAACAATTCAACTGGAAAATTGCTTTATAAAAGCTTTATTAAACCGCATTTTACATATTTGATTTCAGTGGTTTCATAACTATGAAACCAGAAAAGAGGTCTTCTGAAAAACAACTATGCTAGAACAACTGAAGCTCAAAATTCGCCAATATACAGAAGCATATGTACATATAACTCTTTTCCTGAGTATTTGGTAAATATAAACAATTATATACTTTATTGAAATTGTTATTTTTCATTAAAAAGTCCCTCACATGAAAAATTCAGTAAATTATAATTCTTTTATGGTAAACATCAAATTTTCATTTATTTTATGAAGGTAGAAAAGTATGAATTTCCTAGATATCAATTGAAAATTCAAAATTCAAGGAGGAGTTGATAGAAGGAAAGCCCTTCCAAAGTGCAAATCAATATTCCGAATGAAAAATTCAATTAAATATTTGCTATTACAGAGTAGGGGAGACCGGGTACAAAAGTAACGGCGGGTCGAAAGTAACAAATGCTCTGTAGGTTTAAAGAATTGTCAAAACACCACTCAGCTGCTGTCAGGTGATAGCCAGTGGTGCCACCTTCAGTTGCATTCAACCGCCGCTCGCGCCACGCACTGTTAGATTGTGTGAGAGGACGCTACGTGATTTCACAAATCGAAAGTAAATTTTTTGATGTTTACTTATTTAATGTTTATGTAGTATTAAAGGGATGATATTAATCTGAATATTTGCATATAGATACTCGATTAGATTGATTTTGCAGTGCTTAAATTCGTTTTTGTCTAGCATGTTTCGTTTCAAGGTTATCTTTCATGTTCTAACAAAAATGCTGTGGGGTACAAAAGTAACGCAGCCATATGGGTACATAAGTAACATGTTACTTTTGTCCCCGTATTGATTTACTCTAAGTAAACTTTTTATGTGTGTGTGTTTATTTCAACAAAATGCCGCGACAACGCATGAGAACCACCTCACGAATAACAACTAACATGGAAGTCTATCGAAAAGCGGCTGAAGAGCATTTTAATGATGGTGAAAAAATTAGAGCCAAGGCAAAAAAATTGAATGTCTGCCATGTTACATTGCATAGATATATAAAAAAAAATTTAAGCTAGAAATACTAGCGCAGTTGTAGAAAAGGAAAATAAATTTGACGACGAAGATTGCTTCTACCTTGTTTGTTTAGAAAATTTTAGCAATAGTCGACTGAATGAGCAAAGTTTACATTGTTTCGAATGCAAAATGTGGTCTCATAGATACTGAATGCATCAATGAATTATGTGTGCCATAATGTCGAGTCTGAATAGAGAAGACTGACACTGAATCTTCCAATAAATATTTGTTTGATTAAATATGTCTTATCACATTCATTACAAACCCCTTTGCCCTGTTACTTTCGACCCACAACGTGTTACTTTCGGCCCGCCAACGTGGTCGAAAGTAACAAATGACAAATTTTTTAAAAGTTTCTGTGATTCATGCAAAATACACAATAATGAGGTAATTTAAGGTGCTAATGTATAGAACATAAACGGAATATATGTATGGCTATAACAATTTCATCGAAATGATAACACCTATCGAGAAACCAAGGCGAAAGTACAAAATGTTACTTTTGTACCCGGTCTCCCCTACCTAAATACAAACAGCCATATAACAATAACTAAGCAATCGAATCTAGGCAAGTAAAGCTCCTTGTTATAAACATATAATATAAATTGATAAATTGGCAACATCAAGTGAATCTCTTGAATGTATTGCGTATCATATTATTTTATTTCACAGCAGAGTTTGTAGGAATATCTATTTTTCTTTCAGACAGATATTAGAATAAAATATAAAATTATTCCTTCTCATGCCAGGTGATGCCAAACCGACGATCTGATTTCCAAGGAAGCGTACCAGAATTCTCAACAATATTTACAGATCTCGGAACTTGATTTCGATGAATCATATCTGTTATTTTGAAGCAAAATTACATATTATTTTGTGTATAATCAGTTTAATCAAAACCTGTCATCATTGGAATTGAATAACTTAAATCTAGGCATAACGCCAGTAAGCATTATATAAACACGTTCATTTCATTATGTGGATAATAGAGTTGTTGGTCAAAATATATCATAGGATCGTGGGAACGACGACCTCTGCCCAATAAATTCTCATCAATATTTCACTCAAATTTGGGAAGTAAATATTGGCGAGCTCGTTTAACGAGAAAAAAACTATGTTATAGAAACTAAGATTATTCATATTCATGATTTGAGTCTATATATTCAAAATTGTTATTTTAGTATAGAAACTACCCCCACCCCCCCTGATGAGATGTAGTGAGATTTTGCTCGATCCCCTCCCCCCTCCTCGAATCTCACGTGAGATTTTTCAAAATGCGTATTTGTTATGTAAATGAGTTAAACTGTGCTCGATTCCATTAGATTTTTCAAAGAAAACAATTTTTTTATAATTTTTCTATTTAAGACTAGTATAGACGTAGCATAGAATCACGATGAGATTTAATAATAAAATACTTAAATAGGAACTACTGAAATTTGTTGAACACTCTAATTCAATCCACGGATACTGACTACTACTTTAACACTTTTTATTACGCCTTAACTTCAATAATAATTCTATTAGTTCAAGTAAATTAGTAAGATTTTATACAAATGTGTAGAAAACAAAATTATTAATAAAACAATAGTTGTTAAGTCATACAGAATTTTTTTTTTAGTGTAAAATCATTAGTGCGTCGTATGTTTATTATAAAAGGATATGGCATTATTTTTTTACGAATAATCGTCACATCGTAGCGTATTTTTTTCATTGATATTTAACGCCTTCCTGTCCTTTGCTTTTGTCTTCCAGTCCTGAATCCCAAGATCTCCTTGCGCCTCAGTATACCATCTTTTCTTCGGTCTTCCCCTTTTCCGTGATTCGCCAGATCTATACCTATCTATCATTTTCCTTGTCATTCTGGACTCGGGCATCCTTTGTATGTGGCCTAGCCACCCTAGTCTTCTCGATCTTATGTTCTTGCTCATTTATTCTTCTCCAAACAGATTCTTTATTTCCTGGTTCTTTCTTCCGAGCCACACTCCTTCCTCCTTTTTCCCTCCTTGTGTCGTATGTGTATTATAAAAGGATATGGCAGTATTTTTTTTATGAATAATCGTCACATCGTAGCGAATTTTTTTAATTAATAGTTTACGAATAATGTTTGAAAAATACTTGTTCATATTTAATAAATGAATAAATTGTTTCCATACAAATGAATTCATTTATAATGTATAAATTCTTCAATCAGTGCATAGTTAAACCGCGATGATTATTATTATATAAGATTTAGCCATATTTTAGTGAAGAAACATATTTTACTTAATTAACCCAGTTTTCTTGTAATTTTATACTATTTCTTAAGAAAAAAAATTACGTGATATTTGCCGAATCCCCCCCCCGCAAACATCTCAAGTAATTGATGGATAAATCTTGTTTATACGGTAAAGGTCGCAATTTTGAAGGAATATGGTTGAAAGTTTGTGAGTAGGTATTTTCGAAAGATGCCTTAGATGGGATTAGTTTTGGTTCAAATTGGTTGGGGGTTGACTCCTGGAAGAAGAAATAAATAAAATAATAAAAAAAAAATAATAAAAAATAAAAAATGTGTTTACATGATAAAGGGCCTAAGCGTAAGCCCTCTATGTTTTACGCTGCACGTTTGGGTTAATGTTCTTCGAGAGAGCTCTATGGTGTTGTATATGTCACTGAGATTTAGTAGTTTCGCTCTGTTATTACAGTGGAGAGTAAGGAAGCACACATCTCAATTCTTAAAAAAATAGCTACAATTAATCAATGAGTAAGTTAAATTGTTATATATATATATATATATATATATATATATATATATATATATATATATATATATATATATATATATATATATATATATATATATATATATATATATATATATATATATATATATATATATATATATATATATATATATATATATATAGAAGAAAAGTCATATTTTTGTATGATAGCCAGGAGATCGTCAAGATAGTCTGGCTGCAAATTTGTTAGCTCATTTGGCGTTATCCAGGGTGCACCACGCGGAGGCGGACTATCTCTACAACCCTAGTGTAGCGAGTGGCTGGAAGAATTATCCGCACTATCTCATAGCATGTCATGCATCAACATAAAGCCTCCGGGTTTTGGCAAGCCAAGAAAAATTTGGAGTAGCTTTAACAGGATCCGAACAAATCATGGAAGATCGTTGTACAGATGGGAAAGACTGGACAGCCCTGAATGCCACTGCGGAGATGAATGGCAGACCATCCGGCATATTGTTGAAGAGTGCCCTAGACGAACTTATGGAGGAAACATGGTCGACTTCCTGTTGGCAACCGAGTCCATAACTGAGTATAGAAATAGTTTAGATGTTTGCTTTTGATATGTCTTATATTGTATTACCTACTTATATCTTGTATTTTTATGTGTTGTATGTTGTATTGCCAAACGCTCAATAAATGAATAAATAGAAGAAAATTAATTGATAGACAATTATCCTGATTATCAAAATATTTGACTCAATTTCGATCAATTGAAATCCAACTGCTTGGACTAGATCAATGCCTAGAGTTTCTTTCAGAGAAACTCATACAAGATTATGAAACAATTCCCTTTTAAAAAATTAGTAAGCGAGGAGTTTCCTAATGAGTTGAAGAAAAATTATCGACATAAAAGAAATGATTTACCATATACCATATTCAACATTTAAATTTCACAGACTGATAGATATTTGTATTCATTGAATCAATCATTAGTTTCTACCTAAATTAATATGGAAATTATGCCGGCACAACCTATTCTGAATATAATAATTCATGTGAAAGTGCACCAGACTGGAACCTTCGCTTAGAAGAGAGGTTACATTAACTTCCATTTATATATAAAATTGTGATCAATGACTAACTTAACCCAGAAATACAGATAATCAATCTCACTACATGATGATGCATGAAATATGAACGAAATAAATGCAAATATAAACAGAAAAAAAGTGATACATAAATACATATATAACATTAACATATAATATACATATTTTTGAAGTACGTTACTTGAACAAACTATTAAAATTTTCTTGTCAGATTAGAATGAATATCCATGAATAAAAGATTAATATCTAGTCAAAAACATCACATTATTGAAGTTATGTTAAATGAAAATTGACATGGGATTGTTGAATCACTCAATTTCAATGATGTGGTAGTTGTTGAGTATTTTGACCATAGTATGATTCAAATCTGGTTTCGAAAATAGCTACTGGTATCAGGCAAGGATTCAAGTGGACGAAAGGGGCATTTGATCCCCTCCTGGATGACGAAAAATATCACTAGGTATACATAACAAGGCATTAAAATGAAGATTTCCTCGGTTCCAACTTCAAGGCCGACTGATCTACCATGAATTTTAGAAGGTTCTTTACTATACATAGCGAATGCCGGGTCAGTATCATCCTTCAATACATATGATTATACTCTGAGATCAGGCTGAAGAAATGCATCCTTGTTACTCGAAGCAGCCTGCCTCTCTCACATATATTTGAGAGGATTGAAACACGTAGTTGTTTTTCTTTAAGTAATTGAAATTTTGAAGAATATGTTAAAGAAGCTTATTTTATAATATATTTTCTCGAAATAAACAGAGACATCAAAAAATCTTCATAAAGAGACTCATGAAGTTATTCTAGCAACAGGGACTATGATAAGGTACTTTTATTTAAAAAAATGCTCTTTGAGTTATATAAAATAATTGGCGAATAGTTTGAATTTGTACATTATTAGAAGCAACATTACTAAACCATAATTTTTCATTTCGAAATGTTGATTGAATTATATAAGCTGCATTTTCTATATATTTGAATGAATAAGTAAATAGTTGATAGAAACCGTAGTTACCTCGTGGTAATTTAACATGATGAACAAAAACAAAACTTGAATTTACTAAGTTTATTATCACAAAAATACTTTGGAAAATATAAAACTGCGATTCCAATTTCGGTCACAAGACCATCATCAGGCAGATTGAGTTAAGAACTGAATACATAATTATAGATTTGCACTTACGGGTGGGAAAGAATTATTGCAGGTACCTAAATAGACAAGAGGGACACATTTCAAGAAGGGCTAATAGAAGTGGATTTCCCAAATTGGTACAATAAAATGTTCTTAGAAAAATCAATATTGATTGAATACACTGAATATAGGAGAATATATCAAGTCAATCTGGTCTTTCAGCAAGTTATCTTTTGCATCATGATTGAGTTTGAAAATTTCTAATGATTCTGAGTAAGTTAGTTTGGTTCCTTTCGGTAATTTGTGCATAATTGGGAAGTTATCTATTTGTGGAAACGGGTGGTGGTGATTTGAAAACGTTGAATCCGTTTTAAGTGAATAATAATTTCGGGGAAATGTATTAAAATGCTGGTGAAAACTAACGAATTCCAAGCAAGATGATCTCTCTTGTTCCAATTCATTTGGTCAAGTACGACCGGTTCATCTAGTTTTTCTTCAGTTCTAGTACGGAAGGTAAATCAAAATGCCTCCAGTTATAGAGATCATGGCAAGGACGTGTACTTGTTGCTAAATACGTCTCGGTGGTGGACTTTATCATCATCAAGATAATCTCAGTGGAACAATCTACGTAGGTGGTAGGAAAGCCTTGACACAGACATATTTTGTGGTGTAAGGATAATTCTATTTGAAATTATATCGATTGAAGTTATTGAATTTGAAAGTGGAAGCTTTTGTAAGATGTACTTTTGCAATCAGTGTCCTGTATCACTTGGCATGTCGATCATAGTAAATAAGCTTAATATTATGTTATTTATTTGATAGCGTTTTGTTTTATTTATTTATGTAGTGAGAACACTTGATTACTTGTTAAACTGAAATTTTACAAATACGTAATAGAGGAAAAACTGAATCGCAGTGCGCTGCATTAGAAAAGTAGGGTTTCATAACGTATCCAGTTTAAAGAATTAATTTTTCTACAAACGTCAAAAAATGACAAGGTTCGCGCATTGACAACAATATGCGAAGTGACCTTTTTTTTCATTTTCCTTCGTTACCATGACACCTTGCGCGAAGTAGTGTGCGAAATACTTACTTCGCACACTGCATGTAAACTATATGGGATTTTTATATTTTAACCTTTATGTTCCTCAATCAAGAAAAAATCCAAGAAATCATTTATTTATTAATGTATAAAAATAATTAAGGCTTTCAAATTGTGAGAAAATTTAACACTACCTAATTTTATTTATTATTTACAATGCTAACATTAATGGTGCAGCCGGTGCACGAACCAATATTAATTCCTAAATCAGATAAATCAGATTCAGCTCGTGATATCGTAGTTTTGGGAATTGGAAGACTATCCATTTTTGATTTGCAAGCAACTGCCGTAGAGGTGACAGCACTTGATCCTGAAATTTCACAGTCTAAAATTTTATTTGATATTTGAATTTTATTGTTGATAGAATCTTCCACGTATCCTTCGGCCACAGTCGAAGATTTCCATCCTCCATGTCGCTTCAAAACACATATATCGGCCCCCGTATTAGCAAGGAGTGTGGCTGATGTTCTCCGAAAACAATGGCCCGTGTAGGCATCAGGATTTGGTAATTTTAGGTGTTTTGCTAGGCATCTTTCCAATACTATTTATTCCAACAACTTGGTTAAAACATCTCTTATTTTGATACTTCAAAAATAATCGGCGACTGGTAGCATAACTTGGACGAAGAGCCGTATATTTTCGGTAAATGTCAGTATAATCTAAATTTGAAACTGTAAAAATTCGTTGTATATTCGTTTTTGTATCGGGTACTTTAACAATCAAAATGGAATTTTTATTTTATCTATGTCATCGACCGTCATTTTAGTGAGTTCCTCACGGCGGCAAGCACCCGAAATACCCAGTATTAAAACAACCTAAAAGGAAATCAGTAATTAAAAAAACACATAAAACAATCATCAAAAATCTACCTTAACCAACAAATAGGTTTCATCATCTGCCTCTCTTATGAATTGTTCAACTTCCTCTCTAGTCAATACCTTAGATTTCTTAGGATGGTTTCCAACTGACAATTTTTTCAAATATGGAACCAACTTGGTAAATTTGTTAAAATCCACGTTTTCTTTAACATTGAGTGTTGCTTTCAACATAGAATATATTGCCCATAACGTGGAAGACTTCAGCTTCTTAGACTTCTCTGCAAAATATGCCAACAGCACATTTTCGGATATTTTTCTGGCTTTATTTGCTTCACACCACTCTTTAAATTGCTGATATGCATTTTCATACTGGCGCCTCGATTTCTCCGGTAAAAGATTTGAAATTACTGAATTGGCCGCATCTGTCAAGTTAGGTGGGGTACTGCTTACTTCATCGTCGCTCGAAATTTCCATTATTTTACAGTTATAAATATCACGCACGAAATTGACGCGAATAAAAAGTCACTCCAAAATAATTATCAAGAACTGTCACTTTGAAATAATTGTCAACAAATGCCATTTTATTTCCATAGTTACAGTAATTACTTGATTTGGAAAAACAGTTTAAGCCAGTTCAATACTATTTTTCTACAAGCGTGCGCTTTCAACCCTTTTCCCGCACGCATTTCAATTCGTAAAGAGTCACATTGCCAAACAGTGCGGGAAAAACCCTTGCTATCCCATTTCCGCACGCGTTTGCGTGCGGTAATGGAATAGCGAGGATTTTTCCCGCACGCTTTTCTTAGAGAATAAACTGAATAATGATATGTCTCTATGCACCGAACGCCACCGACGACGTTACTATGGAAACGACATGTGAATTAACATAATATATCATTAGTATGAAATTATTTGAATATATCAAATCGAATTTCATCGGTGTGTTAAAATCTCCGTTAAAATAAGCGCTTGTAGAAAAAATATTGTTCCTAACTCGTGCGGAAAGAGTCTTTTCCCGCTTCGCGTCGTTCGGGTAACGGCAGTTTCGTGCAGGAAAATATCTCTTTCCGCACTTGTTAGGAAAATAACTATTTTCATATTAAGCTAAGCATGTTACTTATTTTAGAACAATATTTTTGACGTTTGTAGAAAAAATTTTGTTTGCATCTCATTCGCGAAATACTTTGGTGAACTCGTCTATTTTTTTTAACTCGGCTCACCAAAGTAGCATTCCGCGCACTAGATACAAAAATAACTAAAATACATTTATGATTTTTGTTCCAAATCTAAAAAAAAAAATTGCGCCCTCTATTATCTTGTAAACAATGTTTATTTCCTCCTCCGTGGGGTCAACCCCGAACCAATTTAAATCGAAATAAATACCATACAAGATATCATACGAAACTACCTACCTACAAAGTTTCAACACTATGATCTCAAAATTGCGCCTTCTATAGTGTGAACACGATTTATTTACTCCCCTGGTGGGTCAACCCTTCGAACGATTTGTACCAAAATCAATTCTATCCAATATATCATACGAAACTATCTACTCAAAAACTTTCAATCCTATTGCTCCAAAATTACGCCCTTTATCATGTAAACATGATTTATTTCTTCCTCCAGGGGTCAAATCTCCAACCAATTTGAACCAAAACCAATCCCATTCAAGATATCTTACAAAACTATTTAGATACAAACTTTCAACCCTATTGCTTCAAAATTGCGTCTTCTGTCGTGTAAACAAGATTTATTTGATACTGAGAATGTAAATAGTAAGAAGTAAACACTCGAATCACATGTACAATAAACAGTAAATACTTGTATCAAATTATATAATTTTATTAACTTACTTTTCTAAGTTTTTATAATATATACTGACTACAGTTTCCATTTCTCGTATCTTTATTGCAAAATTGTAATAATGAGACATTATTAACTCAAGTATGATTTAAAACAAAAACAAATATATAAATCGTACCTATCAATTTATCGAACTTTCATAGTTCTGATCGAAAAAATTCATTAAAATCACTATATTTAAAAAATTCTCAAGTTTTCATTGTTAAGAAACCCGGAAAAGAGAATGACAAGTTTTGTATATTGTAAGTATTCTAAAATTTCTATAGGAAGACCGAAATCTTCGCTTCTCGTAAACGAAGAAACTACAGTCCTATTTTAATATTATGTTTCACATCGTGCCGACTGCCATCGGTTGTTGTACTCTGTGGAAGTCCAAAATAATATATAAATTCGAAGTTCAAAAAAAATTTAAATTTTATTTCGATAAAATACTCCAATTACCTTAAAGTGAATATACAATTGAAAGAGGTGATATCAAGGAACTGATATCAGTTTTCACCTTTAGCCTTAGGGTTCCGTTAAAGGTAGGAAGGCGCCTTTATTTCGCAATAACCGGACGTAGCACAGCTGTAATCACGCACGATAACCTTGCTTAACGAAATTCCGCTGAATACATTGTTATTAATTGAATGATGTTTTGATAGAACAAGATCAACGCCTTGACCAATATTCAATTTGTTCAACTTCAAGAGAACCGAGCCATTCGCGAAAATGTGGAATACTCCATCATGTACCCGTTCTCAAGAATTAATATTTCCATCATACTAACGCGATGGGCACCTCGCGAATGTTGAAAGTGATTTGCATAGTGAGTTCAATTCTTTATGCATAAAACGAACCTTGGATTATGTCACAATAATGAATGAGTATCTTGAAACCACTTCACCTTTAGATATAAAACTCAATGAAATGCCAAACTTTCCTTTGAGGACTCCCAGTAGACGTGAAATGACTTTCAACTAAGGCGATTATTATTTTGCGCATTTAAATCATTTCGTTAGGTATCGATAATGAGTTTCATTGATCGGAGCTGAAAACTTATCTAAGAATCGGATTTACATCGAACCATATGGGTACCTCATATCTTGTGTTTTCTTTTTTTTCATCCATTTTACTTTATACACACATATATATATATATATATATATATATTATATATATATATTATATATATATATATATATATATATATATATATATATATATATATATTATATATATATATATATATATATATATATATATATATATATATATATATATATATATATATATATATATATATATATATATATATATATATATATATATATATATATATATATATATATATATATATATATATATATGTGGCCAATCCATCCCCATTTCGTCGTTTTATTGGTTGGTCTATTTTTCACCCCGAGGCGAAGCTAAGGGGTTATAGTATCACGACAAAAAGTTAGTAGCTGGTCCGATTTTAAAAATTCCAACGGATATCGATAAAACACATATGATTTCATAAGAAAAGTGTTCTCAAAAATTTTTCCCCACGAAGATTAAAAAAATTATAGCGTTTTTTAGATTTTTTTGCCCATAGACATGTGGTGCTATCTATAAATCTTAAACCTAAACCGATTTTTACAATAATGAAATAAAATGATAGCATTTAATGTGTAGTTTTTCATTTTATATAATACATTCAAAAAATATTGACGTGGCGCCACCTAGAGATAAAAAAATAAGACTTATCAGGCATTACGATATGCACATGCGCCGAGGGGTTTTATCATTACTAGTGCTACGCAGTAGGGTGTCCGGATTTTGTTGTGAACAAAAAATAGACCAACAAATAAAACGGCGAAAATGGGGATGGATTGGCCACATTTTGAGACGACCCCAAAACAAGCATTTGACTGGAATCCACAAGGAAAACGTGGCAAAGGCAGACTCAAACAAACATGGAAGACGCACAGCGTCCTCTGAAATCCAAGAAGTTGGCAAATCATGGAGCGAAATCAAACATCTCGCCCAAAACAAATTCAGATGGATACAGCTTATAGAAGCCCTATGTCCCACAAAGGGATGATGGAAATATATATATATATATATATATATATATATATATACATACATACATATATATATATATATATATATATATATATATACATACATACATATATATATATATATATATATATATATATATATATATATCAGGGGCGGCTAGTCAAAGGAGGCTAAGGAGGCTAAGCCTCCTCAATAATATTCCGTGTATCACTAATATATTATATTGAATAGCCAGCATTCAGCATATTCATATTAATCAAAATCATATTATGTTATGCACCTACCTTCCTTTCAACCTACATTATATAATATAATTTATCAATTAAGATAGAAGGTATTTACATTTACTGCATTTCATTCATTTCAAGATTTGTGGCAACGCTGCGGAGGCATGGAAAGGTATATTCTCAACGTTCATTATGGCTGCCACAGAAAAGCAAACAACGGTGCAAATACTCCGAATGAATACTTCATTGCAATAGAAAAGCAAAACACATGTAAATGGCAACACGGATAGGAACCCAGTCTCATACAATGTCGACCAATCACAACTATAGAATTTCGCGTGACATCGAGTGAATTTGTTGGAAAGCATTAATTGAATCGTAGTGTGATCGTAGTTACTAATGGCAGCGTGTTTACTTATATTGCTCGCGTATTGTTTTAAAATGAGTTTGGTTACTAAAGTTAATTTCAAAAATTTCAATGGTGACTTAGTGGAATATTTGTTATCCCATAACTTCAGTGCACTAAGTTATGAGGATAAAGTTTTGATAAAAACATTGCGACCTACCCCTGAATTAAACAATTTGGTGCAGCGTAACAGACAACAAAACCGCGGTTTTAATACAAGGAATTATGAGAGACATCCTTGCCTAACCGGATCACAGGTAAAAAATAAATTATTTTGTAGGCAGTGTTTACTTTTTACTAGTGAAAATGTCTCTGTTTGGGGCCGCTTAGGATTTGAGGATTTAATTCTATACCTAGTTGAAAGTGAGGAAGTTTTCACCGATAAAGTAACTTTAAATACCACACGCGGATTAATTTCTTACTCACAAGATAAGGAATTTATATATTTTTTAAACATCTTTGAATTAATTTTTGAACAAACAGAAATAGTTTTTCAAATCTTACAGCACAAGTTTTCAGATGTAATTTACTCACGAAATCGGCTCAAGTTTCTTTTGGAAAAAATTTCAGAATTTCGTGCAGAAGTTTATTTTAAAAAACTATTTTCTGTATTTCAAACTACTGATGATACGACTCAATTTAGCCCAAAACGAAAGAAATTCAGTTACGCAGATATGGAGCTTCACTATAAGCAAATATTTTATGAAATTTTGGATATTATTAGGGGTCAAAAAGAAATAAGGTTCTCTGATTTGAAAGAACTGCATTTCTTCGACTTACTCAATAAAAATTTGTTCACCGGATTTTCGGCTAATTTTCCAGATAACCTTTTGGAAAATTTATATCAAAAATACACTTTTTTTGATAAAGTGGCCATAAAAAGTGAACTGTGTGTTGTTTATAATGACAATGAAATTTTGGGGCAAAATGAAAATCATGTGAGGACTATTAAATACCTTTTTGATGATGATTTGAATCAAGATTTACCCCAAGTTTATAAACTCTTATGTCTAATTGTTTCTATCCCGGTGACATCGGCTTCCGTAGAGCGCTCGTTTTCTACTCTTAAGAGAATTAAAACTTATTTACGAAATTCAATGAGCCAGGATCGTTTGAAAAATATTAGTTTGTTGTCTATTGAAAAGGAATTGGTAAAACTTTTGGCGAAAGACAAAAAATTTTATGAGGATATTATAGATCATTTTGCTAACGTTAAAGATCGCAGAATCCCGCTAATCTTCAAAAATATATAATAACTTTTTATTTGCTCTCACCCGCTGTTAACAAATTTAACAAAAGTAGGTAGGTAGGTACCTATTTTGTGAAAGAAAGAGAAATTTGATGAATAGATGAATTGATTAATTGGCTGAGAAAAGTTTTTGTGAATATTGTAAATAGGAGTTGTAGGTCTCAAGGTAGACACTCGGAAGTGAAAACAAATTAATAGCTTAGGGTGCTTGTTTTACTTTTATTTTCTTTAAATTATAAGGCGGTTGACCTTGAAATCCTAAAAATTTTCGCCTATGGTGTATTTTTTAACACCTCTTGTAGCCTCCTCAAACCAAAACCTCACGAGCCGCCACTGATATATATATATATATATATATATACATATATATATATATATATATATATATATATATATATATATATATATATATATATATATATATATATTAATGTCATGGTCCGGAACACGCAGGCGTTGCTTGGTTACGAATAGCCAACAATAGCCTAGTTGGCTATTCCGAACCAAGCAACGCCTGCGTGTTCCTGTCATGCTTCTATCTGAGGATTGGGCGACTTCTCGTTCGGTACCAAAGTGTACTCTGTTGGTTCATCTGTTGTCTTTTCTTCCTGCTAGATCTTCTTTTTTTTTCTTAGTTATTTCAGAAATAACTGACCTAACAACGCCGTTGACTGTGATAAGTATGTGTAGTAAAAATGTTTTGTTCTCTATGTTTCATTTTAATTTGTTGATTATCTACGTTAAGGTTTATAGATTTTGAAAAAGGCCATAAAATGGTCGAAACGTCAATAAACAATCATTTGCACGACAACTGAAATGCATCATTTAATGTGACCTAACACCAAGAACATATTACGAAAAAATATATATTAGGTCAAAGAAAAACCAAAACTAAAAAAATAAATATATATATATATATATATATATATATATATAATATATATAAATATATATATATATTATTTTTTTTTAAATTCTAGAATGGTTATACTGCATAATAATTTTTTCTTCAAATTGAAGTATTTGATTGAAATTCTATAAAATCTTGAATTCATTTTTCAAAGATTAAAACTTATGACTTCGATTCCTCACAATTAAAGATATTTCTGGCAATTCAAAATGAAAGCCTGAATTGATATTTTATGATGAATACAGTATGAAGTATTAATAATAGCTGAATATACTTCTTAAGCACATATAGATGAAATATATACAGAGTCAATACTGTCATAAGAATACGAGGCAAATATGAATAATTTTAATGAGGAGTCTTCAGGTAATTACCAAAATTTCAATAATATAAGCATAAAAACAGACTAATGAGAGATTCTAATTTGGCCGAGACAAAAGTATTTTTCAACGAAATATTCTCGAGTTTGTCATTAATGTCATAATTGAATGAAAGAGGTACTGTGAACAAGTTGAATTGTGTCTCTTCATACAGGCTGTCCAAAAGGAGATTCTAAAATTTTCTTTCGAAAATTGTAAAAACTACCTTTTTTAAATGGAAACCCCTTATTTTTTCAACTATGTAATTCATAATTCGCTCCGAAAATAAGTGCTACTTTCACTAAAATGCCTATTCATAAACTTACAGTTTTCAATACTTAATATCCAACTGATTTATTTTAAGTGACTTTGAGAATTACTAAGTTGGCCCTGCTCACCGGATGTCAAGTTCTGAAACCATGGTATTAATGTCATTTAGCTTTGAAATAATGACGAAACTCGTAAATCACACACGATTTAATTCCCTGAATTGCTCAGCCATTTGTAAAATATTTAAATATCTATCAATATCTCGAAAACCGTTAAAGTTAAATATAAAACATTGAATATGAAAAATGAAAATATTGTTAGGCAGAATCCGAAAATACAAAAAAAATATAGTGCACTGTATTTAAAATAAGCCAGTTGACTTTCACTTCCGGTATAATCGGAAGTGGTGTACTTTCTTAAAAATATTCACTTTAGCATGATACCCAATTTCTAGTTGTTGTTTTAAAGATACAGATAGAAGCATATGTTCATGAGACATCCTGTGTATATGTATACAGGGTGAGTCATAATTAGTAGTACAAATAATTTCAGCAGAATATAAATCTTATAAAATAGAACAGTCAACAGCGGCTGAGAAATAGAAGAACTTGTTTTTTCCAATTGATTTGGAAAATTGAAGACATATTTCTTGAAGCTAAAGACCACAAACATTCATTAAACGATACTCAAGTTCATCTTATTCATTGGAACTGTTGAATTATCGATCACTCATATAATCATTACAAGATATGAACAGCGATAAGAAGACTGTCTATTATCAGCTCGTCCAACAACACACGATAGACCACTAATTCTATAACCCAACCCTCAAAATATCGATCCAGAGTTGACAAATGATGTCGTAAATATGTGAGTGATAATTATTTCATTGAAGCCAACACAGCATACATCAAGGTATGAACAAGTTAAATTCTTAATTCAGTGCTCCGAATTTAGAGTGAATAATACATTATGTGTAAACCTAATTAATAGAATTAATTCCCGGATCGATTTTTTCTATTTTTAGATGAACTTGTCACATTATATTACAATTGTTTTCGATCAAAGTGTTATAAGTACGCATCGGATTACTTGATCCATACAAATTAGCAGTGTGAAGACGGCTAAGTTAGTAGGTTTTAATTATATGCATCGTATGGAAGGACTTTTTATTCAATTATGATAAGTACGTTTTGTGACTGATTGTTTTGGTCAATGTTTTTATTTAGTTTTCCAGATGATGAGGTATACAGATGTACAACTGAATGTTCTGTGCTCGCATATTAGCTGCTTCATTTCATTATTCAACTGCATGTCCATTTCGTTGAAGATTGGTGAATTTATTCAATAAAACAGTTTTTACTGATTACATCTTTTGAAATGATACTAAATAAAAAAATTATCTGGGATAATCAAATCTACTATATGTATATATATATATATATATATATATATATATATATATATATATATATATATATATATATATATATATATATATATATATATATATATATATATATATATATATATATATATACATACGAAAATAATGGTTTATAAAAATAATTCATACATTTATTAAATAAAAACGCATGACGCAAGTTTCGGAAACTTCACCTTCTTCAGATACTAAATGCAAACTAAATATATTTTTAGGTTATATATAATACAAGAAATAAATAGATGACAAATGACAGAAAGATTAAATAGAATGATGGATAGTTACAAATGATAAGTAAAATAGGAAAAACCCATTCTAAACTGATAATCAGGTATATATAACCTAATGGCAAATGTCGTAAGATAGGCCATAGTACGAAAATAGAACAAAAAAATAATCAGGTAGTTCGGTAATTTTGAAAAGAGTCAGAAGGGGGCTTGTATTATGACCAATTTAGCTATTCAATAGGAGACCTGAATGTTTTTATTTATCTATCTGTAATGATTCTAGAAAATTAATTTTTATTCCTTTACTTTCAGCATATAATATTTTAATTTTCAAGAATCATTACAGATGAATAAATACAAACATTCAGGTCTCCCATTGAATAGCCAAATAGATCATACTACAAGCCCCCTTCCGAATCTTTTCAAAATTACCGAATAGGCTTTTCCTATTTTACTAATTATTTGGAACCATCCGTCTATTTACCCTTCCTACAGAATCTGTCATCTATTTATTTCTTGTATTCGATATAACGGAGCAATATATTTAGTTTGTATTAAAAATTAAATAATAAGAAAACAACTTGTCTAAAAACCACAAAATGAAAATAACTTTTTATTCGACTAGTTTCGCCTGTTACAGCATTATCAAGACTGAATACATAATTGCAGAGACATCGCTTGAAAATATAAGTATTTCGGTTCGGTACCTGGGGGTGGTAAAATGTAATCGATGGGTCAAAGTTATCAGAGATTTAACAGTGGGGAGTGGTTTAAGTCTAAATGGTCATTGAGAAGAATGTAATTTGAAATTATATGGACCATACTGCAATAACAAAAATGTACAAAAGTTTGTGAGCATCCCTTATACGCACATCCCCTCTTCGAAGATCATTCAATTCTTTAAAAATAATAATTTGAATACTGCTTTTTCGAGTCTCAGCAGATTGGATAGAATGATTTTTAATAACAAAATGTCAAAAGTCGATCCAATGAAGAGAACAGGAATTTATAGAATGGACTGTGAATAATGTAATTCAACATATATAGGTAAGACCGGGAGATGTTTCAAACCAGGCTAAAAGAACATCTAAAAAAAAAACAGACAATCAGCATTTAGGGAACATCTAGAGTCAAAAAAACATAACATCTCATCCTTTTTCAAACCAAAAATTCTTCATTACTGTGATAAAGGTATGATAATGAACTTCCTGGAAGCCATGGAAATAAATAAGATCCAAAAATCCCATAATTACATTCTTCTCAATGACTAGTTAAACTTAAACCACTCCCCACTGTTAAATCTCTGATAACTTGGACCCATCGATTACATTTTACCACCCCCAGGTACCGAACCGAAATACTTATATTTTCAAGCGATGTCTTTGCAATTATACCAAGCTAGTTAGTCGAGTATGTTAGGTACGCTGGCTAGTATTTGGGAGGTCTCGGGTTCAAACCCCGGGGCCGACTGGTCTGCCATGAGTTTTTTTCAGAGGTTTTCTCATGGTAATGTAAGTCACTGCTTGCAAACTTACAAGGCGAATGCTGGGCCAGTATTAAGCCTCTGAACCCTACCCACACTTCCTATGCTCCAAAAATATCCCGTCTCGTCTATCCTTAATGCAAGTGTACATACAAGTGTATCCTCTGATCTGGCTGAAGGAGTTAATCCCAAACTCAAGCTGCCCGCCTCCCTGACACATACTTCAGGGAGGAATGAAACACGTGTGTTTCCTTTCCTTTTTCCTTTGCAATTATGTATTCAGTCTTGATAATGCTGTAACAGGCGAAACTAGTCGAACAAAAAGTTATTTTCATTTTGTGGCTTTTAGACAAGTTGTTTTCTTATTATTTAGTTTTTAATATAAATATGAACTACCACAGAGTTGATTCATCGTCCATCGAATTTATATTTAGTTTGCATTTATACATATATATATATATATATATATATATATATATATATATATATATATATATATATATATATATATATATATATATATATATATATATATATATATATATATATATATATATTCAATTACACTGAGGGTACTACTCATTACCTTATTACCGAACTTCGAAGTAAATACTGACTAAAGATATTGTCGAATTCTACACATTCAGATGTTTATAGACAACCCCATTTATTAAAGAACATAAATGAAATATTTAGAAAATTCACTATAGATCTACTAACAGCATTGTTGCAAAAAATTAAATAATGGACTATTTACGTTTCATTTGACCATGTACAAGAAAATAGGCTCACCAACCTCAAGCATACACGTACATATAATTGATTGGTAAACCAATCTTGTCAAACATATATTATAAAATTAGTTAAATCACACTAATAATAGTACACCAAAAGTTTTTTTTTATACAGAAAAAAGAAAAAGAAGAATTGTTAGTGTATTTATGTGATTTGATTAATTTTATAATATATGTTTGACAAGTTTGGTTTACCAATCCATTATAATGTACGTGTATGCTTAAGGTTGGTGAGCCTATTTTCTTATACATCTATTGTTTACTGATTGTTATACGTTTTGCAGGTTGTTTTCCTTTATTTTAATGTTGGAAAGCTGAAGAACGTGGATGTACCACATAAAATTTTTTTTGGTTTTACGTTTTTTGTAGCTAATAACTTTGTATGGGCAGTTATAAGGTTCTGAAACCTTCTCCAGCCCTTTATAAAATGCGAAATATGAGTTTACTTTCCTATAGTTTCCCATTGATATAAAATTCTTAGTTATCTAAATGGGACTGAATTTCTAATATCGTCCATTCGATCTAAAGTTGGTCTAATGGGGGTTAGGCCAACTTTAGGAGCCTGGAAACCCACAAAATCGTGCTCTCGCAATAGGTTTTGATGATATAAGCCTTCAGGGATATTTGTGGAATGAATCGTTGTAATACACTCAATTCTTTCACTTGTAAACAACGAAAATATTGACCATTTCGAAGGATTATTTACCAGATTTGATTAGTATGAAAAAAAAAATTAAATGACACAAACACGCAAAACGATACAACCGAACTAAAGATTGAAAAATCACAAACACTGAAGAGATACTTATGATTAAAATACAAAAAACGAAAAAAATAAGGTATTTATAAACACATTTTAATTTTATTTAATTTTCTAATATCTACAAAATACATTCGTATATACTACACATATGTTGTTTTCAATTTTAATAGTAGAGATGAATATACCATAAAAGTTCCTTTATCGTAATCTACCGAAAAAGCCAAGGTTAATTTCGATATAATCATAATATAATTGATAATTAACTACAAAAAAGTTTCCCCATAACAATGAACAAAAACATAATACTACAATATCAATATAGCTCATGGTCTATGTCACTTATAGGTACTTCAATGAAGTGCACGAGTCATAATATCCACATTATAGTTGGAGATTGCAGACAAATCAAATCAAAACCGTCAATTTGCCGTTCCCCATCAGAAATTATCAGCTAAATTGAAGACGTGATTACTAAGTACTTAAAATAGGGATTACTTTTTATACATTTTCCCAATTGTTAGTAAAGCAATCAATTATATCACTTAAAATTCAACTAATATGTTTATTTCAATTTGTCAATTTTAATTAATTGATGGTATTTCTGTTCAGTAAAATTTAGACTTCCCTCTCAAAATGCAACGTATATTGATAATCCACAAATGCGTAGATTCAATTATAAATAACTAATTGATAGGGCCGATACTTGATGAAAATCCATTATAATATTGTAAATAAAACATCACAGTTTTCGATTTTCACTATATTTTGTTAACATGACAATTGTTTTGCCAAGCACAGTGGCTTCTTCAGATGTATATAATAATAATAATAATAATAATAATAATAATCTTTATTTTCAACAATCCCTGCGACACCCTCCCAATATGAAGGTGTGTAGCACTGAAATGAAAAAAGTCAAAATGCAAAGCTACAAACAGAATACATTAACAATCACATCAATTACATATCTGTTGCAACTAAAATATTCGAATTAAGTAAATATAGTTATTGTTTTTTACAGAAAATTTCAAACTCTTGTAGGTTATATGGTTCATATCTTAAGATAAAGCAGTAAAAGGTTCTCTTAAAAGTCTTGTATTATTTGATTTTTTGTATAGTCTTTGGAAGTGCATTATATACCCTCAATGCTGCATACTGTGGATGTTTTTCTCGCAATGTAGAACGGTGAATAGGATATAAATAAGTATGGACTTGTCTACCTCTATTCCCATTCCTGTATTCATCAAAGTAGTGACTATTCTTTTGGAGAAATAGGAGAAGTCTATAAATATACAGGCCATATACAGTCAGTATGTTATTTTGTCTGAATAAAGTTCTGCACGATTCCCTAAATCCTTTTCCTAAAATTGTGCGTAATGCCCACTTCTGTAGGATAAAAATTTTTTCCATATAAGATGACCCACCCCAAAAAATGATGCACTGCGACATGACAGACTGGAAATTTGCATAGTAGACAATCTTCATCACATCTATTGCAACTTGCTTGTTCAATATATTGAGTATATATATATATATATCACAGAACACAGCTTTCCCTTCAATTTGTCAATATGGGGATACCACCTCAACATGCTGTCAACTGTAGCCCCCAAAAACCTTGCCTGTTGTCCAACATTTATTTTTTGGCCCCCATAATACAATGCATCTGGTGACACCCAGCTTGTTCTTTTGGTACTGAAGAATATTCATTCAGTTTTCTGTATATTCATTACAACTTTATTATTAATGCACCATTCCTCCACATTGCCCATAATAGACTCCAAGGCAAGAGTAGAGGAGTAGACATTTGCAGTACGTATCAAAGTGTTTGTATCATCCGCATGCTGTATGCACGAAAATTGTGAAGGTTTATTTAATATCAATTAGAAATTTTTTTTAATAGTGGTTATGTTTCTGGATTGATTGGGCCGATACATGATTTAACTTAATATATATATATATATATATATATATATAATATATATATATATATATATATATATATATATATATATATATATATATATATATATAGTTGATGGAATCCGTCGTTACTACGTGATAATTTAACATGATTAACAAAACTAAATTTGAATTTACTACGTTTATTATCACAAAATATTTTGAAAAATATAACACTGCGATTGCAATTTCGGTCACTAGACCATCATCGGGCAGATTGAGTTAAGAACTGAATACAAAATAATTATAGATTTGCGCTTACGGGTGGGAAAGGATTATTGCAGGTACCTAAATAGACAAGAGGAACATATTTCAAGAAGGGCTAATCGAGTGAATTTCACAAATTGGTACAATACAATGTTCTTAGAAAAGTCATTATTGTTTAAATACACTAAATATAGGAGAATATATCAAGTCAATCTGGTCGTTCAGCAAGATATATTTTGCATTAGTATTGAGTTTAAAAATTTCTAATGATTCTAAGTAAGTAAGTTTGGTTCCTTTCGGTAATTTGTGCATGATTTGAAAATTATCTATTTGTGGAAATGGGTGGTGGTTTTCACGGCAATGATTTGAAAACGTTGAATCCGTTTGATTTTTGGTGTTCTTTAAATCTTGTCTTGAACGATCGACCAGTCTGACCTATATATACTCCTTTACATACAGGACAAATCAACTTATAAACTCCTGAACTTTCAAATTTTGAAGTGATATCTTTGGCATTGAATAAAAATCCTGAGAGTTTTGTCTTAGGTTTGAAAGCAATTTTAATATTACATTTAGGTATGACATTAGCAACTTTTTCTGTTAGAGGACCAAAATATGTTAAAGATGTGAATTTTTCCGATTTTTCTACTTTTAATTGGGGATATATGCTGTTGTACGCTAGTTGATTACGTTTCTTGTTTATCATTTTATCTATCAAACTTGTATGAAAACCATTATTTGACGCAATTAGTTTTATAGTCGAAATTTCTTTCGCTAAATTTGTTACGGATAATGGAATTGAAAACGCTCTGTGGATCATTGAATTAAAAGCTGAATGTTTATGGGAAAGAGAATGATTTGAATCCGACGGAATACATATACTTTGAGTTTCGATATATATAGAAAACCAACTTTCACGGATATATGTATTCCGTCGGATTCAAATCATCCTCTTTCCCATAAACATTCAGCTTTTAATTCAATGATTCACAGAGCGTTTTCAATTCCATTATCCGTAACAAATTTAGCGAAAGAAATTTCGACTATAAAACTAATTGCGTCAAATAATGGTTTTCATACAAGTTTGATAGATAAAATGATAAACAAGAAACGTAATCAACCAGCGTACAACAGCATATATCCCCAATTAAAAGTAGAAAAATCGGAAAAATTCACATCTTTAACATATTTTGGTCATCTAACAGAAAAAGTTGCTAATGTCATACCTAAATGTAATATTAAAATTGCTTTCAAACCTAAGACAAAACTCTCAGGATTTTTATTCAATGCCAAAGATATCACTTCAAAATTTGAAAGTTCAGGAGTTTATAAGTTGATTTGTCCTGTATGTAAAGGAGTATATGTAGGTCAGACTGGTCGATCGTTCAAGACAAGATTTAAAGAACACCAACAATCTTTTTTGAAAAATAAAACGGATTCAACGTTTTCAAATCATTGCCGTGAAAGCCACCACCCATTTCCACAAATAGATAATTTTCAAATCATGCACAAATTACCGAAAGGAACCAAACTTACTTACTTAGAATCATTAGAAATTTTTAAACTCAATAATAATGCAAAAGATATCTTGCTGAACGACCAGATTGACTTGATATATTCTCCTATATTTAGTGTATTTAAACAATAATGACTTTTCTAAGAACATTGTATTGTACCAATTTGTGAAATTCACTCGATTAGCCCTTCTTGAAATATGTTCCTCTTGTCTATTTAGGTACCTGCAATAATACTTTCCCACCTGTAAGCGCAAATCTATAATTATTTTGTATTCAGTTCTTAACTCAATCTGCCCGATGATGGTCTAGTGACCGAAATTGCAATCGCAGTGTTATATTTTTCAGAATATTTTGTGATAATAAACGTAGTAAAATCAAATTTAGTTTTGTTAATCATATATATATATATATATATATATATATATATATATATATATATATATATATATATATTTATATATATATATATATATATATATATATATATATATATATTAATATAACAATTTACACATTTATTAAATAAAATGACGCATGACGCACGTTTCGGTGAAACTTCACCTTCTTCAGATGCTAAAAGCAAACTAAATATATTTCTCCATTATATCGAATACAGGAAACAAATAGATGACAAATTGTGTAGAATGGGTAAAAAGACGGAAGGTTACAAATAATTAGTAAAATAGAAAAAACCCACTCTAAACTGCTAGTCAGGTAGTTCAGTAATTTTGAAAAAAATTCGGAGAGGGGGCTTGTAGTAAGATCAATTTGGCTATTCAATAGGAGACCTGAATGTTTGTATTTATTTATCTGTAGTAATTCTAGAAAATTAAGTTTAATTCCCCTACTTTCAGGATTTAATATTTTAAAATCAAAATTGAATGTGTGATTTTCTTAGATTAAATAGTTTGCATGTTGTGAATCCGACTTTTGATCAACAAAGCTATGTTTGTGTTCTAAAATTCTGGTCTGAAAAATTCTGAAGGTTCTACCAATGTAAAACTTTTATATATATATATATATATATATATATATATATATATATATATATATATATATATATATAATCTCTTGATAATTATTAGCAATAACAGGCTGGTTGAATCTTAAAAAACTCGATTTAATTAATAAATTGACGTTTCACTATGACATTCATAGTTATTCAAAACTTTTGAAAAAAATTGAAAATTCTTTGACATTTATTGACTTGAAAAAATTGAATAGATAAGATTGATCTGTCTTGTTAAAAATTCTTTTAGTCTAATATTAATATTCAAAATTGTTATCATTAGAAGGCACAAATAAGTGATTTTCTTTCATAACAGAGGATTTTATTATAAAAATTTCATTAAAAACGGCTACTTCCATATAAACGAACTATACCGATAATTTTTGCTTTACTTGTTTAATATTTTCCCAAAACTAATTTTCTTTTTTAATATTAATTTACTCTTTCTGAGATCTCTCGGATGGAATTAATCGCCTCCGTGGCAAAGTTTGACCAAATCTCCCATACCGGAGAGTTCAAACAATAAACCACAAATAAGTGATTTTCTTCCATAACAGAGGATTTTATTTATTAAACTATTTTCATCTCCAAATTTTCAATCCAATACTTAGCTACGTCGTTCTGATGAGGACCAAAGAGTCCGAAACACGTGTCAACGGCTGCTTCCATATAAACGTTCTATACCGATAATTCTGCTCTACTTTTTTAATATTTTCCCGTGACTAATTTCTTTTCTGTTAAATAAATAGTACCCTATTATTATTATTTTCGAACATTACATAGGTAAAGGTTTCTGTAGTTTCCCTTGCCTTCTAATGATAACAATTTTGAATATTAATATTAGACTAAAAGAATTTTTAACAAGACAGATCAATCTTATCTATTCAATTTTTTCAAGTCAATAAATGTCAAAGAATTTTCAATTTTTTTCAAAAGTTTTGAATAACTATGAATGTCATAGTGAAACGTCAATTTATTAATTAAATCGAGTTTTTTAAGATTCAACCAGCCTGTTATTGCTAATAATCATCAAGAGATTAAAAATAAATCACAGGCAACAACAATTCAAATATATATATATATATATATATATATATATATATATATATATATATATATATATATATATATATATATATATATATATATATATATATATATATATATATATATATATTGCAAAAAAATATCTTGATTTTGGGAAAAATGAGTTTTCCAAGTTTTCATAAGTAGATTAATTTCACAAGGATTCAATCATGGTATTGTTATTTTATGATTGAATCTTGGTGATAGTTTCTTTATATGATTGAAGGAGTTGCTTAGAATGAAAAACTAATATTCATTCACTATCATATATTAATGTTGAGTTTATAGTACCAAAAATGAAGCACTAACTAAAATAAATAAATAAAATAATTTAAAACTTCAGTTAGAGTAGAAACTGTAGATGGGCATTACAATATTGATGTCTGAAATACTTTCTCCTGAAAAATAAGACTTTTCAATATTTTGTCAAAACTAAATTAAAGAAATCAATTACATTGAATTATTTTAATGAATAATTAAGATTCGACAAATTCTTCAGTGAAGTATCAATTTGAATTTACGAAATTACTAAGAGTCACACAGTTGGAGTACTTGAAGTAATTCAAATTACTCATTCAAGATATATATCAACGGAAAATTCTGATCGCTGTAAGTGGTATATTGAAATCTGGGAGTAGATGAACTTGAGATTATCGACTGATAATGGATTTTGACCAATGAAAAGGTGTCCTTATTAAAGCAACGTGCAGTATGGTATCATATTGACCATCGCAACTTTACAATTCGGTCTAGGTATCGTTGTTAGTAATAGTTTTAACCTAACAACTAATTAAGAAGGAACACTTTTCGGAATATAATACCTATGTTTACATTTACAGTGACATTATTCTGAACTGAAAAAAAATGGGTTAGTGTCCGTTAAAGTTGTTGTTTGATTGCTATGAGAGACAAGTATATTATCTCACCACTTATTTCAATTTTCAGGACTGGATTTCATCGAAGGACAGGGAGAAGACTTTGAGAGGGCACTGGAAAGTACAGGTGAATAATTTTTGAATACTTAACTATTTTATGAAGTATAAATGATCAGCGAACAACAAAAAAGTATAAATTTTTGTATTAGTACGAAAACTGACAAGTTCAAAGAAATTAGTTGAGTTAAGCAGTTAAATAATGTGTCATTTGGCACTCATTTTGAAAAAAAAAATTATGGATCCAATTATTCTTCTTCCTTCAACATAATTTAATTCAATTTAGAGAAGTTTGACAGAAGTTTTCCTTTATAAAAAAAACTTCTTCTCATGATGTATTGAATGAATATTCTATCTCTCTATAAATTTATCAATCATAGTCTGACTATAGTATCAGGCATTGTTATCTGTTATTTAATTATGAATCAATTATATCTATTGAATAAAAACAATTCGATCATGTCTGATGGAAAAGTTCCTCACAGTAATAGGGATTTATTTCAATAAAAAACTGAATTCAGTAATTATGTCATTTTGAGCGTTTTCCCATACAATAGTTCAAAAACGTTTAACCTGAATGAGATGCCTACATTAATTTTCTATTGAAATAAAACTGTATAATTGATATTCCTTTATCATTAGATAAAAATTTTCACAATTTTGAAAAATTTACATTGTGTGCCTTTCATAGATGAACTGTATTGAAAGGGACAGGCTGATTTATGAAAAGGAAAGTATGTAATATCAATCTAAAATCAGTTTATAATATATTAATAGCAGTTCAGTTATGTTTAAATATGAAATTTTTAAGTAACAAACAATCAACATTTTTATGTTTGGTTTTTTGGCTATTTTAGAATAAATTCAATAAGGTACTAATTGTGCAATGATTAATACTGACACAGCCAGTAAAAAAATGAAATAAAGATACCTTTGAAAAATATTTGGAGAAATAACTGAAAAATATAAAATTTTAGTAAATTAAGTATAAATAATTTTTCATAAAAGTAATAATCAACAATCTCAATATGAAGCAACGTTCCATTCATAGCGGTTGTAGTGTCCTTTTAAATATCACTCAAAAATTATAACATAACCATAAAACCGACTACCAATAAAAATAATTCACTGAATTTTTGTTCTTGTATCTATCTATAACTAATAGATCACAAACACAGAAAAAACATGTTTTCTACTGAGGACGTTCTTATTTTACCGGTTATTTGAGTTGTCCCTATCAATACGTGTCCCTTTCATGCCCCCTCACCCCTACACAATATTTTTCTTCATTAATTTTAGAAGAAAACTTTCAACGCCCATTCATTTTATATTGACAATAAGCATACTTGTTTATTTATTTATTTATTTAAGATAATCAGGAACACAAACAGGTATTAACCCAAAAAGAGTATTCGCTTATTAACAAAAAAAAATACATCATGCAATTCAAATCAAAATTGGTATAACATATAAGCACACACATAATACATATAAAAATTAAAAAAAAACCCTTTATCATGAATATAACATATACATATATTAATTTCATCCTTATTATGAAGAACCCTTCTTCAGCGATCGTTTGAGCGACAAGTATGTGGTATTAAAAAGATCTACACCAAAAAAGAATGTCATGTAACAATCCATCGAACCGATAAAAATCATGAAAATTATGATATTTTTTCCACTTGTGATGGAATTTATTTTTTTTCTTTAACTACTTTAATAGTATTTTTGGAGAAATATAAAGGAAATTTTTTGTTAATTTTACTTTTTGGAATAGTCTCAAGTATAACATTGTTTAAAGTAGCGTAAAATTTATTAACTCTCATATTAACATCCCCGTCGCCCAGTAAAATATTCCAATCAATTGAAGAAAGCTTCTCATTTACAACATCATAATTTGGAATTCTAAAATTATATCTGTAACTACTGATATGTTCTCTCAGATAATGTTGTGATTTGAAAGTGTATAAAAATTCGATCGGCGGATGGTGACTGTCAACTTCTACATGGGATTTCATTTCGTTTTACACATTTGATTTCACATTTGTCGCAAAGCACGAGATCTAGTATTTTATTGTATTCATTAAGGATACAATTAAAATGAATACGTTCGGAAAAACTAAACATGTCCATAAGATTCGCAAATCTATTCTCAATGTTTGTTGGCTCTAAAAAATTCTCATTATTATTACTCACCCATTTGATCGAAGGACAGTTAAAATCACCACACAATAAAATAGAATTGTCACCAATAGTTCGTTTATTAATTTCAAACTTAGCAATAAACGATGCTGATGCACCTACGTAATCTTCCCCCGGCGGAAGATAAACACAACAGAGGTATATATTAACATCATTAACTTTGAGGAGAACCCACGAATCCTCAGCTTCACTATTAAAAGTCTAACAGTGGCGTAGCAATTATATTGTTTTTAACAGCAATGAACACCCCGCCGCCATCTTCCTTTAAAGAACCACTAGTACGACGATCTCTTCGGAATATTGAGTATTCGTCTGTTGCAAACTCACCATCCGTTATGGAATCATTTAGCCATGATTCAGTTATAAATATTACATCGTAGGAATGGCATTGTAAATTTAGCTTGAAATCAGCCAGTGTTGTCCGTAGTCCTCTTACATTCTGGTAGCCAATGTGTAAAGATGTACAATCCATTAATTTAGCAAATATGTATTTTTACGATGATATATCACATTGTGGACTTATTTGATGTTCTTCAGGTCAGCGTCGCTTCGAATCTGTAGAATTCTAGAATTTTCATCTTTTCTAGCCAGAATATTTCCATTTTGAGTCCAAACGAACTTGAAGCCACTCACACGAGCTGAATCCCTAGCTGCCTTGAAAATGGCTTTATTATTAGTCGTTAGGTGTTCGTTAATATACAATTTAGGTGATATATTCTCGACTTTAAAGCCTGGTTTACCACGCTCAGCCGCGCGTTTCGCTCGGACAGAAGCGAAGAAATTATCTCTGTCAATTTTTGTTCTGAAACCGACTATTATATTTTTAGGTTTGTTTGGTAACTTTGTTGGTATTCGGGTAACGAAATCTAATACCTCTGGTTGCAGATCGTAGTTTAAGTAAGAGCCGATCTTGGCGACAATATCAATCAGGTTAGAAAATAAAAGAGTAAAATCAAGTGTAAAGTATAGTTTCCATTATAAAATTTCATATGTGAATGTTTTTATGAATGTATTCGTGAAAACGCAATATTTTTTGATGAACTCTTTTCGAATGATAGAAAACATTATTTTTGCATAATTTTCTCTGAATTTTTTTATGAAAACATGTATAATATATGGTCCACAATTTGTTACTTTACATGCATGTGTTTAAAGTTTAATCTAAAAATTATATGTGTCTTGTTGAGCTGATGAAAACTCAGAGTTAAAAGTATGAACGAATATTACTTGAAAATGAAATATAATATCTTTCTCATTGAATCGAAAAAATTATCATAGTTTGTTCTCGATTTTTCACAATTGAGTGGATTTTTTTAAAGCGAATTACAACAATTTTGACAGATTAAAGTCTATCTGACTGAAGGTCTATATGAAAATATCTTGAGAATATGTAAACAGTCTACTACCTATATTATAGTTATATACATATACCTACATATATATATATATATATATATATATATATATATATATATATATATATATATATATAATAAATTATAAATAAAAATAGATACACACAAACTATGCCTTCGCTTCGAGATAAAAGGAAAATTTTGAATACTAAATTAATCGAAAAACAAAGGATAGTATAGCAACGCACTGCATGAATACCAACCACCAATTTCAGGTATCCCTATTTAGAACATTAATTAATCTTCGTCAACCCACCTAGATACACTTATAATTTTTCGTATTTATTCTGAAATAAAGCAGTTTTTTATTATGACCTGAAGATGTATGTATGACATATACCAGAAACTCGCCTGCTGAATATATTTACAATTACAATATATTTTTATGATACAAGACCTAATAAATTTAATTTTTCAATGTTTTCATGAAAATACATCTTTTCTTTCAAGGAAATCTACTTGTATTTCGAATTTCCAATAACCTCTGAAAATCTTTTCCAAATCATTATTGTTGTTATGTTTTTCCGGTAATTTCAATTAGTTGTTCGTGAATGGTTGTCCTCATTACGTGAAATATGTATTACAATTATCTCCATTATATCTACGAAAAGTTTTCAATGGAAAGGATCCACAAGGTTGGAGAATTTTTATGTATTATTTCTTGTTCGTAAAGGTGGGGTTTATCTCTAAATCGATAAAAATTTGTCAATTTGTTTTTTGTTTTTCTATTTCATTATCAATGCAATCAATTAAAAGATTACAGTATTTTATCGGTAATACGAAAGTAATAGTGCAATAAATACGAGAAATTTTGGATTGATTGTTATATCGAAAACAAGAAATAAAGAAATGATAAATTGTGTAAATGAAAAGATGGTTACAAATGATTATTAGAATAGGAAAAACCGATGAACTGCCAGTCAGGTAGTTCGGTAATTTTGAAAATGCGATTAGCCAGGTGTACCCCCTTACTAAAAATAATATCAAACATAACAGCCTCACTTTCATCATCGGAGATGCCTAATTGAGTCCCAAAATTTATAATCCGTCTTAATGATAGCCGAACCGAGACCCGGAATTAGGTAAATTGAGTCCCGGGCCTACCTGAGCGTGCTCAGTTTTTTTTTTTATCTCAAGGGACCTACAGTTTAACGCCGGCTCCGAACGGCCAATGGGCTTGTAAACGATGTACATTACCCAACAATTTATCTTATATATAGAACCACTAAATTCCGGACATACACCAAGCTAGTTAGTCGAGAATGTTAGGTACGCTGGCTAGTATTTGGGAGGTCTCGGGTTCAAACCCCGGGGCCGACTGGTCTGCCATGAGTTTTTCTCAGAGGTTTCCTCATGGTAATGTAAGTCACTGCTTGCAAACTTATAAGGCGAATGCTGGGCCAGTATTAATCCTCTGAACCCTACCCACACATCCTATGTTCCATAGATATCCCGTCTCACCTATCCTTAATGCACTTGTACATACAAGTGTATCCTCTGATCTGGCTGAAGGAGTTAATCCCAAACTCAAGCTGCCCGCCTCCCTGACACATACTTCAGGGAGGAATGAAACACGTGTGTTTCCTTTTTTTTCCGGACATACACAACACCCAAGAGCAAGGTGGGACTCGAACCCACAACCTCGGTTTACAAGCGGTACGCCTTACCGCTGGTCTACCGAGGCCTCCTCGTAATCTATTCGTAGAATATTAAAACTAAAATTCATATTATATCATATAATTTTATACAATTTACAAATATTTACAATAATATACCTATACCTAATAACATGCTAAATATTCGTTTATTTAATTATTCTAAATTTTTCTCCTACAATTTTAAGAAATTCAAATTTTGATATTGAGTTACAATTTAATTTTAAAATTTCTATTTTTGAGAGTGTGTGAAGAATAAACTTTTTTTAATATTTTTTTGAATGCTTCTAATTTTTATATAAGTGTCACTTTGAAAATCTATTTACACTGTTAAATATTGGAATATATGTGGATGGGCGAAATAAAATGAAGAATTATTAAACCTTGCATGAAAGCTCTCGCATGCAATCGTCGTCCGTTGTAAACTGCTCGTCTTCGTAATGCAAAGCAGTACGTTAAATATTTACCCACGTCGCTGTCTTTGTCTTTGCCTTGAAAAATTTTTTAAATTTATTTCATCTGAGATTTGCAAAATATTTAATGTAAAATAAAAGTACTTACCAAGACTGTCCTAAATGAAAACGGCAGCCCTTCAATGAAACATCACTCCAAACCTCAGTAACACTTTGATGAATTGCTTCTTCAAAATCAGCAAATACTTTTCGTAAAGTAAGTATTTTATTGCATTTGCCAATTTCTTCAACCAGATGTTTCAGTGCCAGTGTGTATGTATTTTTTCGCTTTAAAGAGTTACTTAAAATTTTGCGATTAAGTACTTCTTCGTTTACTGTATGGTTGTGGTTATCCATAATTTCTGTTACTATGTTGTCAGCACCTTTTTTAAAAATGCCTTGCATTTTTCTTTTGTCTGTGCACAACAAATCCAACGTTTGGCATAATTTTTAACATCTTATGGAAACGATATTTGAAGCCATCCAACACAATCAGTTGTTTCCCTCTTTCACTTAGTACAACTCTCACAGAACTCATTTTGACAAACTAACTAACACCGGATATGTAGGTACAAATTAAACAAACTATATTAAACATTTTGTAGAAAACCCTTTTTATATATGATATCCATAGATGTCTAACCAATGAAAGCCTTCGTTCATAGGTAATAAAAATATTATTTGGTATAGAGATTTAAAAAGTAATTCGGAATTCCCGAAATATGCATATCAGGAGGATTAGAAAGATTTAAGTGACCCGGGACTCAATTGGACCATCTGAATTTCTTGAGCCTTCTTAATTCAGGTAGACGGGACTCAATTTACCTTTGCCTGGAAATTCAAGTAGAAAACTTAAATCTCTCTGATCTAAGCACAACATTAACAATGCTTATCGTACCGGTAATAATTTAGGAAATCATATAAAAAATAAGAAATCCAATGTTCATGAAGATAATAAATCAGGAGTTTATAAAATTAACTGTGGTGATTGTGATAAGTTTCACATTGGTAGAACTTTCAGAAGTTTTCAAACTAGAATTTCAGAACACAAACGTTGCTTTGTTAATCAAAAGTCGGATTCACATTATGCAAACCATTTAATCCAAGTAAATCACACATTCAATTTCGATTTTAAAATATTAAATGCTGAAAGTAAGGGAATTAAACTTAACTTTTTAGAATCATTACAGATAAATAAATACAAGCATTCCGGTCTCCTATTGAATAGCCAAATCGATCATACTTCAAGCCCCCTTCTCAATCTTTTCAAAATAACCGAACTACCTGACTAGCAGTTAAGAATTGGGTTTTCCTATTCTAATAATTATTTGTAACCATATTTCTATTTACCCCTTCTACACAATTTTTCATTTCTTTATTTATTTTTTTCCATATAACAGAGAAACATAGTTAGTTTGCCATTAGCATCTGAAGAAGGTGAAGTTCCACCGAAACGTGCGTAATGCGTTATTTCTTTTAATGAATGTGTAAATTGTTATTATTAACCATTGTTTTAATGAATACGAGAAATCTTCGAAATTTCGAAAAAGTGCCTTTATATGATTACGTTAATATCAAGTAGGTAGTGGGTAAACACGAACATTTTAAATTAATATTCTAGCAACAGCAACGATTGAAACATTTAACACGATTGAAACCTACCATTATTCTCATTATTAAACTTGACCCACATTATCGACATATACTTATTTTATGTCTATACAGAGAGGTACAGAGCTTGCCAAATTCCAATGATAATGTAAGTAACATAACCTTCTTCTTAGAATAATTCAATTGGGCTATTAATCACTCCAGGTGAACAATTAAAATCGGTATTATCATTCTTAGTCATTGAATACAGACTACACTTGATCATGAAAAATCATATGATTACTAAGTGGAGGCAGTTTTATGAAAGATTTTAGATGAATATAGGATTTCCAAGGAACCCGAAAATAAAATTCCACTGGATTGAAAATTAACGGAGTGGGGTAGAAATGGTTTTCAAAACCGGTACAAACTTCCTGGACCACACGATTTTTGAGGATATGCTCTAATTTTGACCGAATATACTCAAATTCTGATGGGTATGTTCTGCCTCAAAAACAAATCCAGATACCAGCCAGAGGATATATATATATATATATATATATATATATATATATATATATATATATATATATATATATATATATATATATATATATATATATATATACAGGTTGTAAGGCCCATAACATTAAACAACTCTACAACAGCCCATTGCTCTTGGAGTGATATAAGATTCTATTTATTCAATAATTTTTAAGCGTGGAGCCAACCATAACCTCAGAAAAAAAAATCATATATATATATATATATCCTCTTAATTGGTGTCTGAATTCGTTTTGTGTGTCGTTTATATATATATATATATATATATATATATATATATATATATATATATATATATAAACAATATATCTGAAATTCAGTTCTCTAGGGCCATTTTGAGGTATGGAGCGAAAATACTAGTTTTGAAGAATTTTTGCTCCACCATAGCCCTTCCAATTTATGAAAGGGAGTTGAAATTTAATTAAGTGTCTTTCAGTGGTTTCAATTTTTTTCACAGGCTGCCATATTTATGTAGAAATTAAATGCGTAATGGCAGGTATTCGAGCATTATTCGTTGCTACTGATTTT
Organism: Cynegetis impunctata; assembly: GCA_030704885.1. Taxonomy (NCBI): domain Eukaryota; kingdom Metazoa; phylum Arthropoda; class Insecta; order Coleoptera; family Coccinellidae; genus Cynegetis; species Cynegetis impunctata. The sequence goes on along the minus strand of JARQZK010002921.1, from coordinate 129,618 downwards.
CCAAATTTAGTTAGAAAGCTTCAAATTTGATTGTGAATTGATGTGATATTGAGAATGTGTCCTTTGGAGGTCCCAATTGTTTTTCCAACAACCGCTATTTTGATGTGGAAATTTCAGGCGCATCTCTACACACCTCCAAATTCAGTTTTAAGGTAAAAAAGCTCTATCGCAGCAAGCTACGTTAGAAAAGCAGGTTTTCATAAAGTACTCAGTTCAAAGAATCTTTTTATTCAACTAAAATTTTTTCCAAATTCATATCATTTTTCCCTCTATTTAGATTACCAACTTTCAACCCTATTGCTTCAACATTACGCCCTCTATCGTGTAAACAAGATTTATTTCGTCCACTGTGGCTCAATCCCCAACCAATTCGTACCAAAACCAATCCCATCCAAGATATTATACGAAACTACCTGCTTACAAATTTTCAATCCTATTGCTCCAAAATTGCGACCTTTATCGTGTGAAGAGCAGTTGGCTTAGTTACCAACTGCTGAATGCTCTTTCTTCAAACAACTAGGTTTTATTTCGAGCTATAATTTCAGTTTATGCGGGGAATCACATATTTTTCAAAAGAGTTTTTGACCAATAAATGGATTAATCTTTCATATCAAATTTTTATCTAAGATACAATGCATTTTTTTATAATGATGACTGAACGACCAAACATTCACTAATTTTTTTTCTACATTCACTCTATTACTCAACAAAATCATGTGGTAACAGTTCTTGCGTACTGTATACAAATTACAAAAACAATTATTATTTTGATTAAATTTTCAAAGTTCAACTTACGATTAAATCATCGGCATTTAAAAAATAATTGCATTACCAGAAAATCTTATGAAGTACCTACCATTAAACGTAATATTATAGAGGAGTTCTTTTAAAATAAAAAACAGATGTTTGGATAATAATATCTGACAATGAGAGTTATAAATTGTCAACTATATTTATCGATGAAGTATCAGATGATAGTGTATATAGTTCTCAATAATTACAAATGATTAGGTACTTGTCATATCGGCATGAACAAAACATTATTGAAATTAAGAAAACAGTAGTAAAAACTGACTTATAAAAATTACAAAAAGTTAAAATACTAACTTTATTATAAATATTATATATAAATACATATAATAATCCTACATATCGAATAAGTAATAGGTATTATTATATTACGTATGAATATCTTTTTCGTGAATTACGTCGGACTATATATATATATATATATATATATATATATATATATATATATATATATATATATATATATATATATATATATATATATATATATATATATATATATATATATATATATATATAGATTCTAATGAACTGAATAAACAAACGATATAATACGTATCATTTCCCAAATCCTTCAATATCGAATAGAAGATAACTTGGCAGTATGAACATTTATTTTGAACATCCAGCATCAGCGAGATATTTTATTTCAAACACAGTTTGATAAATGGGGAATGAAAGTCCTCCTAAGGGTGCAATTTTATCTGCCGTACGATTTTTGTCAATATCTTGGACGAAATGTACCACACTTTTCCATAGAGTTCATGGTATCATTTGATCGGACAAGGGCATTTAGAAGACCTCAAATTATTGCGCTTGTATGATAGATCACTTGAGTAGTCTTTTAGGTCTGAAATCATACTCTTTTGGTTACTTTTTAGGAAAATGCTTTGCGTTTTGTCACAATTAATTTGGGACATAATCCAGAGACTTGAAACTAGGCTATATAGGTTCCTCATCCTGAAATGTCACTGCTAGTTTTGTCGACCCCTGGAGTGACGCCATCTTGGTCAAACGAACTGTTAAATTGGCCACTTCGGTTGAACTAAGTAGTATTTGTAATTAGTAATGGAAGACACGAAATATAAAGTTGAAACTTTGTGATGAAAACGAAACATTATTTTAGGTTTATTATAACAAAATTGTTGAAAAATATATACTGATATTGCAATTTCGGTCATACGATCATCAAAAAATGGCTGTCCCTCATTTGTATTATCTTTCCATGAAATTCTGGTAGAGTTATTAGATATAGGTAGTGGCTTTCGAAAAATATGCACTAAGGGAAGGTTATTAAAATGGGATTTTTTTCTTGATAATTTAAAAGCTCTTGGAATATATTATGGTTTAAATATATCAAATATAGGAGAATAAATCAAGTCAATCGAGTAATTCAGTAAGTTACTTCTGTTTGTGTATTACGATTGGCTTCCAATAATTGTAAATTACCAACTTCGGTCCTCTCAGCAATTTGCGTATAATCTGATAACGCAACGCTGGTTCAAAAACGTCCAATCTGTTTCATTTCATCATTTCCTTGAAATTTTACGAATCGTAATGGAGACAAATTCCACGCATTGTCGCATCCTTGAAAGTCTGTGTTTATAATCATCTTACGAAACGAAAATGAGGCTGCACTGCATTCCTACTTGTTCCTGAACTTGATGATAATATTAAATTGAGTCATTCAAAAACATGATGATGATAATACTATACCTGAACTCGATTTGAAAGAAATAAATTAATTTCCTCATCTATATATATATTGAGAAATATAGACTCGTATTGTATCCTTGAAAAGATGGAATATCCACTTATCGAAAAATTTGTTCCACTTTTCCTTGACCTTTACGTAAATATTATCTTATATATCTACATGAAAACTTAAGTTTTTGTTGTTGTCTGATTTTATTTTAATGCAAGAGTGTTATCTCCCTCATCTGAAACTGAACATTGCTACATACCAATACAATGTAACATATGTATTTAAAAACAGTTTTATCGAATTTATCCCTACAAGAGCTTTCATATTTCCGAGAAAGTTCTAATATGAACTCACTAGTTTAAAGCCTGTTCCCAACGGCTAATAGGCTTGTAAACACTGTACAATACCCAACTATTTAAATTGTTTGAACCACTGAAACTCATAAACAATCACATAAATCCATAAATAGCCCAGGATTTGAACCTAGCACGATGGTTACTCTACCTCTGCTCCACAAGGCGTATGTCTGATATGATTTGTGTTAGTGTAGATGATTACAAATGTTCAGATGTTCCAATGATATAGATCTATCAGTTTTCAAGATTATCATCAAATCTTCTCACCTATATTTGAAGAGAACAGTTATAATTACCTTCTTTAAATGAAAACATTATTTGATTCTAAACGAAACTAATTTTCAAGGGCAAAATCAGTCTGTCAGAATTATTAAGCATGCTAAGTGTCTCGAATTGCTATTTCCAGAGATGCGGTGAATAAACTATAGCTCCTGTTAACGCACTCGAGTTTATCAGTGATTCAGAATATCATATGCAATGCAAAACACTCTATTCCTATTAATTAGATGATGTTGATTATCGTTTGTAATACAGAAATGTTTTGTGATATTTTATCACCTTAAAAGTGACTCTGAAATATATAGAATATTACAGCACCTTGTTAGTTATACAAAAGCTGTTTTTTTCTTTCAATGAATTGTTATTAAAAAACCAAAATGTGAAAAATATTGTGATATAGACGGGACGGAATCTGTATGATTCAATCTTATCAAGTTATCAGTATTATAATCATCTTCTTCCTGATGGAGTCCACCTTGTTTGACAGCACATATTTTATATCAGCTTTGAAAACTTGTTCAGAAACATCTTTTTTTTCTGAAAACGTTTATTTCAGAAAATATATACAGAAACAATATCATCAACAACTTCCTAATCAGTGGTATCGGAATCAACAACAAATATAACTTCCCTACCTAACAATGGTGTGCGCAACAGTCCTCAATTATAAGCCTAATTACTAATTTAATTAAATTTCTAGATAAATATTGAACTATGATAACTGAAATAAAAATTCTAAGCCTTATTACTAATATTGAATTTTTCTAAATCAACATTGAACTATGGATATTGTAGTACATATACACTTTTAAACAAACTATAATTATTTATAGTCTCAAGTGTTGTTTGAGCTTTTTCAAAAATGCAGCATAATTTATGATGTTTTTAACACTTATTGGTATTTGATTGTGAGTCCGCTATTACTTCCTACAGTTTCTAGATATATATTATTACTATCTCTCGTATCATATAGGTGGAGATCCCTATTAAACGTTAAAGCTGTATTACATCTATATCTATAGTCTGGTTATAAATTCAAAAAATCTTTATAAATATATATATATATATATAATTTTGGTAGCTTCTTTTCCTGAATCTTTTAATTATTTTTCAGTAGTGTTTGGTCTTGGGTTTGGTAGTTTTGTTTGATATATCAACTTTCAAATTGTTTATAGTGTTTTAACGTTTCTGCCTTCATCAGAAAATATTTTAATCTCATATTTTTTGTTGGTGTAATTTGTATGTAATCTTTCTATTTTGAAACATATATCATTCCAATGCTTCTCATACTTTGAAAAATAAATATTCTTACAAATCACTATGTAGCCTAGATCTATATATACAAAAGCTAAAATGGGAAGGAGGCAATATTAATTCCAAATTAGGTCATCAAATGAACCAAAATAGGAAATTTTGTTTATATGATGATTCCGAAAGTTAAAAAAAAAGTTACAATAGTGTAATTGACTTGCTATGAAAATGAACGAATATTTTCAAAGGTCTGAGAAACGTGTTAGATAAACGAGTAGTTCAGCATGGAATAATGATAAATAACCGTGACTAATCGAAAATATTTTGATAATTTTTCGAGGTTTCATGAAAATAAATCTATCTTAACGATTTAATTGTTTACAATGAGAGGAGATTTTCAATGAAAATAGTTTTCAGACAATATAATGAAAATGATTCAAATTACGTTTTTCATGATGTTGATATCAATTTTCCATTGCTTCCATTGAATTTGCATTGAAAAATACACAAGCATCAAAAACTGTATTTCGACACAAATTTTCATAACTTTTGTTTCATTTCCAGGGCACTCTATGTCTTTTTCTTGTCAAAAGCGGCAAAAGTGCATCAGGCAATTTTTTTCTCAAATTTGACTACACCACCGGATTTTAAATCGTTAATAATGAAAACCTTCAAAGTTTCATGAAAAAATATTGGTAAAGAACGAAGTAACAACAACTCTAATTTTGGAAACAAAGTATTGGATCGTAGTTTTTATTTAGATTATAGACATATTTAAAATGAAACACTGCTGATACAAAGTACCAATGAACTTGTGCAGTCAAAATCCAAAGTCAAAATCTCAATCTGTTCTACAGTTATAAGTCCTGAAAATATGGTGATGTGAGTGATTTTTGGACTGTGGAGTAGTCAAATTTTTATTACAAAACGCTTTCACCACAAATCGCTCAGATACCACACCATATTCAGTTTGCATTTAGTATCTGAAGAAGGTGAAGTTTCACCGAAACGAGCGTCATGTGTATTTTATTTAAAAAATATTTGAATTGTTTCTATAAACCATTGTTTTAATATGAAAATAATAATGTTAAAAAAACTACCAACAAACAAACTGATCGATGAGGAGTAATAAATAAATAGATACCAGATTTTGATATGAACGAAAACATGAGTTATTACAATATGTAAAGTTTATCAAAAGTTTCAACTCTGCTTGATCCATTATCCACGTGAAATACTGTATATCTTTATAAACTTTAAAATAACATTTCAGTTCGCATTCAAATCAATTAAATATTAATGCAACAAACTTATTTATCTGATTGTAGATCCATGTGTCCGTGCGTCATGTGTACTTTATTTAAAAAATGTTTGAATTGTTTCTATAAACCTTTGTTTTAATATGAAAATAATAATGTTGAAAAAACTACCAACCAACAAACTGATCGATGAGGAGTAATAGATAAATAGATACCAGATTTTAATATGAACGAAAGCATGAGTTATTGCAATATGTAAAGTTTGTCAAAAGTTTCAACTCTGCTTGATCCATTATCCACGTGAATTATTGTATATCTTTATAGACTTTAAAATTACATTTCAGTTCGCATTCAAATCAATTAAATATTAATGCAACAAACTTATTTATCTGATTGTAGATCCATGTGTCCGTGCGTCATGTGTATTTTATTTAAAAAATGTTTCAATTGTTTCTATAAACCTTTGTTTTAATATGAAAATAATAATCTTGAAAAAACTACCAACCAACAAACTGATCGATGAGGAGTAATAAATAAATAGATACCAGATTTTAATATGAACGAAAACATGAGTTATTGCAATATGTAAAGTTTATCAAAAGTTTCAACTCTGCTTGATCCATTATCCACGTGAAATATTGTATATCTTTATAGACTTTAAAATAGCATTCCAGCTCGCATTCAAATCAATTAAATATTAATGCAACAAACTGATTTATCTGATGGTAGATCCTTGTGTCCTTGCGTCATGTGTATTTTATTTTAAAAATGTTTAAATTGTTTCTATAAACCTTTGTTTTAAGATGGAAATAATAATGTTAAAAAAACTACCAACCAACAAACTGATCGATGAGGAGTAATAAATAAATAGATACCAGATTTTAATATGAACGAAAACATGAGTTATTGCAATATGTAAAGTTTATCAAAAGTTTCAACTCTGCTTGATCCATTATCCACGTGAAATTTTGTATATCTTTATAGACTTTAAAATAGCATTTCAGCTCGCATTCAAATCAATTAAATATTAATGCAACAAACTGATTTATCTGATGGTAGATCCAAATATTAATTGACAGCTGACACAACGACTTAACTCAACTTCATTAACTTGTGTGCTTGAAACAGAGATGAGTTGACCTATTTGAAAGCGTTCGAAACAAATAACGGAAAATTATTTGACAATCTTCGCTTCAGCTGCGTCCCATGGTATATATTATAGGGAGAATTTACTAGTCATTTTATTAAGACATGACATTACTTTTTTGTTTTGCAGGATTTGGTAAATTTCACTTCACTTTGCTCACAGTATGTGGCCTTATTTATCTAAACACCGCTGTTGGAATAACAATCATTTCCTTTGTTCTACCGTCGGCAACATGCGATTTTCAGATGTCTTCTTCAGACAAAGGTTGGCTCACTGCAGCGCCTATGCTTGGTGAGTATATATTTTTGAGGAAGACTGTATCTTCAAAAACAAACCTGCCTTTCAAAAATCATCACCGGACGTATTATTCTTATTTATATATATTATTTCATGGTTTAACCCCTTCACACTTTGCCATATGTTGAAAGAAGACGCTGTAGACATATGTGTGTATTTATATATATATATATATATATATATATTTATTTATTGATATATTTATATATATTGTTTATATATATATATATATATATATATATATATATATATATATATATATATACAACAATTTATGTTAGTTTTAAGCAGTTTTATAATTCTATGATTAAGATGTTTTCACTCATTATTGTGCCTGTTCCTGTGATGTGTTTAAAATTTAAAAAAATAACCTCAAATTCGTAAGTTTAATAACTTTGAATTGTTCACGTATATCTCAATATATATATTTTGTAGTTTTCCCTGAAGAAGGTAACAAAGATTACCGAAAGCGGAATAAAGAGAATTCATCCAACATAAGTCCCACTAATTGCTACATACCCTTACTTCAATAGATTCGAATATATAATTCTAGAGTAGCTGTTATCTAATTCTTTATAAATATATATATATATATATATATATATATATATATATATATATATATATATATATATATATATATATATATATATATATATATACAGTGGCGTAACTAGGGAAGATGCCGCTCGGGGCAGATGTCTTAGTGGCGCCCCTCCAAACGTACAAAAAATATTTTTTTAAAATTTCCATTTGGTTTTGTTGCTGAACAAAGGCAAAAGATGTTACCCTTGATGATGTAGCAAGTCTTCAGAAATAATACGAAAAATGAAAAACTTTCAAGATTTATTGCTATAAAATCTGGTTGTCACTGTCACTCAAGCATCTCAACATAATATGTAGAATTCACAAAGAGTGAAATGAAATTTTTAAAATTTATTTACGAAAAAGTTGCATAACAGTGTTCTATAATGCTTTAAAAAAATCCTCAAATATACATTACACATTCTAAGCATAAAGAAGCTGAATTAACTGAAACTAATGCTTACTCAGTAAAGGATACATTTTGATGAGATTTATGCAAAAAATATCCAGCAGTGCAGTTTTATCAATTTGCTGTTGTATGCGGTCATAAGGGAGACCACCTTTTCTCAATACCCGTTCTAATTGCTTCCGTTTCAAAAATGTTGAGCGATGTGAAGGGCTGCATGGTCTTGGATTCATGGGATTTAACAAAAAGGTTCTTTGTTCTTTGATTTAAGTCAGCTCTATTCAAATCATAAATCAGGATTCAAATCTTAGTTTATATCAATTGATTAAATTTAAAAAATCATAAATTCAATTCAAGTAATGAATCTCATCTAATACATTAAATGAAAAAACATAACACAAAAAAAATTGCGTACGCTTCTGGCGTCCCTCAAACTTGTGGCGCCGGACGCCGTCGCCCCCTTGCCCCACCTCAGTTACGGCACTTTATATACTATATATACTTTATAATATACATATATATATATATATATATATATATATATATATATATATATATATATATATATATATATATATATATATATATATATATATATATATATATATATATATATTTATATATATATTGAATATATGAATATATGAGAAGTTTCTTTTTGTTTGTAGGTATGGTCTTAGGTTCCTATTTTTGGGGATGCCTAGCTGATACAAAGGGCAGAAAAGCAGTATTAATAGGAGCCCTACTTATGGATGGATTATGTGGACTTTTGTCGAGTATAGCACAAGTTTACTGGCTGTTCATGATGTTCAGGTTTTTTAACGGCTTCGCGTGAGTAATTATTTTTTAACTTATATTTACTCATATGGGAAAGTTAAGGATTTGCCATCAATTCAACGAAAATTGCTTACTTTGGTAATGATAGAAATGACAAAACTGATTAATGAAAATCATTATTTTGGAGAAGGAATATATTTGGCATGCATTCCTTGAACAAATTATTGAACCAGAATTTTCATATTCTTAAGAGGGATGTTGATGTCGAATAATTTTGAATTGATTAGGCCGCTCCTTGGTTAAATTCGTAGCATTAAATCAAAAACGAATAAATTCTCAAACTCCAGTGCTTATTGTCATTTAGGGGTTGTAATAAAATGTTTGTCGGTAGAACACGGTAACGGATAAATGATGTTGGAATAGGTACTTGCGGTATCTACAATCAGATCAAATGAGTTTATATATATATATATATATATATATATATATATATAAACTCATTTCGTCTGATTGTAGATACCCCAAGTACCTATTTCAACATTATTTATCTTCACCCTACGATTCGACAGAATGTTGGATACATATATTTGAAATAAAAGTATTTCTTTCTAATAACCTTACAGAATGAGGAAGAAGTAAACTGTTCTCATCACTTTACTCAAAAACTTGCAATTAATGTTCTTTGAATTGCTGGAGAACTACTCAAAAAAAAATATATATATATATATATACCGGGTGTCCACGGAAGGTGGCTCGCCCATATAACTTTTTTGTTTTCGGAGATAATGAAATTAAATTTAGACGATCTGTTTTAAGCATAAAACTGCATTTTTTGACAATTTAAATAAATTTTCGATTTTTAAATGGGAAACTGAGTATATTTTCAGTTTTTTTGTCTCCATATAATATTTAGAATACAACCATGTATCATTTGTTACTTTTCGTAACTTTTTTTTTACTTTTTTTCGAAAAAAATTTTTATTCTAGAGGGCTATGGATTCGTTCAAATAACTAATTTCAGCCCTAAAATGTATGTTAAAATACCACTTCACTGTTTCCGATCAAAATGTTCCAGCTATGTGAAGTTTAAAACTTTTATCACTATTTTTTTTCAAATGGCAACATGGTGGCTCGTCGGGTTAAAAAAAAGATAATTTTATTACGATTAATTTGATACCGTACTCTAGGTATTAGGTTGAAAGAAAACTTTCGATAAAAACCTGAAATCCCATAACCTTAGAACTTTCTTTAAATCAAGAATCTTATTGAGATTAAAATAACATTTGAAATCATCGAGTAGCCTGTGACCACCACAACTGAAACAAAGTACAAAGCCTCGCTCACAAATCTACGTCCCTGGGTGGCAAACAGGGCCATTTTAGGACCGAAATTATTTATTTGAACGCATCGGTAGCCATCTAGAATAAAAACTTATTTCGAAAAAAAAATTGTACAACGGTTACAAAAAGTAGCAAATGGTACATGGTTGTATTCTTAATGTCATATGAAGACAAAAAAACTGAAAATATACCAGGTGTCTCAAAAATCGAAAGTTTATGTCACTTCCGGTGAAACCGGAAGTTGCATGAAGTTGAGTTACTTGTCAAAAAATGCAGTTTCGTGCATTAAACAGATCCTGTAAATTTCATTTCATTATCTCCGAAAACAAAAAAGTTATAGGAGCCTCCTTCCGTGGACACTATATATATATATATATATATATATATATATATATATATATATATATATATATTTATATATATATATATATATATATATATATATATATATATATATATATATATATATATATATATATATATATATATATATATATATATATATATATATATATATATATATATATATATATATATATATATATATATATATATATATATAAATTATATGTAAAACTCACCTCATGTGGTTTTTTTAGAAGAACTAACTACCAACGAAATTTATACACTGAATCTTCGATTATCAGTTTTCAACTGCATCAATATACAGTCAAACACTTTCAATCAATAATGAGTAAAAAAAATGATATCATGGTATTGAGTTACCCAACTTACAGTTCAGGCTTCTTTCATCGGTTTTGAAATTTGAGAATGGTATTTTATGACCGTAACTTGAAAGATATCTGTACCTATCGTGTACCTATCTCATCTATATGTAATGAACAGAAAATGTTTAACCTTATACTATTCACTCAACGCGATTTGAAATGGGAAACTCTGTTTCGATCGACTCGAGTTAATGAATACTAGTAGATCCAGTATATTGAAAAACGAAGACATGTAAGCAACAGAGCTCCAAAAGGTCTTATTATGCCCTAATTTTTATTCTTCTGCACATAAAAATTCCTATTCCCCTAAGTTAATTTGTAGTGGCCATGGAAGTAAGAAAAACCATAAAACAATTGATAAAACCCAAAATGTCTAAATTATACCTAATGGTGGCGGTTCGAGAAAACAGTTGAATCTATCAGAAAAACTTCCATAACATCAACTGAATTAACGTATGAAATTTCAAAGCTTCTAAATCAATGGGAATGTGGAAGTGCTTAAATCCTCACAAACCAGGAAGAAATATGAAATTTCTTCAAAAAAGTGGCTGCTGTTGAGGAAAATCCTCGTAAGCAATTCCAACTCTTTGAATTAATAACTGAGATTGAATTCTCGCACATCACTTGGTGAAACATTATAAAAAATAAAGTATAAACTTTAAAATAAAAAACACTTGGCTTATGTTTCGCAATATAACAAATATTTAGATACTGTAATTAGCAGTAACGAAAACAAGAAGACGGATTGCCCATGGGATCACCGTTATCGCCTTTGTTGAGTGAAATTTTCATGAATGTGAAGAAAAATTAGAAGAAAAAAATTTCAATGCTGATAATAATTTAATTACTAACGTTTCATTATGGAGGCGTTATGTAGATGATATTTTTTGTATTTGGACCGGTACAGATAGCCAGTTAGATAATTTCCTTAAATATATAAATACTTTCTACAACTCGATTCAATTTACAAAAGAAGTAGAAAACGAAAACGGTATCTTAAATTACTTAGACGTTCAGATTGCTAGGAATTTGAATTCTTTTACTTTCAACATTTATAGAAAACCAACCTTCACAGATACTTTAATTCACAGCGACAGTAACCAACACATTGAAATAAAACTCAGTGCTTTTCATTCGTTCATGCATAGGTTGTTCACTATTCCATTATCGGAAACAAATTTTCAAACTGAAGTTAATACAATTAAATTATTAGCCACTAATAACGGTTACAATAAGAGTCTTATCGACAAGCTCATTGGAAAAAACGAATAAAGTATTTGTTGCATTCAATATACCCCACGCAAACTATTAATGAAGAACAAAAATACTTCCCAATAAATTATGTGCCTAATTTGAGTAGGTAGCAAAATTTGTAACAGACTATCGAAACATAACGTTGAAACAATTTTTACAAATAAAAGAAACTTGAAGTCATTCTTGGTCAATAATAAAGACAAATCTAACATCGGAGAAAACAGTGGTATTTATAAAATATTTTGCGACGAATGTCCAGCTTTCTATATTGGACAGACAGGAAGGAATATAAATATTCGTGTTGAAGAACATAAAAAGTTAATTTTACAAAACAAAAATACCACCGGCTTCTCTGAGCATTGTATAAAATTTAATCACTTCCTGGATTTCAACAAAACCAAATTGTTACATTCAGGTAACAAAGGAAAGCGCTTTGACCTTCTTGAAATTCTCGAAATAAGTTCCGCCCATAATAGTCAATTACCCCTTGTAAACCAACAAATTGATTTTCAGGTATCACCTTTGCTTTTGTCTGTTTTATAAAATATGATGTAATACTCTCCTGTAGTCAGTCCTGATAATGAGTTCATAACTCGAAACATGTCGACTTTTCGTTGCTGCTAAATACAGTATCTGAATATTTGTTATATTGTGAAACATAAGCCAAGTGTTTTTTATTTTAAAGTTTATACTTTATTCTTTGAATTAATATGCAGGAGCAGTGAAGGTGCGAAAGTCCTCGAAATTCAAGAAAAAAAGAAATGAATACATAAAAATAGCATTAATTGAAGAAAAGAGTTTATGTTGTCAAACAATTAACTTAATAAACGTAAAAATTTTCAACTCTATACCTCAATTTGGAGGGGGCGTAGGGTTGTAAATTATTTTAAAAACCCGTTTTTTTGTATTACATACCCTTCGAAAAGTCTCATAAGGATGTAGGATATGTTGCTCATAATTATTTTCATATATTTTGAAAATAACACCAGATACCAAATTTCCAAATTTCAGATAATTTGTTTTGGGAATCGCTTGGGATGCCATTATGTACCGGAATATAAATATATATATATATATATATATATATATATATATATATATATATATATATATATATATATATATATATATATATATATATATATATATATATATATATATTTATATATATATATATATATATATATATATATATATATATATATATATATCAGACATCAAAAACTTTCTATACGGTGCCATAGTCATTATTTTGATCTTGATATTTGGCAGATACAAATTCAATAATGTTGTGTAGTAGCTTGATCTTAATTTTTGCAAAAATATTTTATATTTTTCCACAATATGTACTCAAAAATTGTAAATTGAAAATATTTATATAGTAAATCGTTTACTACTAAAACAACGATCAAACTAAAATGTTTATTTAACTACAACTACAACTAAGTATGAGTTACAAATTCGATATTCCCGAAAAGGCCGAATTATGAAAAATTATTCATGCATTGTTCAATTGTTCTTCTTACTCATCAGTAACTTCTGTTGCAGAATCACTGGTGCCATGGGTATATGTTTTCCTTATTTGGGAGAATTTCAGCCAGGAAAATATCGTGAACAAATTTTATGTTGGATGGAATTATTTTGGACTCTTGGAGTAATTTGTCTACCAGGTAAATTTATAATATTTTTTTTATTTTAAAATTGTTGATTTTTTTGAATGAAAAAAAAGACGAGAGGTGTCACCCAATTGGAACGAAGTTAATTTCTCTATACTTATATTGTGTATGTATAGTGAGCACAATGAGAAAAATTAAAAACAATAATGTAAATAAAAATAAAGTTTTTGATTTTCTTTTTATTTTGTTAAACATAAACAATTGTTTCGCTTAACACAGTGGCTTCATCAGAGGGGTAATTCAAATTAACTTTTTAAGTGAGATATCTATGAATGGGAAATACAATTGGGGATGGGAAAAGTATAAAAGGGGGCAAACATAACAGGTAATTTGTTTAATTATTAATCAAATTCATACATCGTAACAATAGCTTCGAGTTTTCATCAGAAATATTGATGTCAAAATCGCTACCTTTTCAATTCTTTGATTTTAATACACTGATTTCACTCATATTCTCATATTTTTAGTAAGTATCTTACTTGAATTTTTGTACAAACAATTTTACTTGAATAATTTCATCATCAATATCCTCTACTTCTACTGAATCACTTTCATAATTCAGTTTTTAATAATGAAATAACTTCGTTCCAAAAATTCAATTATTTTGATTAATTTTTTAATTTTTTCTTTTTTCTTTTTTTTTCGTTTCCAATGTGAAGCTTGTATTAATTCTGCTCATTATGTTCGTTTGAATTGCAGGTATTGCTTGGATTATAATTCCTATGGAATTCACATACCAGACGGACAATTTCAAATTTGCGAGTTGGAATCTATTTGTAGCAGCCTGCTCTTTGCCCAGCGTTTTGATTGGCCTTTGGCTCTTTTTCTTCCCAGAAAGTCCAAAATTTTTGTTGGAGTGCGGTGAACCGGACGAAGCGTTAGAAGTTTTGAGAAGAATGTATGCTTCCAATACAGGAGATGATCCAGGTTCATTTCCGGTGAGATTTAGTAGTTTTTACCCCGAGGCGAAGCTAAGGCGTTATAGTCTCACGACAAAAAGTTAGTAGCTGTTCCGATTTTAAAAATTCCAACGGATATCGATAAAACACATACGATTTCATGAGAAAAGTGTTTTCAAAAATTTTTCCCCACGAAGAATAAAAAAATTATAGCGTTTTTTAGATTTTTTTGTCCATAGACATGTGATGCTATCTATAAATCTTATACCTAAACTGATTTTTATAATAATGAAATAAAATGATAGCATTTAATGTGTAGTTTTTTAATTTATAGAATTCACTCAAAAAATATTGACGACATACACATGCGCCGAGGGGTTTTATCATTCCTAGTGCTGCGCAGTAGGGTGTCCGGATTTTATTTATGAATAGATTTAAATATCGCCACTAGCTGACCATCGTTCACATTTATTCACCATCGAGATCGTAAAAAATAAATTTTATGTTACATGAAGTGAACAAGGAAAATTCTTCAATAATTGAAAAAATTATCAAACAACTTTCCAAGGAAGCTGGTTTTATGTACAGGGCCGTATTAACCATCAGGCAGAGTAGGCAACTGCCTAGGGGTCCCGCATCGACTAGGGGCCCGTGCACGCACCAAGAAAAAAAAATCATCGAATGAAAATTTTATTTGAAATTTTGTATGAAATTCCTCAACAATATTATTTCTTTCTTTCGACGCAATTGATGAAATACTTCATATACACACAACCATCTAGTTTCGAGTAGTAGAACTAATAAAGTGTCTTCTTTCAACAATGTCTCAGAACCGTTTGAAATTCAGTGTCGATAATGGCCATTGAAAATGATGTATTAGAAAGGGTCAATTTCCAAGATGTCTTGAACGATTTTGTTTCTTAAAATGTTAGAAAAGTCAATATTTAAACTTACTGTACAGGCTGTCCCATTTTCGATGTCCTTACGGGGTAACTCGCTGATTTTTAAAGATAGAGATTTGCGGTTTTCGCGAACGTTGGCTACTATTTTGTGAATCTGACGATACGGCAAACAAAATTTTCATAGCTTGCTTCGTTTTTGAGATACAGGGCGAAATTGAAAATATTGCATTTTGCACCCCTTCCTGTATTACAGCTGTCTTTTAACTTATAGAAAAAGTAAAAACTGTCTTTTATACACTTTTTTACGTAGAATCCAGTGGCGTAGTCAGATTTTTGAAATGAGCTGTCATTGTTTAGCAATAACCCAATGTTATAATTTTTTTAATGGAACACTCTGTATATTTTTCCATATTCAAAATATAAATGCTTTGCGCTTTTCAAAAATATATAATACTTATATAATATTCTAAGTATTAGCCGCGTATTAAGATAAGTTTCTTTTTTTTATGGCAAGTCAAGACAAATATCACTTTAAAAGATCGTTCGGCACAATAAACAGAAATATCACTTCCATTTATATAAGCTAGAATGAAAAGTTTTCATTGAAAAAAATATTATTTAATATAATAAGTTATGCATTTAATAATTATCATAACAAAAATAGAAACTTATATGAAACAAGGCTCTATTATTTTTCTGTTGAAAATGTTTTGTGAATATTGTTCAAATTACTGCCCATTCTGTTGAAGACACAGCAGACATCTTCTGAGGATACCAATCGACCACAGTTAAAACAAAAGTCTTATACCTAAGTATTCGAAAACTTATTTCGTGGCATTCATCAGAGCATCTCGATTTTCGCCATTGTAAGAAAAATTTGTAAGCTTTGACAGGAACTATAAATATTCTGCACTTGGTTTTTTTTCATAGCCACCTATTAATTAGGTCCAGAGCGTATATAGTCGATAAATAGTGTTTCATTAGAGTTTAAATTTATTTTTTGTCAAATTGTTTAATAACAAATATTAAACAATATTTTTTCAATGAAAACTTTTCGTTTTACGCTATACAAATGGAAGTGATATTTCTGTTTATTGCGCCGAACGATCTATCAAAGTGATATTTGTCTTGACTTGCCATAAAAAAAGAAAATTATCTAAATACGGGACTAGTACTTAAATTATTTTATGAGTATTATATATTTTCGAAAAGCGCAAAGCATTTGTGTTTTGAATATGGAAAAATATACAGAGTGTTCCATTTAAAATATTATAACATTGGGTTATATCTAAACACTGACAGCTCATTTCAAAAATCTGACTACGCCACTGGATTCTACGTAAAAAAGTGTATAAAAAAGAGTTTTTACTTTTTCTATAAGTTAAAAGACAGCTGTGATACAGGAGGGGGGCCAAAATACAATATTTTAAACTTCACCCTGTATCTCAAAAACGGAGTAAGCTATGAAAATTTTGTTTGCGGTATCGTAAGATTCACAAAAAAGTAGCCAACGTTCGCGAAAACCGCAAATCTTTATCTTCAAAAATAAGCGAGTTATCCCGTAAGGACATCGAAAATGGGACAGCCTGTACTGTACAAAACCAATAAATATCTTGGAAGATTACTTTTTGCAATTTGTACTTCAGAAATATGTTTTCTTTCGTTTATTGTATTTTATTGCGTTTACCAAGATTGAATTGAACCGCGTCCGTCTCATTTCTCTTTCCTAACCCATCATGCAACCGGATCATCATTCATTACTTATCTATAACCTATTCATTAAGACCATTTCAATAAATCTAACGAGTCAGGTAAGGTGATGCTGCAGCATCAAGTCAAAGTAACCATGTTGTTGCAATATCACATAAGACTTTGAAGTAACAGGATACCTGAAGTCGATCATCTGGAAGTTAACTACATCCCGTTATTAACTTGAAAAGACCTAGGGCCCGGACAGGGTTGTTGCCCAGGGGCCCTGACAGGGTTAATCCGGCCCTGTATATGTATTCCACGACGAGAATTCTACATTCACAATCCAACAGTGAATTACAGATATCGTCAAGTCACCCCGACACCTGTTTCGATCTTATTAGGTATCATCAGTGCAGCTTATTTGACTCGGAGGGAATTAACAAATTTCTAATACATATAACCAGCTGCCTTGGAAAGTTGTTTGATAATTTTTTTAAAATTATTGAAGAATTTTTCTTGTTCTCTCTCTCTATGTATTTTTTAAATTGACCTTGATCAATTTGTCTATTTTTATGATTTGATTTTGAAAATTGATGTTTTGTTTAATTTCCATTTTCAGGTGATAAGTTTACGTGAAAAAGTGCGAACTATGAGTGTTGTATCTCAACAGTCCTCAAGGAGTATAAGAAGTTTACGTATAAGGAAACCCAAAGAACTCAAGATACTCCTGCAAGAAATCTGGGAACAAACAAAGGCATTATGTAAACCGCCCCATCTACGATATACTATTATAACTTGTCTCATTCAGTTCGGACTCACTACAAGGTAAAATAATTTCAATTTTAAATCATAAACTTCTCTAATAGATGGCGATACACTCGATGAATATTGATGTTACATTCGAACAATAAAGCTGCACTAAAAACACTACGAACACTCTATTGATTCCCGACAATATTTCTCGCATTTTGAAATGTATACACATTTTTATAAATCGCAAGAAGTCTTTGCTGGATATATATATATATATATATATATATATATATATATATATATATATATATATATATATTCTCATGGGTTTTCTTTGTCCGACGAATGGTTTTTGTTTAAAAAATAAAAATCGTTTTACCTCAGGATCACTTCCTCAAATATCTGATGCAATGTGGAAATGTTTGTGAGTCGACTGAAGGCAAATTAAGAAATCAGATTCATTCCAAATATACAAAAAATGTACCAAACCTTATAGAGTTGTCTTCAATATTATCTCAGTTATTACTAAAAAAAATTTTCTTTTTCAAAATTGTTTCACCCTGTACCTATCTCAAAAGTTAAGGCTTCTAGGTAGTTTCTTTTCTTAAAATGAGTCGCAGAATCATCCCCTTAAATATTAGCATGTCTTTAAGGAACACATCTGTATATATATATATATATATATATATATATATATATATATATATATATATATATATATATATATATATATATATATATATATATATATTCATGAGATCCGACGATAGGAATTCCCATTCATCCTTCAAGGGGAGAAAAACCATACAGTCTGTTTCGCTCTGCAGCGAGCTCATCAGTACTGAGAAGTGATTTTAATATTATTATATAAGTCACTAGCTGACCGGCAAACGTTGTTATACCATATAAACTATTACTATCTATCTATAGTGCTATTTGCGAAAATATAAATCCTCGAACCCCGCGCGCTACACCCATTCATGCCCCCATCAAACGGTACTCCGATACCGGTACTGGCACACCCCGATATTATAATGAAATGCTGCTTAGGGCAGTTTTGATCTACATTAAATGTATAACGTATGTAATGTATTTAAACGAAAAAGGAATAATATTGTATTGTATAAAATAGCTTGGTAAAGGTCAAATATTTTTTTTGTAATATGTAAAAGATAAAAATGTTTAGTGTGGGTTATCCTTAAGATATACCATTGCGGACTTTTTTATCGATCTTCTGAAGATATACAATTTCTTAGTACATTAATTTGATCTATCTCGTATTTTTTCGGCTTTTCGGTACTAAAATATGTATGTATTATACATATAAGTCTTCCTCTTGAATCACTCTATCCATTGCTGAAAACTGCATTGAAATATGTTGAGTGGTTCAAAAGAACTAAACGAACATACAGCGGAAACGACTTCATTTTATACTATGTAAAGATGATCGTATTTAAAATGTACTAATTGAATTCAATCAATGATACGAATTATCACTTCACTATTGTCAATTCAATCATTATATTTATTTTCAGTTATTATACTCTTATGATATGGTTTCCTGAGCTCTTCACGCGATTTGAAGAATTTGAAGCTCTTCATCCGAATGAGAGTGCTTCGATGTGTGAAGTATCTTCTGTTGTCTTACCCACATCCAACTTAACGAACATAGATGAAGAGTTTTGTGGAACACCGATTGGAGACACCGTTTTTTTACATACACTAATAATTGGCTTAGCGTGTATTCCAACCAGCTTCTGGTTACCACTATGTGTTCATCGACTAGGAGCGAAATTCTTTCTTGGTGAGTAATTATTATTTTATACCTATTATATTTTAAACTCTCTTGTTATTCGTATTTTCCCAAAAATACATACTATTTCAGTGTATCGAAGAAAAGCAGTCATAGATTTCGATTTTCGAAATATTTTTAATGTCTGCTATATATATATATATATATATATATATATATATATATATATATACATATAAATATATATATATATATATATATATATATATATATATTTAAAGAACAAATTTAGTAGGATGTTTGGTTCGGTTAAACAATCTTACTATTATATATATTTCTATTTTCATTAACGTTTCGGTCTGTTACTTTGACCTTTATCGAAATGATTGCATCAATATGTTACCGTCACTAAAATAAAAAGAGACTTGACAATAACTTATCGGAAATATCAAAACAGGCTTAACTCACCAAAATTAAAAACTTTTCACAGAAATACATTAACAATTTATAAATACTACGCAAAAAAAAAACAACTTGACAACGATTCACAGTAACAAATTTTAAAAAATTTTCGTCTACATAGACACGTCAGCCTTCGCTTTTAGTTAGAAAGTGAAACACCTGTTATAATTTCAGTTGTTCCTCCCTGTTTATCATATGCTCAAGATGTTGTTATATATTTTGCTAAGGCTCTTTATATCTGTTTTGTCATTAATGGCATCCGGGATTTGTTTTATAAAAATCATCTCATGAAACTCACGTTTTCTTTTATGGTATTCTGATTTCAAAATTATTGTGGAGGAGAAATCAAATTGATGTTTTAATGTTTGTTCGTGTTTTTTCAAGGCGGTGATGTTCTTCCGATGGATATATATATATATATATATATATATCACCGCCTTGAAAAAACACGAACAAACATTAAAACATCAATTTGATATATATATATATATATATATATATATATATATAGATATATATATATATATATATATATATATATAGTATAATAAAGTTTAATGGGAACTCAGCAAGGGCATCAAACGAAGAATGTTTTTAGCTATACCAATATATTTCTACAGTCATTGCTGTCTTCCTCAGGGTCTAAAAACAAAAAACAAAAACTGTGTAACAAAATACAACTTCCAGATTTCGAACCACTTACAGCTAGTGATCAGTCAGTAAACCAACCAACATATAATACATTAAGATTGAGAATTATTTGCCATCAGATGCACTTCGTGAATTTTATTTTCACAATAGAGGGTTTAAATTTGGTACGTGAATCAAGTTGATGTTTTGTTACGTTCTTTCGTTGATTTCAAGCCGAAGTTTTTTTAAATAAAATAAATTATTTTCAAATTTTTGCTTCGGTTTGCTATTCGAGCGTATTTTTTCAAAATATAATTCAAATCGTTGGGATCATACAACGAACTTAGTGATACTAGTTTTTTTTCGCGTTATAAGCTTTCGTTTTTCCCAAAAGTATTTCTATTAGCTTTTTATATTAATAATAAATATGATTTTCGTCCTGCGTATTTAAACTTGTCCACAGATTATTTTCACCGCCATTGGTAGTTCACAATACAACTCCGTTACAAAAAACGAGAAAATCAAATAAAGTAGAAAAATAAGATTTTGAAATAAGTTTTTAACCGTAAAAACTAAAGCAAACGAAAATATTGACATAGAAATATAACTTTTTTTTTGCTCTTCATATATTTGTGTTTCTGTTAATTACAAATGAATTGCTTTCCTCTCTGTCGTTCTATTCGTGATGCAGGCAATTTTTTTGTTAGAAAATCTGGTATTTGTTTTATTTTCAGTATTCAGTCTGCTAGTCGCTGGTGCAGTCACCATGGGGCTCTACTTCGTGAATTCAACAATATCCAACCTGATTTTATCGTGTATTTTCGAAGCGTTGACTAGTTTAGGCATAAGCACAGTTTACTGTGTCTTAGTGGATCTGTTCCCAACTAATTTGAGGTGAGTAAAATCAACTGAAAATATGAAGAAATGCGTTAAGATAATATTAAAATGTCTTCAAAGTACTTCACAGCACTATCACCTATGTTTATGAATAGATATATATATATATATATATATATATATATATATATATATATATATATATATATATACATTATTCAATATCAGAGCAGCTAGGTTTACGTTCCAATTGTTCCAAAATTTATAAATGTCCTAATGATATTAAAAATTTCGAAAGTCTTGCGATCGTCATTAATTTCGCGAGGAAACGTCAACTTAATACAATTGGGATTCAAAGTTGAATGGCAATTTATTTCTTGTAGAATATATATGAGTATAAATAATGCGCAAGAAAAAATATTTCAAATATTTATATAAAAATATATAGGTATCTAAATAATTTTAATTTTACTTTCAAAAACGAATAAACTAAAAATCAGTACTGTGTGATCGTCAATTCCTGAAAACGTTATCTTAATTTACAAAACGTCGAGAGTTAAAAACAATTTAGTATGAATACCATTTGGTACTAGCAATTTTTCAGTAGTAAAATGTTACATTCAATATAGGCTGCTATCATTGAGATTCACTTCCATATGGGAGAATGATTTACCTACAATGAAAAATTCACACTACAACCTCAATCAATTTCGTTTCGCATAATTTTGTTTCAGGGTTATGGCAGCTGCTCTGTCCCTTACTTGTGGAAGAGGAGGGGCTCTGATGGGAAATCTGATATTTGGATTCCTGATTGATCTTAATTGCGTTGTGCCTGTAGTTTTATTCTCATTCATGTTATTTGGTGAGTAGAAAATCTAAAGAATACTTCCATTATCAGAATAGTTTTGATTTTCTTGAAAATATTCATCGGACAAAAAATATTTATTTGAAAATTTTGATTAATATATATATATATATATATATATATATATATATATATATATATATATATATATATATATATATATATATATATATATATATATATATATATATATATATATATATATATATGGAATATAACTTGTAGGTTCTCATCGAATTCTAAATGCGAAAAGTTATTAGAATTATATAACATAAATTAACACACTTTTGATTTATTATTTTTTCTATATTGAAATATGAAAAAATTGATGCCAGTCTTCAGTACGGTTACCGATATAAGTTAAAAAATTGAATTTCTTGTCAATTGTCATTGGAAAACTGAAAAACTGTTTTATTGTTAAATTAAATTTCTTCAATTTGATAATATCATCAAATAATTGTAGGCTTGTAGCAATCTGCTTTATAATATTCATTGAAGTTTGCTTGTGACATAGGCATGTTGAGAAGTCGATGGACCTCACTAATATTGCATTTTTATGTTGGAAATTATGTACTGAAGTATTTTGTATTGTCGTATACGTATCTGATAGTTTAATGAAATAGTATAGTCATGTTATTTCTAGTTACTACTATTTTTCTGTCCATCAAGTTTGTTCTGAAAATAAGAATATAGCATAAATGAACTACATAGCATAAATAAACTACAATAATTCAAAAAAATATCAAACATTTTTCCAAGGGAGCTGGTTATTATGTATACCGCTACGGGAGTTCTACATTCACAATCACACATTGAATTATAGAAATCGTCAAGTCACCCCGACTCAAAATCTGAATACATCTGTTTCGATCTTATAAGATCTCATCAGTGCAGCTCATTTGACCGGGAGTGAATTAACAAATTTCCAATTGTTCCCCAATACAAATCGCGGTCGGGACTACTACCTGGATAAGAACCCAGAGCGCCCTCCACCAAAGCTATTGGAACCAACAATTCATCGCTTAGATCGAAAATACAGAATCCCGTCGCGAGAATACGTACTTCCTGACATGAAATGTCTACTCTACAATTATAATAAACATTACTTGATATTTTTTTATTATTTTCGGTACTAATTCTGTTTTTATCTTCTACAGGGAGTGGACTTTTGTGCCTTATGCTACCAAGTACAGGAAAAGGTGCACTGGAATAATAAAGCGAGGTGGTATCATTAATAAATATATGTGATAATTGTATAGATTTCATTAGAATATTAATCATCTGGTTCTCCCATAGATTCGACAGTGGTTCGACTTATAGAAAATTATTTGTAACTATGTATATTAGATGAGTGTTTATTTCTATTTATTTGTTAGTCTACTCTTGTTTTAAAATTAATTATTTATTAGTATTTATTTTTTTAACTCGTGATATAACCGACCTATGAACTATCGAAGATTTTAGTGGCCACATAAAAGGAATTTACACTTCTTTAGATAAAGTTATTGATTGAAAAATTCGGGTAATTTTTCATTAAGTTTTCTCTGCCACGTGTATATCTAGTTATCTCAAAATAGATGGATAGCAAAAATTGCCTGGAGTTTTCTCTAGAAATTGTTCTATTTATAATTAAACTGATGTAGATTCTCTAGTTGTCTAGGACTTTAAGTGTTTATATGTATTGTTTAACAACACGTCCCTTTTCATTTAACAAACTCAAAATACTCTACAGTATGGAATTAATTTGAACTATTTTATGCAAAGTTTTAAATAATATTCCTAATCTTCGAAAGAAACAGTATTATATTGAGTGATAAGAAACCAGACTGTGACCAATCATGTGAGAATTACATTTTATAAGGATATTGTATTAACATTCCTGTACAAATAATTTTATAGGCTAGAAAATTAAGACAATCCATCCATAATTTCCTAAAAAAAAGAACTTCAAAGTGAAATCAAACTCAAATAATGTAGGTTCTGAAATTAGAAGTATCTTTTCTGCAGGTTTCATTGAAACCCACAAAAATGTTCGATAGTCCATTTGGATCGTTGGGAATGTAAAAAATATATACTAAATCAGTTGAATATATAATACCTCAAAATTTATTCAGTTCCAGGATTCTCTTTAAAACTGCGTATCTTATATTTGGCTATTCGCTAAAATAAGAAATTCAATTTAAAAAGCGAACTTTGAAATCTGATTCGTGGACGCTTTCGTTTTCTGTATATATTTTTGACACAGTCTACAAATCGAAAAAGGGACCAACGCTGACATAAAAATGCTGAAATTTTCTTGTGTTCATATATTCTATTTAAGTTTGACAAAAAACTATGTACCTAGAACATGTGAATTTACATTTGGATTAATTTGACTTCCTCCGGAACCCTTACTTTAAATTCAGGATACGATTGCTACGACTTCTTCAGCAGTATTGCTTTGGTATTCCTATGGAATATATTGTAAGTTTAGAACGAGACATTTTTGGTTTAGAATGATGTAGTTTAAACCTGAATAACTATTTGGAAATTGTCCCTTATGAGACGGTTCCGCTTATTTGAATTTTATACAGAGTCTCCCCTGATCTATCGATCAGAAGGAATCCTGTGGTACTATACTGATTATTGTATTGTATTATACTCGAAGCACAAATGAATATATAATAAATTGAATGTTAAATTTGATATAAAAATATTTATTTTTATAACCAAATTCTCTATGAACTTGTATACCCTCACCAAGAACTTTACTGTTTTGGTATAAACCTCAAAAATCTTCTAGGGGCCGCCAATACTGATAGCACTGGCGGTATATATATATATATATATATATATATATACATACAGTGCCGGATTAGCCACGTAGCAAGAGTAGCAAATGCTACGGGCCCCGTGCTCCAAGGCATGTCTGACAGTAAAAAAAATAAGTTTGATAAGCTTAAAATATCTTGCATGCCTTGAACGCGAAGCGCTTAGCCTATGCTTCACTAACACCTGAAAATCAAAAACTCGATTTCGTTACGATAAATCGTAGGTATAGGATGTATAATACCTACCACCAGAAAAGTTGCTGTCAAAATCAACAGCAATAATTTTAAGTTGTACGACATTTCTAAAAATTGAACGCTGGCCGCACAAGTTATGTGTTTGAACTACTTGCACTGCACTACACGCAAGTTTGTAGCACTGCAAAACTAACAGAGGAATTCCTTGATATTGTCATCTATCAAGCTAGTCGTCAAACCCGAACAAATAAAATAGGATTCTATTGACTATAAAACTATTATAATTTGAAGTACATCTTTATTCGGCACAACGTAAAGAACTGTAAAAAGCTCTTCAGATGTAGGTCTAGCATTGTATTTTAGTTACATCAGTTTACATTCCACCATTTTCACCATATTATTGTAACATAAACACTTGTGACTCCCTGGCGAATGAAAGAGAGTGGCCGAAGTTTCTTGTCAGTTCTCATGGCTCAATACAAGTATCATGGAAGTCATTTACTTATATGAATATAAATTAGAATTTGATTGTGCGTATGTAGCTTTGGTTGTCCTTATGAATATGTGAAATAATAAACGAACTATTTTATTACCAAAGTTAAAAAAACCAACCAGTTTGATTTGTAACAGTAATAAAAAAAATAAAGGAAGTTTATTTCAGAAACTGGTATCATTACACGCACAGATATACGTATTCCTACATAGCCGCTCCGGGTTGTCACGCAGGCACATTTTCGGTTTCATTCTCTAATCTGAGTTTGATACCATAAACTTGAGAACCTAATTCGGCCTCTTGGCCGTATTTGCTACAGGCCTCGCGCTGGCTTAATCCGGCACTGTATATATATATATATATATATATATATATATATATATATATATATATATATATATATATATATATATATATATATATATATATATATATATATATATATATATATATATATATATATATATATATATATATATATAGGTCTTGGTAAATTCTTTCTAATGCTACTTGGTAGTATGACACGCCTTTTTGGAAGTAGAGCCCTTAAAAAGACAAATTTTACCCTGTTTTGGACAAAATAATGTATCAGAGAAATTTTTAGTATAGTTAGATTAGGCATAGCTGGACAGAAATTAATGAGCTTGGAAAACAGGTCACTTGGGTCTTCCCTAGAGTCTAATGGAACAGAAGCATATAGGTTCATCATATGTTGCCCTACAATTATTATGAATACCTAAAGTGGCACCATATTGGTCAAACTTTTGGTTGACGTTCTCCTATATATAGGTAAAACGAATTTATTTTGAGATTGTGTGTGAGAAAAATAGTGCGAGGGTTCAGTTACTTCATAAATAATGTCATGAGACATATCATTAGACAACTTAGCTTAATTCTTTCTTCAAAACAATTAAACAAATATATTTGGGAACAAACAAACGTATTTGGGAAACTCGATATCGACTTCCTCACTTTATTATCTCTATACATATTTACAAAAAGGGTTACTTAATAATAATTAGTTTTGAAGTCTGATATCTTCATTTCCAGAAGGCGCATTATCTGCACTTGTCATTGCGGGTACACCAAACATGCAACTTATAGGGGTGTAGTAAGGACTGAAAAATGCAGAATATTGCTGTCCCGCTGAAGAAAAGTAATGTGAAGGAAATAAGCCCTGTCTGTGGGCCATTTTCAGCCGAGTCGTCAGTTGCTTTTTCCATTTAGTTCTTCTGTTTTGGAACCTGCGGATATAAAATATTTCGAAATTATGGAAGCCTTTCGACTCAAGTTTGATTATAAAACTGATAATAATAATAAGAAATTTACTGAAATTGTTCACATAAATTTTATTAACTCAGAGCAATCTACAATATGATATCATAATAAAGTTAGAAATAGCGAGGGTTGAAATTAATAATAATAATAAAGAATTGCGGGCATGTATTCTAAAGCGTACTTAGACCCTAGGCCGATTTTGCTCTCCTTTCCGTACCCTATTCTTCCTATGACAGGCTGCTGCCTTTCGTGAACCACAAGGCCACCAGCCTAGTTATATGTTCTTTCTATTCAATTTAGCAATACTCTCATCAAGTTTTTAACATTAATTCCAATGCAAAACTTCAAAAAGATTTTCCACTTAGCTCTTTATGTCAGATGAGATTCTTGAAGGGGTTGCCACTCTGTTTAGGTAGATGACTCTACATACGTACGTGTCCTCGTCGAAAGTAAACTCGATTCTTTCAGAAGCTTTCCGGAAAATCCTTAACATCAAAAATATACCAGAATTTTTTTAAAATGCAATATGCGGTATATATAAATATTTAAATGGTTTGATATTGACATTTGGTATACTGTAAGCTTGTTGGTCGAGTACTTAGATAGGCTGGCTAGTATTTGGGAGATCTCGGGTTCGAACCCCGGGGCCATTGAGATACTAGAAGGAAAATATAAGAACGTTTGAAATATTTGGTTGTTTACCAAGCTAGTTAGTCGAGTACTTAGCGTACGCTAGCTAGTAGTTGGAAGGTCTCGGGTTCAAACCCCGGGGCCGACTGGTCTGCCATGAGTTTATTTTCAGAGGTTTCCTCATAGTAATGTAAGTCACTGCTTGCATACTTACAAGGCGAATGCTGGGCCAGTATTAATCCTCTGAGCCCTACCCATACTTCCTATCTTCCATAAATATCCCGCCTCACCTATCCTTAATGCACTTGAACATACAAGTGTATCCTCTGATCTGGCTGAAGGAGTTAATCCCAAACATAAGCTGCCCGCCTCCCTGATACATATACTTCAGGAAGGAATGTAACACGCGTGTTTCCTTCTTCCTTTTTCATTTGTGTACTGTTGTGGTAACACAAAATGCTATAATGATTTATGTATGTTTTTCGAATTTTCAAAGAAAGGAATTTGTGGTTCGGACATGATGTTTATTTTCACCGCGGTTAGTCGGTTCTATGATATTTATACATACCATGTTTTGATTTGTACTTCAGTTAGACTTAGTGCTTTAGACAGTTCCATTCGCTTGCTGACACTCAAATATTTGTCAAGTTTGAATTCACTTTCTAATCGTTCCAGTTGTTTGGCACTATATGCTTGCCTGGGTTTTCTATCTAGAACTGGTTTCCTCGATCGTCGATTAGGCGTTTTCGCAACTGGAAAAAGAATAAAACTTAAAATCAGGAGAATATTTTGGCTTTATTGGTTTGTAGTCTGAATGTTATAATCACTTTAAAAAAAGTAGCGTTATTTATTTCCAAAAATTTGAATGTAAATATACTCTGAAGTATTTTCTTCGAATTATGCGTCATGGTTCTATTTTTCTAGTAATCCTCACGATACATATGGCTTAGAGAATATAATATAACACTGAGCTAATGATATGTTATACTCTCATTCTCAAAGAGAGTTCCCTCGGAATGAGAAGAAAACATTATTGTTTGGAAGCTCAATGGACACAGTTACCAGTGTATAGATTGATATTGACACTTTTCCATATTAAACATGTAAATTCTTCATATTTTGGATCATGAAGAGCGTATCGTGAATCAACCCTCACTAATGATACGGTCGTTCTAAGTCTTTGAGAGCCATAATGAATTTTTGACTTTTTTATCGATGGAAGTTGGAAATGTGTCATTGTTGAACTCTTTAATAATTTTATGAGTGAATGAACCAAAATATCAAATGATATTGTCAAAAACTGCATGGAAGTTTTATTCAGTGAACGCAAATTATCAATAATAAGATGCCATACAAAATAGTTATTTTCCTAACAAGTGCGGAAAGCGATATTTTCCCGCACGAAACTGCCGTTACCCGAACGACGCGAAGCGGAGTTCGGGAGCTGAGTGCGGGAAATACTCTTTCCGCACAAGTTAGGAACAATATTTTTTCTACAAGCGCTTATACGAGATCGATAAAATTTCAACACAACGATTAAATTCGATTTGATATATTCAAATAATTTCATACTAATGACATATTATGTTAATTCACATGTCGTTTCCATAGTAACGTCGTCGGTGGCGTTCGGTGCATAGAGACATATCATTATTCAGTTTATTCTTTAATAAAAGCGTGCGGGAAAAATCCCCGCTATTCCATTACCGCACGCAAACGCGTGCGGTAATGGAATAGCAGGGGTTTTTCCCGCACTGTTTGGCAATGTGACTCTTTACGAATTGAAATGCGTGCGGGAAAAGGGTTGAAAGCGCACGTTTGTAAAAAATTATATTGAGTAACTGAAACGAAGGCATTGGCGATATTTACTCTTGTGACATGTTTCGTCAAAAAACTGAACTAGTGTTAAAGTAGTTTCTCTCTTATGAATCGACCAAATTAAACTTCTAGCTCTAGCGAGCAGTTATCTGTTTTCTAAAAATACTAATTTACCGCATATGACTTTTAGAAGCTGCCCATCCTAAAGGTATATATACCATTGGATAGGTCTTGGGAAGATCTTTTTAATGGGTCAAGGATCTTCCGTGCGGTAGGAGAACTCTCCAAATTGTCAATTTTTATGACTTGAATGGAGGATAGTCGTGGTTTATCATGGGGTTTTTTAAATCGCTAGATGCGGCATGGTCTCTAGATGGTAGGAAATTGACACTTGGATCGACATTAGGGTTAAAAAGAATACTCTTTACACGTTTCAGGAAAGTGCTCTGCTCTTGGTCAGAACACAATCCAGAAACTCTGAATTAGGCTATAAATTCCCGCTGTGAGTTTCACTTGAAGTGACTACTTCTCGGATATACTAATGAGAATTGGGATTTTTGGATCAATTTCTCATTCGTATAATATGATTTTTGAGAGAGTAAACAAGACTTTCTGTGAGTAAAATGATACACAGGAAGTGCCCTTCGTCAGAAATGACAAGCAGGATGTGACTACATCAAGGGATGTGAAATTGAACCATACCTTCATGGATGTCCATGAACTCGATATTGAATACCGAGAACGATGAAAATATAAGGATGCCGTCTAGATATTTTTTGTCAATCTATAACTTTGAGTTCGACAAAAAGAAAATAACTAAGATGAGACAGCAAAATTTTTCCTGAGGAACATTTATGTCGTCGTTAGATTTCTTTAGATTTAAATATTCCATTTGAGTTTCTGTTCACGCGTCTATTTCATGCATCTATTCATGAAATGAGTAATGAAAATTGATAATCTAGTACCTATAGTTTCATATTTTAAGAATTTTAAACTATGACGACTATGTAAATATTTTTATTTTTCACTTGTATATTATTTGTTGATTTTACCTTAGATACGGTTGCTATAAATACACTCATTATGCCCTAGGGCGTTATGAGCGGGCATTATGTAACATAACGCCCGCTCATTGTACGAGGAGAAATGAAGCAACTTCCATTGATTAAATACTTCATAATCATTGTCGTATACGACTCTGGATTTCTCCGGCAATTAATTATTCGCAGCTTTGGCTGCATTTTCTATGATATTCTTGGGTAAGTTCATTTACATTTCCATTATTTCTATAAGACTACATAAAGAAAGCAGCAATGACATTTACTAAATATGATCACAAAAATATCCACAAACGTCAAAATATCAACAAATGACATGCCTACTATGAGGAGGAAAATGGAAAGTATAGGAGCAATGAACCGATTTTAAAATTGATTTTTCATTATAATAAAATAATTTTTTCGTGAAAAATAAAATCTTGTATGCACCACGTGCGTTACTAGATCATAACGCCCATCAAGCAACATTCATACCACGGGCCAAAGCCCCTCGGGCCGAATGTTACCCTCCGGGCGTTAGGATCTATATAACGCACTTGGTACATAAATAACTATTGCCTGATGGGCGTAAGGATCGAGTAACATTCTCCCTCTCATAGTAGGCATGTCCTTTGTTGATATTTTGACGTTTGTGAATATTTTTGTCATCATATTTAGTGAATGTCATTACTAGCCCAGTCAATCTACTACCAAAATCGCCAAATAAAAATAAAGAATCTTATAGTTCTGAAAATTGGCCACAATGTTCTTTGGACCTTCCTCTTGAACATATCCAAAAACCCCATATGTGGGGGGTGCGCAACATGCCGCCATTTTGAATTTTAAATCCCTGTTTTCGTTTTTTCCTCAATTTCTCGCAAACTATCAACTTTTTCGCAACTACTTGTCTATACAAAATTAAAGCTCATTAAATTTCCTACAAAAAACGTTTGTGAAGTTTTTTTCTAGCTTTAACCGTTTGCGAGATATTCAAATGTATAAGTAAATGAGTCCAGAAAGCCTAGTTTCCGAGGGGAGAAAATCGCTTCTGAAAGTATTTTTTTTTAAATTCCAGTATTTTTACTGGAAACTGATCATTTACTACCTTAAGTACGCCGCATAGATTAAGTGAGAAGGGGATGGGAGGAGGGTCGCAAGAGAGGGAAGGGGGGTTCAACAATGAGCGAAATAGGGAAAATCGCATGTTGCTGTCTATATCATACTCATTCCTCATGTTCGTTTAATCACATTTATTGTCACACATTTACTACTATTCAATCCATAAGCTAGGAATGAATTAGTGGCCCTAAGGATACTTGGTTGCTGAGAAGGAGTAAAAAAATGTAGTACAGACATTTTTTGTTTTTCAACTTGTTTATTCATTAGTCATTTCACACGAGATATAATAAATCAGTATTTACAAATTGATTCAATTCTTTTAATAGTAAATCTAAATAAGAGCGTAGTTTCTGAAAAAGGGGTCAAATGATGAGGATTCATGTACCCCACTCGTAAACTTCGTATAGGCTCGGTAGGTTCCACATTTCGTCATCACTACTCCCCCCACCCAACCTTACTAACACGTATTTCGGTCTCTCCTCTATCCAGTCCAGTCTTGTTTTGCATTTCACGCTCTCAACACTACCAACAAAATAACTTTAACGGATAATTGGATTAATATTTTGGATTTACATACTTGGATTTTGACATAAATTTATTTACTTATTTGAAGTGACCTCGGCTCGTTTACTGACGATTCTTTGTTCTATTGATCTGAAGATATTATACATTTGGACAGTCCCTGGATTATTGCTTTGATTCTTACTTTAACTGACTGTTTTCTTGATTATATTATTTGTTTCGACCTAGGCTCGTTTTCGGATTTATTTGTTACCGATTTGAAAATATCTTTGTTACGTTTGAATTGTCTCTGGCTTTTTCATTGTTTTTTTAACTGACTGCTA
The DNA here is from genome assembly GCA_030704885.1 of Cynegetis impunctata. Classification (NCBI taxonomy): domain Eukaryota; kingdom Metazoa; phylum Arthropoda; class Insecta; order Coleoptera; family Coccinellidae; genus Cynegetis; species Cynegetis impunctata. The sequence goes on along the minus strand of JARQZK010002921.1, from coordinate 96,730 downwards.
TATTTTTATCCTAATTTGCTATTTTATTTTATTAAGTAGTAATGTGGAAGAGACAAGTTGTTTAAAGTGTTTTGTTTGTGACGGGGAGGTTCAGAAGGGTGGAGGAAATGAAGTGAATGTTGGTGCAAAGGGGCTGCAAGGTTTGAAAAGGCTAGCTTGCAAAGGAAAGATGGAAAAGCAAAAAGGCTAGCAGTGTTGACTACTTTAGTTATACATGGCTCTTGCAAAAAAAGTGTCGTCAGGGCTGGAACCGGTCCGCACCCTGAACCCTGCCGCACCTGACTCTATATTAAACATGATATTTTGCTTATGCAAGACAGGGTGCGGACCGAGGTGTGGCTGTCGGATGGCAGGCATCTCATGCTCGGTCGCCTGCTCCCAATGCAATGGAATGCGCCTCAACCATCTAGTGCCTCTCGTAGAGGAGGAAGAGGAGTCATCAGACGACGAGCATGACGAGTGAAGTTTTGTATAGGCGATTATGTTAATATTATATATGTGGTTTATTTATGTATAGTTTTTATTTGTTTGGGTTATTTTACTACGTTTAGTTGTTATTATTTAGTTATTGAGCTATTTTCAGTATGTCAAGTAATTAAATGGTATATTTGCCTCAATTTCATAATCTACTTGTACACACCATTTTCTTACCCCCCCCCCAAAACTTACAAAGCATATTGTAGGTAGTAAATGATTATCAACCTAATACACACTGATTATACACTAGAATTAAAAAAAAAAACTTTCAGAAGCAATTCTCTCCCCTTTAAAGCTAGACTTTCTGGACTTCATCTACTTATACATCTATATATCTCGCAAACGGTTAATGCTAGAAAAAAACTTTACATACCTTTTTTGTAGGAAATTCAATAAGCTATAATTTTGCAACGATAAGTGATTGCGAGAAAGTTAATAGTTTGCGAGATATTGAGAAAAAACGAAAAAAGGGACTTGAAATTCAAAATGGCGGCATGTTGCGCACCCCCTACATATGGGGTTTTTGGATATGTTTAAGAGGGAGGCCCAAAGAACATTGTGGCCAATTTTCAGAACTATAAGATTTTTTATTTTTATTTTACCTAGATTGACTGGGCTATACTGCTTCATTTGTGTAGTCTTATAGAAATAATGAAAATGAAAATGAATTTACCCAAGAATATCATAGAAAATGCAGCCAAAGCTGCGAATAATTTAGTGTCGCAGAAATCCAGAGTCGTATACGACAAGGATTATGAAGTATTTAGTCAATGGAAGTTGCTTCATTTCCCCTTGTACAATTAACATGATACATATCGCCCGCAAATGCGGGCGTTATGCACTAGGACATAATGAGTGTGTTTATAGCAACCGTATCCAAGGTGAAATAAACATATAATATACAAGTGAAAAATGAATAACTATTCATAATTCACATTCGTACTCGATTCAATGGAAATTTCTTATTTGAATAATATTTTTAATAAATTGTTACCCACATGAAATTCTATTTACTCAGTCATCATTCATATAGTTCAAAGTATAAAGAGAAATACCGAGGCACATAACAACATAATAAAATTGTAAGACCACCGAGGAAAGAATGTCGTCTACATATTAACATCATTTTTATATTCTCAAGTTAGTTGGAGGTTGTCAAATTAAGTATCATCTAATGTGACATGCTGGTGTCAAACTCCTGTTCAAACAGTGACGGCCATATAATTTTAAATTTCATCGTTCTTATGCAGCCGCTTGTCTTCCCGTAATACTGCTAGCAAACAAGTTTAAGACGTGTCTTTTGAATTCAATTAACACTGTGTCTCAATAAACAAACACCAACTGTTTTTGATGGATATTTAGTACAAACATTGTTCTGAACGCAGCTACTCATATGAATAATTTCAACCAGAGCCTAACCTAAGGATACAAGAACTCTGGTGTTAAAAGGGAAATTGGGGCCGATCTGAACATTGATAGAAATATATACGCAATTTATTTAAATAAAAAAATAGGTGAGAAGCAGAGCTCTGCCACTAAGTTTGTATCTTTTCATCATTTGTGTTATTTTTGACATTCAAATTATTAAGCCCCTAATTCAATTCAGAGGGGATGTGAATGTGAGCATAACCTAATGAGAAATCATAAATTATCGATATTAAAAAGACGGAGTTAATGAAGAATTTTGAAATTACCAGGAAGCAATTTTTTTATATCAATCCACTTAGTAAATTTGAATCATCTGACTCAATCTGGAGTAGCTTTGGAGATGCACAAAACCTGAAATACCACTAAACGAGCAAGGAGTCCTTATATCAAAATAGCAGCCATTGAGGAAAATAGTTCTCTTACTTCAACTCAATCCATTGAACATGAAGTTCATACAAAGAAAAATCTATCTTATTCCATCTATCATATTACGTTTCACTTCATCTCAAGAATACATAAAATTAAATCAAAGATATTTAAAAAACAAAGGAATATACAATCTTATAATATTTTCGTATTTTCGAAAGATATTCAAGAAACTCAAATTACAACAGAAATTAAGAAATTCATTATAGCCGTGAGGTACAAGGGTGGTTTTTAAATACGTTTTCTACCTCTGAACCTAGATGTTTGACATTTTGTTAGTATATAAATGTATCTATCTATATAATTATATATATATATATATATATATATATATATATATATATATATATATAAGAATGAAATACATTAATTAATGAATTATCCATAAATGAGCTATTAATTTTTCATTATATGCTTTATAAGAGGCCGATAATTAATACTATATCGAAGGAGAGGTACTCTGGAAGTATAACTTTCGCAGTATCCCTTGGTTTACTAGCACAGCACACTGATGTATATGGGTTCATATCCCTTAGTCGACTGGTCAGCCAGTCCCGCAAAATCTTAATGCACTTGTACAAGTAAGTGTATATAATAATCTAGCTGAAGAATTTTCTATATATAACTCAATCATTCAGCTTTCTTCACGCAAACTTGAGAGAGAAACTTTTGACTTCTCCTTTTCCTTCTTTTGGTAATAATAATTCTTCTGATGGTAATAATAATTATAACATTTTTAACATAAATTTCAAATATTTTGAAATTGGACAATATCGTGCGATTTCACAGACAAAATCCAACAGAGGGTGTTTCTCCCTACTCTCTATTGAATTTTTCTGTCGCACGAAATGCCACGTACGGCTAGCGTAGATCGTAGATACATATAAAAATATGAGATACGAAATTAGCTCAAAAAATCAAGAATTGATTTTGTGAAACGGCAGTTGTATGAAAAACACCTATTCAATCAAATATATGAACACATTTTGTGGATATTTTAAAGTAACAAGTAACATAGGTAATTTTGGTAACTGATGACAATGAATATATGCTAAATGTGGTGTAAACATTTCGACATTCAACATATTATTATGATGTGAGAATCAATTTCAATTATTTGGTTTGGTGGTTATGAGCAGTTACTTATGTTAAGATGATAATTTTCACACAAAGATAATGTTAATGGGGATAGTGAGTTGATATTATAATGAAAAGAAGAAGTTTACTGTCGAAGAAGACCTGTGACGTGGTAGGACAGCGACTTTAGTACCGTTGAATGAAGTTTTGGAGTAGAAGAAAACGTGTGTTTCCTCACTAAGGTCGTATTTTGCTAGTAGAGGAAGATCCCAGAGCTGCCAGACGTTACTTATTTTCTCAGCAATAATATTTGTGGAATGAAATAGTGCTGGTATGTACTTTCAGTTATGGATACCTGCAACCTTCTGCCGACTACCAATTTCCAGGTATTAGGTGCTAAAGATTGAAAAAAACTCAAGTCACTTTTCTTATATTCTCAGTCTTGATTTTTATATATGACACTCAGGGAACTATTCCAATACCTTATGCAAGCAGCCAGACCGATCGTATGGGCCAAACATCCCGCCAGACCCAAATAAAATGTCCCTATGAGTATGACAGTATGAGCGAAATGTCATGATTTGCTCATTTAAGCGCTATAGCGATTATCTATGCGCGTCGATCTCCCTTCTATACTTACTGTCATGACATTTCGCTCATACTGTCATAATCAAAGGGACACTTTGTGTCTGGCGGGATGTTTGGCCCATACGATTGGTCTGGCTGCTTGCATAAGGTATTGAAATAGTTCCCTGAGTATCATATATAAAAATCGAGACTGAGAAAATAAGAAACGTGAATAGAGTTTTTCCATCTTTAGCACCTGATACCTGGAAATTGGCCGCCGGAACAAGTTCATAATTGACAAATGCCATAATATGGGTTTCAGGGGTGTGATTTCAAATAGGCTATTTAGTTACCTTGACGGCAGGACTATGTCTGTTAGAGTTAATAACTCTTTTTCTGCTGAACATAACATGAATATGGGAGTCCCTCAGGGTTCCGTTCTGGGACCACTTCTATTTTTATTGTTTATTAATGATCTACCCTTAAATTTGAAAAAGTTGCTGGATGATCAGTCGGAGGATATTATTTTTTTTATTAAGTAAACACAGAATAACCTTGTTTGCTGATGACACCTCCATAGCCGTTATTGGACGAACTTTTGAGGAGTTACAAAGATTCTGTGGGTTACTGGTGAGGTGCTTTATTGAGTGGTGCAATTCAAATGCAATAATGATAAATGTCAACAAGACAGAATGTATTAATTTCGCTATTCGAAACGATAATCATGGTAAACTGCTCATTACCCATTTAGATAATGTCACCTCATCTAAAGACTGCACTAAGTTTCTTGGAATCCACATAGACTGTAATCTGAGGTGGGACGCACATATTGACGTGGTGTGCAAGAAACTCAATAGCTCTTAATACGCAATAAGTCGAGTCAAAGGTTCACTTCCTCTACAGTCTGTCACTTAACATATAATGTTTTACTATGGGGTTACACCCCAGATGTTGGGAGAGTTTTCATAATTCAGAAGAGAATAATTCGAATGATATTTAATATTTCTCCGCGATCATCCTGTAGGCCCACTTTTCGTCAAGATGCCATATTAACATTGGCTTCTAATTTTATTTTTAGATGTTTAGTGTATGTGAAGGAAAATGAGTTCAATATTACTAAACTTTCTAGCTTTCATGGCTATGATACCAGAAATAAGGAAACTCTTTATGTACCTAAGCATAAAACTCATAAGTATGAAATGTCTCCCATGTATCAGAGTATTAGAGTTTTCAACCATTTACCCCAAAGTATTCAGTCGCTTGATATTAGATGGTTTAAGAAAGTAGTTAAGGCCTTATTGTTAAGAAAATGTTATTACACTGTGAGCGACTATTTATGTGATATTCTTGAAAGAAGCAGAAGTGTAATTTTTGTGACATGTCCTATACATATGTACCTATGTCTTAAAGGATTAATAAAATATTATTATTATTATTATTATTATTATTATTATTATTATTATTAAAGTAGCAGGTATCCATACACTGAAAGTACATAAGAACACTACTTCATCCCATACTGAGAAAATGAGTAATGTCTGGAGGCTCTGTGATCTTGGACTAGCTTCACCGCGAAGTGAATCCCGTGTACATAAATATTTACAATCTCGACTTTAAAATGGCGGCAATTGGGAAAAAGTGTTGAAACTCACAAAGAATCGTACCTCAACATTAACCTCTGAATATCTCTGTAGAAACTGCGGAGAAGAATTGGTTATTTATTATAGATTACGTATGATTTTGAATTGGTGAATTTATTATAATTTCCACAAATAATATACTATCTGATCATAAAATGATATTCAGGAATATGAATAAATAAAGGAAGCAATATTTCAATATTTCTAATTTTTGTTCTTATCAAAAAATTGCAGTTTCATTCAATTTTCTGATAAAAACTCAGAGCTATTATTACATTTTCTACTAAATGAATTTGATTCAAAAAGTAACAGTGCAGCGAAATCTACAACAATATAATTATAAAATATCTATCTATGCGTTTTTTTCGAGACACTTGCATAAAATTGATTCGAACATATATGTAATGCTCTAGTTTCCAAGAATCAATCATAAGATTGAATGTACTATACGATCTCATAACTAGTTCATATCTTTATTATAATTATTAATGAGATGTTTATTTTTATAATTCAAAAAAACTGTTGAGTATAATTAATTCCTAACTTTTCAAAATTTAATTACTCTCAAACATTCTTAATTTATTTCATTGCACCTGCTACTCGAATTATACACATAATATATCAAAAGAAAAAAAAATTCCCTCAAACCGGGTGTCCCAGCACACCTCCCTCCTTTTCAAAAAATTATTTAACAGTTTTAACTTCATAAGTTTTTAATTAGACATAAGATTATAACTCATTTGATAATGTTTTATTTATATTTGTCATTTTTGATTCGTGAGTTTCAAGAACCCATCTGACAAAAACAAATATTCTTAAGATATTTAATGAAGAATGACTGAAAATTTCCCTTGATTTTTTCAAATGAACTCATTACTTGGGAAAACATATATGGAACTGAAATTCGAACAATATTAAAGTTACAGATTATTATATTGACAATGAATTCTGCTTTCAATAATACGCCGTCCCCCAGAAAACGTGCTAAATGGCATAAAATTGGGGACCACCTCTTGGTAAAAGAAAATAAACATATTTTTATTGTTGGGTGCCTTAATATGTATGCAAACAAATAAATCACTGAATATGTCAACTATGAATTTGAATTCTCAGAAGAAACTGGGCGTGAAGAAATAAATATATGAGCTTTGACAACTGTTAGTCAAATACAAGATTGAAAGTTAAATAGAAATTTCTTTCTTCAGCTCGCTAAGGCAACAATTATTAGATTTTGAAAAAGTTATATGAAGGAATGTAAAATAAGTTTTAAGATTTGGATTTTTTAATTCTTTAAATACTTTTGGGATTTATCCGCTCAAACAATGGTTAAGAGCAAACTTTTGAATAATAATGAAAATACCAGAAAAAATTAAAATCAAATTTTTGAATAGAATTAAACAAAGTTTTGTTGAGATTTTCATTTCTTCTGCCTTCTCTTGTCGTTTTTAAATTTTATTTCCTCTCGACAAGTTTGATTCTTTGTATTCATATATATATATATATATATATATATATATATATATATATATATATATATATATATATATATATATATATATATGGGGTGTTTTTTAATTGAATGTTAATAATTAAGGGCATGAATTTTTGGCCCATTTTTAAAGAAAACTTCATATGAACGTATGTCCTAAACGTCCTAGTTTTTGAGATACAGGGTGGACAAGTTTCAGAAAATAAATCATTTTTTATTTACAACTTCAAAACCAGACAAAATATTTGAAAAAATTTAAGAAAAAAATACAAAAAAAATTAAATTAATTTGTTTGTTCGATGCACCAATTTTTCTTTAACAACAATCTATTTCTTGCAATGTGATAACTTTTGTAAGCGAAAATCATGCGTCGCTCGTAAGAAACTCAAGGGATCAAATTTGTTCAGGACAGAATATACATTTCAAAAATGATTTCTGTTTCAAGAAAAATGTTTGCTGAAGTATGCAAGGCAAATTCTGCATGAACGGAACTGGTTAAAAATTTATAACCTATATTGCATATAAAATGCTCATTGATGAGTAGTACTTGCATACCAAATTTGATTGAAATATTTTGTGTGGTTTTAAAGTTATAAATAAAAAACGATTTATTTTCTGAAAATTTACCACCCTGTTTCTCAAGAACTAGGACGTTTAGGGCATACATTCATATGAAGTTTTAGCCTTACAATGGGCCTAAAATTCACCCACTAAATTATTCACATTCATTTAAAAAACAGCCTGTATATATATATATATATATATATATATATATATATATATATATATAGTATATAAATATATATATATATATATACCAAAACATTAATGATAAGAGGATTCAACGGGTTGAAACAACGGGCCAGTTCAAATGTACTTCATTTATTCATAGTCAACGTTTCGGCTTTACATTCGAGCCTTCATCAGGACACTAAAAGGATTTGTTTAACATATTATCTAATAGATTTCTTCTTCCATATTAAACAACTAAGACTTACCAGATAACGAGATTGAGAACGAAAATTAACATCTCAGAAAAACAGAAAAACATCTACCATATCGCATTATCTAGTCTAACATTCACACTAAACATACTTAAACTCACATTTAACAATAAGATGAGAGGCATTTAAAAGGCCGAAAATTAGAAAACAAAATACTGAAAAATATACGTATACATCATGTGAGAGAATGAATTGTTAGGTTATTATTTTGAAGGTTAATCATCTGCTTGACATTGAAAATCAATTTATAACCATCTGTGATTATTGTTTTTTCTTCTTGGTAAACTGATATTTGTAGTTGGCCTTTATGTTTCAACAATTTAGCTTCCTGTTCTATGGTTATAATGAATGAGGAAAGAATAAATACTAGATAATATGTTCAACAAATCCTTTTAGTGTCCTGATGAACGCTCGAATGTAAAGCCGAAACGTTGACTATGAATAAATGAAGTACATTTGAACTGGCCCGTTGTTTCAACCCGTTGAATCCTCTTATCATTTGTTTTGGTTTATCACGTACGGGGTTACTTTTTCCGCATATATATATATATATATATATTATTAATTTTTTCATTTTTTGAGCAATTAAGATGTAAGATAGGAGATAAACTTTGCCATCTAATATATTGGGAATCAATGTTACTCACCTTGAATACCAAATATTGCTGCAGAATTTTTAGCATCAGTAGTTGCATTCAACCATGGAGAAAATATTAAGGGATGGGATGACTCGATTCCGTGACTTTGGTGGTATATCGAATATGGATTATCAGGTACATATCTCAAATCTTGTGATGATTTGGAGGCCGAAACTAATTCCAGAATTTCTGAGTTTTCCAGATCGCTTCTACTGTATGTTTCATGGTTTATTTGAAGACTAGAATGATCTGTGAAGAGAATATTTTCAAATGTTCATGAGAACTACATAGAACAAATATCTGTAAAATATATGAAGTACAAAACTCAATAATAATGTATGAACAGAACAACTCTGAAAGTATTTAACTAGGATCCTCAAAAATGTGAAAAGAACAAAATTTGACCTATTATTATACAATTATTGTCTCCAATATAATAGAAACATTATGACAACACTTTTACATTGTATGTTCATTCAAATATAAACATTTATTGAGGAAACCATATTGAAGATTTAATATAATACATAAATAAAATAAAATTCAATTGAATTTAATCATAAGGAAAACGCAATAATAAAAATAATAAAGAACGGATTTCAGCTTAATATGCTTGATATTCAAATTCGTCAATGCTGAACATCTTCAGAGATTCGGCATATGCTGGGTTATTTTTGAAAACTTATAGCAAAAATATGTGAGAAAAGAGCTCGATTTGCGATAATTATTTCTTTGTAAATCAGTTGCGTCCATCAGAAGCACACAAAAATTACATATTATAGTCATTTTTTCCGCATCAGGTTCATGCCATAACTCACAAATAAGAATCGAGAAGAGAAACATCTGAACGAAGGATCAGAATAACTCCCAGAAATTACAAAATATGAAACAGAGCAACACAAAGAAGGAAACTGGGGTAATATAAAGGAAGCAATAACGGGGTAACTTCGATGTACATACGAGACCAGACCACCGAGGAAGCAGCATCGCCCTGGGAAAGCGGTGAATTCGACGGCAAGCGACTGAAACTGAAGACGACGAGGAGTGAAGAAGGACCTAGATGGGCTGAGAGATTGTCCATCAGACACGTTCTTCATCGGTTCGCTAGTAAGGAGCAGCGCCCAACAGAGGACGGCACGGTGGGATGGAAGCGGATCGTCAGGTTTGAAGACGAATGATGCTCGTTGCAGACGACGAGAGTGAAGATGGATATTGGATCTCGATGTCGGAGTAATGGCCATTGCAGACGACGAGTGTGAAAATGGATGTTGGATCTCGAGGACGGAGTGACGAGCATTGTTCAAGTTCGAACCAACCTGGGATGAAGCGAACATACTTCCAGTCGACAGAGAATGCCACGGGCAGTCGTCAGGTATGTTTACTTGATTTCAAAATTAATGCGACGCGACGCAGAGAGATATACACTTGGGTCTTGAAATATAGACACAAGGAAGGGAACAGGTTCTAGTGCTGACCGCAGCACGAGAGTCCTAATCTAAGTGTGAGACTGGAGGTTTAGTAGGCTTATGCCCGGAAACCGAAAGAACAGAGGTGTTTTTAGTGGGTAGGCAATGTTGATATATATTTATATATATCAACTATTGAATCCCACACAGGCCGGGTTCGCAACCGGTATCGCTTTTGAAGTTTTCACCTCGATTTAAAAAAAAAAAAAAAACTTCGATGTTATCTTCCTGTTGAAAAAGGTTACAATTCGAACAATATTATCACCCCATATCCTTTCAATTGCCCTTATGATATTGTGTAGTTATCCCCAGTATGAAAAAATACACTCGGGATACCACCAAATATTGAACAGATCTCAAATATTTTTGAGAGGTGGCGGGGTATGATAGGAGAGAACTGGTCGCATGGCTCTCGGCGATGGGTTCAAAAAGAAGAATGCAGTAGAAAATGCAATAGCGTGGATGGTACTAGTACTGGTACATACACATTAATTTTTAATTTTAATTTCGAAAAGAAAAAGAATTTCTCACAGATAGGGTAGAGCAACAAATTTCATCCTGAATTTTCGAATAATCCTTCAAGATTGCCTTCACCACAATATTAAAAAACATTATGACTATGTTCATTTTCCTAGTGATAACCGTAAGATTACATGGTCACTAACATGGTTATATAAAAGATAAGAAAACATTTAGCTTGATTCCACTAAGAATGAAATATTCATTATCGACATATGTTTCGGGTTATTAACCATTCTCAAGAATTAACAAACTGAAATTGACATTGCAGCATTCTAGATATTTAAGAAACAGATTTGATAAGTGGGCATATTCTAAGGTCCAGTTGATCGTTAGTGATAGGTAAGTTCTTGGTGGTGGCCGACGTAATTTCTAAAGCTTCTGAAAGGTCCATCTTCTCTCCTTTGTTTAATGAATGTGAAATCTTCAGGTTGTCTTATGAACTTATGAAATTGTTGTTCTGAATACAATGGTCTGAAATTCCAGTGACGTTTTTACTTTGGATGATTGATTGTTTTTGTTATTTTAATCAGTTTGACCAATAAGGAACCCAAATTATATTAATTATTTCAGAAGCTTTGGAAAAGCCAACTTCTAGAACTTACCTATCACCAACTATCAACTGGACCTTAGAGTATCCCCACTTATTAAATCTATTTCTTGAATATTTATTCAATTTTATTGGAATCAAGTCAAGTGTTTTCTCATCTTTCATAATTTTGAATTATGTTACACTAAGTGTTAAGCGGGCAATCAATTGACGTTATAAATATATATATATATATATATATATATATATATATATATATATATATATATATATATATATATAGGGGAAAATATGACTGACGCAAAGAATTTTTTAATACACAATGATCTCACTTTGGCTAGGTCTGGCAAAGGTGTGAGGGTAATCTCTTCAATAATTTGAGAAAATATGTGTAGTAACGAAATTGACTTTCAGATACTTGAAGAATTTTTTGATCCATGATTCATATTCGCTTCCGCTTTATTCTAAACAATCAAACTGACAGAAAAAACAGAAGTACCTATTTATTTCTTTAGCGTATGGCTTACATCACAGGTCATATAATGATAAAACAATAGGGTACATATGTATGAAATTGTATATGAGGACATTACCTATGTGTTTATAAGAGATAAATTGCGTGTACAGTCTACAGTTCTGAACAAAATATTTGTTTTATATTAAATATATATATATATATATATATATATATATATATATATACCTATATATATATATATATATATATATATATATATATTTATGAATTTGTATATATATATATTTATATATATTTTATATATATATATATATATATATATATATATATATATATATATATATATATATATATATATATATTAATAGTTTAATTATAGCTGGGCTTTCGGCGAGGTGTTATGGTCTGAATACCCATCTATAATTAATATATTTTTTGAAAACTATCGACAGTTACTCACTTAATTGAATCTATATATATATATATATATATATATATATATATATATATATATATATATATATATACATGTGTGTAAGAATATATTTATACAAAAAAATTTATTATAACTTCGAAAAGATCTGTTGTAATAAAACAAATAATATAGGCACAGAGTAGGTTCATCAGTAGATTTAGTCTATTTTGATATTGAGAAAATGCCTTCAAATTATGCTGTTATCAGTCATTGAGCGCGTTCCTCATGACTTTTCGTTTATTATCTGAAAGCGGATGACTGAATAAAAAAATTTCAAAAGTGATTTCCTTCAAAGTTATAGATTAAAATTCAACATGAGAATAATATACAGAAGCTCACCTCCTGATAGTACATTAGCATTCACTGGGGTAGGCTGTACAATGTCTATACCAGGCATAGATGCACGATACCCCGAATCACTAGTAGAAAATCGTTCTTTATCTCTCTCATTATTCAGTCCAAGTATACTATCAATAGAGAATTTATTTACACTATTCGAATCACTAAAATTAATGTTCGTATTCTCCTTTTGATTGATTCCCAGAACATCAATCCTTTCTTCCTCATCCGATGATTCGTAATAAGAAACGCCATTCTGATCATCATCATCAGTTGTTATAAATGTGTCTTGGTCATCAGTCATTGAGGACATTCCGAAATTGCGACTTCTTGCGCCAAATTTTGTATGTATCAATGAAAATTAGACTTGAATATCTACAGTACAAACTGCTATGAACACTTAGAAAATAACATTCGAACTTAGTGGCTGACACCGGTTAACATGAGTATCTCCAATGGTATATTAAAAGATACAGCTACTGGTTGGTCCATGTTTTCTTTGCTCAATCAACTAACACCTTTATGTCCCTCCCCTTATGGCATCACGCCCCTCATTTTCTCATCTTTGGTAAAACGGAGCGCCGTCAGAGATTGGAAAATCGCGTGTTCTCAAATTGCCCTAAAGTGTACTTCACACCTTTATCCGTTTACTGTCATGCGTGCGGTCCTGCAAATGTTCTGAAAATGTGCGCTATTTTTCCTTATTGTTTCGTTACGTGATGCTTCAAATAAGACGCAAAATACCGAATGTTGTGAATCAGTGGGTCTATTTAGTAGGTACCAGGTGCAGATTTCTCTCATACTTAATTATACGAATTTTCTGGGTTATAATTACAGAAGATATATATATATATATATATATATATATATATATATATATATATATATATAAATATGTTCAGGAAGATTTCCGCGGTCGGACGTATTTGAAAAACTTGGTTCACGGAATGAACCGCGTAAAAGATTTGAAAAATCTCAAAGATTTTTCAAATCTTTTACGCGGTTCATTCCGTGAACCAAGTTTTTCAAATATATATATATATATATATATATATATATATATATATTTATTTATTTAAGACAATATGGATACAAACAGGTAAAAATACCCAATACAGCATTCACAGTTTGACAATACATACCATACAAAACTATATTAAAATGAAAAATTAACTAACTCTTTTGGAAGTAGAAATAAAAATAAAAATAAAATTAATACAACATAGTTCACAAAATGACCAGCAGCTCCACAAAAGTTAGGTACCTAATTTAATTCTCAAGAATTTTTTGAATTGATGGAGTTGAACATTGAAAAGATCAGCACCGTACGAATAAGAGTTAAATGTCCGTAGCATTCTACATAGTGGCGAATTTTGTGTAACATCAAGTCTTCGGAATGGCACAGCGAATAACGGGATCTCAATCTTCTTTCCGGTACTCTAAAATCTATTGACTCGAGAATTTCCGAGACATAAAGTACACCATTAACTATTTTGTACAGTAGACACATATCGTTCAAACGTCTACGATTTTCTAATGTCAATATTCTGAAGTTGTGTTGAATTTCGGTGTAATCATGGTCAACAATTTGGAATTTACTTCTGAAAGATAAAAACCTTAAGAACTTATGCTGTACACTCTCTAGTCTGTTCACATAGCATCTATATTGTGGATTCCATATGCATGTTGCAAAATTAAGCCTACTGAATACAAATGAGTAATAAAGACTCAATAGTGTTTCTTTTTTTTTGAACAACCTTCCATGTCTGAGAGTAAACCGGAGCATTTTATTGGATGACTCAATAACACTATTTATGTGCACTTGAAATGTTAACTTCGAATCTAGAAATACCCCTAGATCTCTTATGGTATATATATATATATATATATATATATATATACATACATACATATATATATATATATATATATATATATATATATATATATATATATATATATATATATATATATATATATATATGTATATATATACAGGTTGTTCCATTAATAATTGGAAATATTTTAACAGTAAAATTTCAGATCGAAAAAACAAATATTCAACCCTAATGAAATAGACAAAATATGGCCGGTTTCTGAGTTACAGGGTGATTTATTCAGAAATGGTTTGAGCCCAGTAGGTACCTTAAAATTATTTATTTTATTCCCACCATACCTTGAAGGAAGTGCGAATTAAATTGGAAAAATAATTTTTGATGAACAAAACTAAATTTGGATTTACTACGTTGATTATCACAAAATATTTTGAAAAATATAACACTGCGATTGCAATTTCGGTCACTAGACCATCATCGGGCAGATTGAGTTAAGAACTGAATACAGAATAATTATAGATTTGCGCTTACGGGTGGGAAAGGATTATTGCAGGTACCTAAATAGACAAGAGGAACATATTTCAAGAAGGGCTAATCGAGTGAATTTCCCAAATTGGTACAATACAATGTTCTTAGAAAAGTCATTATTGTTTGAATACACTAAATATAGGAGAATATATCAAGTCAATCTGGTCGTTCAGCAAGATATCTTTTGCATTATTATTGAGTTTAAAAATTTCTAATGATTCTAAGTAAGTAAGTTTGGTTCCTTTCGGTAATTTGTGCATGATTTGAAAATTATCTATTTGTGGAAATGGGTGGTGGTTTTCACGGCAATGATTTGAAAACGTTGAATCCGTTTTATTTTTCAAGAAAGATTGTTGGTGTTCTTTAAATCTTGTCTTGAACGATCGACCAGTCTGACCTATATATACTCCTTTACATACAGGACAAATCAACTTATAAACTCCTGAACTTTCAAATTTTGAAGTGATATCTTTGGCATTGAATAAAAATCCTGAGATGCCAAAGATATCACTTCAAAATTTGAAAGTTCAGGAGTTTATAAGTTGATTTGTCCTGTATGTAAAGGAGTATATATAGGTCAGACTGGTCGATCGTTCAAGACAAGATTTAAAGAACACCAACAATCTTTCTTGAAAAATAAAACGGATTCAACGTTTTCAAATCATTGCCGTGAAAACCACCACCCATTTCCACAAATAGATAATTTTCAAATCATGCACAAATTACCGAAAGGAACCAAACTTACTTACTTAGAATCATTAGAAATTTTTAAACTCAATAATAATGCAAAAGATATCTTGCTGAACGACCAGATTGACTTGATATATTCTCCTATATTTAGTGTATTCAAACAATAATGACTTTTCTAAGAACATTGTATTGTACCAATTTGGGAAATTCACTCGATTAGCCCTTCTTGAAATATGTTCCTCTTGTCTATTTAGGTACCTGCAATAATCCTTTCCCACCCGTAAGCGCAAATCTATAATTATTCTGTATTCAGTTCTTAACTCAATCTGCCCGATGATGGTCTAGTGACCGAAATTGCAATCGCAGTGTTATATTTTTCAAAATATTTTGTGATAATCAACGTAGTAAATCCAAATTTAGTTTTGTTCATCATGTTGAATTATCACGTAGTAACGACGGATTCCATCAACTATTTAAAATAATTTTTGATCATTTCCATAGGTGCATAACAGGAGTTATATTGAAAGTGGGTTCAAAATATTTTTAGATGTTAGATGCTAGATAATAGAAAAAATTTGAAAAAAGCTTTATGATATTCAGGTTAAAAATAAATTAAAGTTTAAGCTGTTCATTAATAATATCATTAAAAGTGAAAAAATTAACTAGTGGTACATGCAATCCTGTGACAAATAACCCTGACAAGGTTAAAAAAAGGTCAAAATTGAAACCAAATAATAGACAGTATACTTATTCAGAAGATGATTTCAAGACAACTCGACATGAATCTTTTCATCCAAAATTATCCCCAGGCGAGACAAAGCTCTCTGAAGATGGCCCCACGATTCAATATCAGAATAAAAAAATAATTTCTGAGAAAAATCGGTTTTGAATTTAGGTATAGTTTTCTATTCATTCATTCAGATAATCACAAAACGAATGATTCTGATTCCTAATGCCACCTATCATATTACAATACTATTCATATTTTGTGTTTATCTTTGTGAATAAAGCAAAAAAATATACAATAATTTTGTATAGAGTTTACTAGCAAACGGTAGGTACCTACGCCCTAACTGTTTGAATTGTACGTAATTTTCATTTCTGATATTTAAAATAATAAAAATATTAAAAATAGGAAAAATCAGTTGAAAATATCCATACTACGGATATAGTTGTACATTAAAATACTGCGCTCATGAAAAACCTCATACAGAACATAAGTTTACCACTTATAAATAAGTAATCAATTCTGGAAAGATAACGTTAAAATGATTGGTAAAAATGAAGGAGTTTTTGAATATTCAAACACATCTTAATTTTCTTTACACATCCTTAACTAAAATAAATTCCATCCCACAATTATAAATAACAGTATTCTTTTTGGTTCACTCGTCAATCACTCAAATAACAATATATATCTAACATAAACCTGAATAAATTTTTCAACAAATTATGCATACCTTTCATTATCATCCAAGAATATTAAACGTTTTTTAAATGAATGATTTAATAAGAACTATACTGTATTCAACTGCCGTAACATCGTTCGGGAAAGGAAATTTATCAAACCATTTTATTTATTTTTTTAGAGTTTCATTTCTGATAGTTCTCGGAAGATAGAGATTTTAATTTTGATGTTATGTTTCCTCATTTTCATTAATATTGACCCTTAGAAATATCTATGTTTGAATGTTTTTAATTGTGTACTTTTTGATCTGCGCTGGATTCTTATATAATTTTAGAAGCAAATAGATAAATTGAGTCTTTATGTTTTTCAAAACATGTGAACAATAAAAACACAACCAACTGAGTTTTGCAGCTTGTCTCTTGTATAGAGAAAGTACTGAAGAAGTACTGATGAAATATGGTATTTGAACTGAACTGAAGCGGTTGATACTTGTCAACAAAAATATATAAAATTCTTACTAGGTAATTTAATTTCAAAGTGAGTTTTTTTGAAATGAAATTACAGTGCATCGAACGCGTCATACAAATTAACTTAAATTATTAAGACTATATTAATTTTATTCAGCTAAAAGTTATCGATTGTATTCTCTATATTCAATGTATTTGCTTAGAAAATGTTATTGATTTATATAATCTTCTTGATCATTATTTAAGAAACATATTTCATAATTCACAACATCAATGAAGAATTTCACTCCCCCAAAATTTTAAGCAACGAAATTTTCACTGTGTAACTCATGAAAAAATCACTACATTGGTTACTTTCTCGAAACTTTAAAGGCAGCAAAATTACTCTGCTATTAATGAATATGAAAATATCATACCAATTCAAAAAATAGTTGAGTATATATATATATATATATATATATATATATATATATATATATATATATAGGGTGTGATCTATTCAAGGAGAAAAAACTTTTCAGAGTAATCTCTAATTTTTCGTGTTAAAAATTTTCTAATTATTGAGTACTAGTAATTTTCTTCGTGAAATTTTGACATGCGCATCCTCAAACACCAAGATGAAATATAAAATCTCTACTTAAAAATATGAGCTATTAGTAAAAAGTATCTAAAAGCATTTCTTCAACTTCAATTCAACCCACGTATCAACGTCTTTAACTCGAATTGGAGGTGGTTTGGGGACGCAAACTTCCTCCAAAACAGGTTGCTTCGATCTATGCCCCCTCCAAAAAATAATTTCCATATCTTTTGTCACCTCTTTGAAAAATTTTACTAAGATACCATCTATATATATATGTATATATATATATATATATATTTATTCGAATAGTTGTTGCCTGTGATCTATTTTTAAACTCTTGATAATTATTAGCAATAACAGGCTGGTTGAATCTTGAAAAACTCGATTTTTATTTTTTACTTTTTTCATCTTCAAATTTTCAATCCAATACTTGGCTACGCCGTTCTGATGAGGACCAAAGAGTCCGAAACACGTGTCAACGGCTGCTTCCATATAAGCGTCTATACCGATAATTCTACTCCACTTCTTTAATGTTTTCCCATGACTCATTTCTTTGTTGTTAGATAAATAGTACCCTTTTATTATTATTTTCAAACATTGCGTAGGTGAGGGTTTCTTTGGTTTCCCTTACCATCTGGTGATAACAATTTTGAATGTTAATATTGAACTGAATAGCATATACTAAGCAGCCCTGTTTTTTTCAATTTTTTAAATCAATAAATGTCAAAGAAATTTCAATTACGAATATCATAGTGGAACGTCAAAATTTTTTATTAAAATCGAGTTTTTCAAGATTCAACCAGCCTGTTATTGCTAATAATTATCAAGAGTTTATATATATATATATATATATATATATATATATATATATATATATATATATATATATATATATATATATATATATATATATATATATATATATATATATATATATATATATATATATATATAATATATATATATATATATATATATATATATATATATATATATATATATATATATAATATATATATATATATATATATATATATATATATATATATATATATATATATATATAATATATATAATATATATATATATATATATAATATATATATATATATATATATATATATATATATATATAATATATATATATATATATATATATATATATAATATATATATATATATATATATATATATATATATATAATATATATATATATATATATATATATAATATATATAATATATAATATATATATATATATATATATATATATATATATATATATATATATATATATATATATATATATATATATATATCTATCGGACTAAGTCTAAAAAGGTGAAAAAGTTATATAATAAGGGAAATAGAATTCCTAAAACAAGTTCTTATTTCGACAGAGAACATTCACCAACCCCAAGTTTGTTTGAAATCACTGGCACTTCTGAGCACACATTGAACCTATTAGAAAATTCCCACATTACTCAGCTAGATGCCGAGTTTTTCATAACGGCCAGATATTGCCGCATTAACGCCCTTTGTGTTTGATATTTAATGTTCTCTGGTTAACAGGATTCACCGGCAAATGAGAAATATGAATGGTTTTAAGTGGATGATATCATTTTACAGTGAGATTGTGCATTTAGTCCGTATTGTTTTCAGTGAGAGCCTTAACACTTGGAGATGGATTTCGTGGATATGATGAATAACAAACTCCGTTCCTTCATGTAAGTGTTCTGTTAGTTGAAGACGCCGCATTGATATATCGCGTGCCGGAATCGCTTCCATATTTTGAAGATAACAGAGTATTTCATTGTATTCCGTTTGAATTTCCTACTTTATTTCAAGATATATATATATATATATATATATATATATATATATATATATATATATATATATATATATATATATATATATATATATATATATATATATATATACAAGGTGTATCATAAGTACGTTGAAATATTCAAGTGACGCATCTCTGAGACAATTCTGAGAAAAAAAGTCTATATAAACTTGTGTCCGGAAATGCTTCGTTTTGAAATTGAATTTTTTTTTTCATTTTTTAAAAATAACTTTTGCACCAAATTTGGTACCCGGGGTTTTTTTGACGTGCGAAAAAGTTTATTTTGACGAGATCTACCAGATACTTGAGTTTTTGTTATGTTCTCAGCAACTTCACCTAGTCCCCTAGGAGCTAAGTAACGTGCATCGATATAGAAAATTGTAAATATCTCGCAAACGATCACATCCAGCGTTTTTGAGGAAGTGTACCTTTTTTACTTGAAAAAGGTGTGGGAATGAGGTTTTTTTATGAAAAGCGCCAAAAGTTTACTGTCACAAAAGTTAGGGGCACTTGAAATAAATAATGACATTTAGCGCCCTCTAGGTGCTACATAAAAATTAATGAAAAATTATGATTTCACTCGTCAAAAAAAACCCGGGTACCAGATTTCGTGCAAATAACTTATTTTTTGCAAGAGTTATTTTTTTAAAACGAACAAAAAATTCAATTTCAACACCCTGTATCTCCGAAATAAAGCACTTCCAGACACAAGTTTATATGAACTTTTTTTCTTGAAATTGTCTCAGGAATATGTCACTTGAATATTTCAACGTACCTATGTTACACGTTGTATATATATATATATATATATATATATATATATATATATATATATATATATATATATATATATGTTTATATATATATATATATATATATATGTATATATATATATATATATATATATATATATTTATGTATATATATATATGTATATATACATATATATATATATATATATATATATATATATATATATATATATATATATATATATATATATATATATATATAGAAGGGTAGTTTGACTGGCTAGTTGAGGAAAAATTTATTTGTGAATTTTTGAGGTTGCAGTCAGAATAATTGTTGGGCTAGGTTGAAGAATACTCTTGCAATTGACAAAGTGTACACTTTATTCTTTGCCAAGCATAAGAGTATTTCTCACTAACCAATAAAATTAAGTACTTACACCATGCGTTATATCATGTCTTCAATTTCATTTTCTGCAAGCAAGAGAAAATACTAAATTAAAAAGAAACAATTCATCTTCAATATTGAACACTTTGTAATCGTATCATAATATTGTTTTGCTGAATGAATTGAAGATAATTCCAGTTAAGTTCTAAGAGTATTCTACAATTACCGTTCCTTGCCTTCGTGGAAAAACACTCATATGACAAATTACTCAGAATCTAAAGATGTTACATTTTTACTAACACAATAAAGTAAAAAATTGGACTTTCAATCTCTTCAGTCGGTCTTTTATATTCCTGCTTTTAACCTAACGATATAAGAAGAGTGTGAAATGAGCGCGTCAGAAACACCTGTTTAAAACTATATAACGACCCGTGCTGGTTTCCAACCGAGTTATGACAGGGCTATGCAACCAGATAAATCATCGCTAAAAGCTCTTCTGCAAGCCTTTCAACATCATCTAACTACTTTTCAAACGCTATAGGGTTGAAAAGTGGCATGAGATTAATATATGTCTCAATAGTAATTGTTGTTCCATTTACAATCTCAAGCTGGGAAAATGTTATATGCTACAGATACGTTGAGGAATGCCATATGAGCTCTTGGACAAGAAATGTATTTGTATTATCTTCTAGGAGATATATTGATAATTTGAATCAATTGAGGACTTAATCAGCACCTAACTAATGTCATAGATGGCATAAAAGCGCTATTGTACCATTATCATATTTTCAAATGGAATGTCTGAAAATATTCCTTGGAGAATATGTTGGGTGCCTAATACATACAATTTTGAATTGTTCTTGTAATTTATTATTATTATTACAAAGGTTAAGAGTAGAGGGTAACAAAACCCCATAAAACTCTAAAAAGAAAAAAAAAATACAATATAACATTAGTGCACACGTGCAGCAACACATATGCATCTAACCGAGTTTTGGAAGTATTTATAGTAGGCGCCGTAACAACGTCAGCTGGTAACGAGTTCCATCGATGAAATACTCGGTTAGGATGGAAAAACATCTGCGACGAGCTCCTAAAAGTTTCCCGCATCAACTTATACGGGTGTCCGCGTAGACGCCAATCCTCATTGAGGTGAAATAGGTGTCTAATAGGAGAGTTATCATCGTGTAGTGCCGTGAAAGTTGTAATAAGGCCACCTCTCTCATGCCGATGCAAGAGCGTAGAAAGCTTCATTGTTTGTAGTCGTTCTTCATACGTTGGTCTTGCTCGCCCATATGGAAGTCTAGTGGCTCGTCTCTGGGTATTCTCCAACATATGTTGGTCTCGCTGTAGTATAGGATGCCATACATTATTTCCAAACTCCAATATTGGGCGTACAAAAGACTAATATAGTTTAGCCACCGTATCAGGATCTGGGTTAGTAAAAGTACGAGAGAGAAGATAAATTCTTGTGTTGGCTTTTTTCACTTGAGTAGTCAAATATTCACTCCATGATAAATCCGAAGTAATTATCACACCAAGGTCATTATATCTGTCCGTATGTGACAAGGCAACATTGTTTAAATAATATGTATGACGGGGGTTGTTTTTCCCAAGATGAAGAACTACACACTTCAGAAGGTTCAAAGGTAGTAACCAGTCCTCCGCCCACTGAAATATCCTGTCTAAATCCTCCTGCAACACCACATAATTTTCGTTTGGATCATTGTAAATTTTGGAATCGTCCGCGTAGAGTGAGCAAACCGAGTTTACCATGAGAGGAAGGTCTGATATAAAAATAACAAACAGGAAGGGACCAAGGACCGAGCCCTGTGGCACACCGCTTAATACTGGATTCATACCGCTATAAACATCACCACTTTTAACTGTGAAATTAAGATCAGTCAGGAAGGAAAATATCCAGTCCAACAATTGACCACGGATACCGACATGATTCAACTTCTTTATTAAGCGATGTTTTGGCACTTTATCGAACGCACTTTTAAAATCCAAATACACGACGCCAACCGCCTTTCCCGCATCCAGCATATCCGTCCAATCCGATAGGCAGCACAACAGATTTGTTATGACAGATTTTTTTGGAGAAAAGCCATGTTGTTGCCACGTGATAACTTTATGGTCAGTTAAAAAATTCCACATTCCGTCTACTATTATTGACTCCATGATTAGTTATTTTTCGAGGTACATTTGTTAGTTTGCCGAACATGTCGAAAACGTGCTAATGCGATGATGTAGTAGTTTCATGGTCACATTCTGAAGATTGAAGTTTCCACAGCAATAAAAACCGTAGTACATTCATAAGAACAAACACTTTAATTGGTTAATTTTAACATTAGTAAGACGCCTAATATGGTTGAGTTTCACTGAGGTTCAATCTGACTTGAGTATTTTCATTAGAAATCATGAAGTTTGTGAGAATATTACACTCATTCACTGTTAAAACGAGTAGGGTAGACCGGTGTCAATTGTAACAGGTGTCGAAAGTAACATGGCCGATAACAACGACATCTCTATGAATTTTAGTGAGAAACGAGTGACAAAATAGAGCAGAGATTCGGTAGTATGTCATTCAGTTAGTTTGAGCGTTACGATCATAGAGATATTACAGATAGAGGCGACAAGCCAGCCTGAAACTTGTCAGCTCGGATGAGGGAGAGAGAGAATCTGAAGGTTAGGTTAGACTCTGACAGTTACGTCTGTCTATGTTTACGTCTGATACGTTTGACAAGGACAGAAAAACTCTGCGATCGTCTCTCTTTCGCTCCCACTGAGATTCGAGACTGACGTTGCCACTTACAGAGCGGCCTATGGCTTGTCGCCTCTATCTGTAATATCTCTATGGTTACGATAACGCCGGCCGTCTAGTAGACGAATGTTTATAAAACGCTGTGAAAGTGAATATCCGTTGGTAATACAATTCCGCCAATGTTTGTATTTGATTGGCTGCAATGTAGGATGTGCAAAAAATGGGCACATTTACACTGCACGGACAAAAGTCCATTTTATGTTTGCACAAAATGTAATTCTGATTCTGAAGGATAATGAATTCATTATATTCTCATTATTTTAGTTTTCTGTATTTTCTTATTCTTTAAATTTTTATGCAATACTATTTTTATAACTCTGTGTAAAAAATAAATTTATTTTTGAAATTTCCTTTAATACCCTGTAACTATCCATGACTGTTACAATTGACACCACACTTGTTACAATTGACACCAAGTCGGTGTCAGTTGTAACAGTTGTCGAAGAATCCTGGAAAATCCATTAACTTGATAACAACATCATTTTTCTGAGTTTTAATTTTTGAAGGCAATAGCCAATTTAGTACATAATCTTATAGAAGTGAAATCATCTTTTCAAAAAGTAAGATTAACTTTAAAAAAATTATTAAGTAAATTTTGTTACAATTGACACCGGTCTCCCCTAGTACGTACTGGACTATTAATTGAAATTCAAAAATTGAAAGTGGAAATACCACGTCTTCATGACATTGTTTCAGCGGAAGCGTCAAAGTTGCAAGTTTTCTAGACATCAGCAATCGTTGGTTGAAAAAACTGGCCGAGTGTGAGTCGGACTCGCGCACTAAGGGTTCCGTACAAAAAAATTTTTTATTATATGATGTAACTGAAAATTTACGGTTTTCGCAATTTTTCCTTCATCTGTGCTATAATACGTTACTTCGTACCAAATTTCGAGAGTCCGAATTCACGGGAAGTACCCTGTAGGTTTTGATTCCCTTGCGAGAGTCGAAAATTTGAGGAAATTTGCGGCAGAAACGGCTGTATCTTTTGATTGCCTTGGTTTAGAAGTTTGATTTTCATAGCTCCAAGGGACAGTAGACCTGAGTATTTGACATATAATTCCAGCTTGATACCTCCACGTGTTCCTGAGAAAAAGGGCCTTGACAGACCGATGGACGGACGGACAAAAAAGCGATCCTATAAGGGTTCCGTTTTTTCCTTTCGAGGTACAGAACTCTAAAAATGAATGCTATTGACGATCAAATTGTGGATAAATGTCACATTAATGTCATCAAATTTTTGGAACGAAATTCCTTACGGCAGGCTTGGAGAAGAAGGGATTTCACTGCGGGTCCAAACTGAAAAATATGCGAGACTACAATTGTGACGGAAATAGACTGACGCTTCATGCTGACTGACGAAAGTCACGCTTTTAGTTAACACAAGCAAATATTGTATACCTTTCTCTTTCTCCCTCTTTCTTTCCGTTGTCTCATCCCTTCCCTTTATGATCCCTTTCCGCAACGTCAATCGCCAATTCGCCAATGCATTATATTATATGTACTCATTAATTCATGTACAAGCGACTCGAAAACGTCAGATGTGAAACATCGAAATAATTTTGCATGAGTTATATGCATGAAAGAAGAGTTTACGATAGGAATCAGATATGGCACAATGAAAAGATAAAGCTTTACAAATTTCTTCCGTAAAATAATGACTACGTATTGTAGGTTTATATTCAATTATATAGCGTGGTGATACGTTAACCTCTCGTTATATACACTCTTGCGACTAATTTTTACATTGCGTTGACGACCGAGTGGCCTAAGTACTGAGCCCTGGAGTGCCGTATTTCTGGGTTCGAATCCCAGAGGTTACTCCTGGCTTTTTAATTTTTTTTATTTACAATCTCGTAAGATCTCTCAGCCCCACATCTCAATATTAATTATTTCAACTTGGATTAGTATCAGTTATTCTGTCGTGCAGCCCGACATGCACATGCTTCGTTTTCACGAATTGTGGTCCTTTTATATTATCCGAAGTCCTGGTCCCATGATACCGTTTTTCTTGTTGAGTAAATTGTTCGAATAATGTACAATAATGGAATATTAATTGCTCAGATTCTTTATTGGGATCGCTCTGTTTAACGTCCATAGTAAACTACTTAAAAGTCAACATCTTACACTTGTAACTCAACTTTTAAAATTGATGACACAGTTCAAAAACGGTTACATTGAAATAATTTAATTTACTCTAAATATATAAAATTACATAACGGATTTCTTAAACCGTGTCCTTTTGATACCATCTAATGACATTTTACGGTGAAGTAGTAATTGTGTCTTTAACCATAGGAAAAATATCACAAAAGTATGCAAGGACTAGTTAGTGTGCAAGACGGTCTATGTTCGTGAATAATGCAGTTGTTTCTGATTCTATACATTTTCATTCAACTTCTTCATCACCGTGCGTGCGATAATGTTATTGATGTGGATGATTTTCTATCTCCGGAATATATGCCGACAACAATACTCATGCTCGAAAATCCAGTAAGAAACGATACTAGGAAATATTCCAATATTTCTAGTGTAACTAAATTTGATGGCAGTTTAGATAAAGCAATTATGACAATGGGATATCACAGGTATGAATTTATTGATAAGTGATTTGTAGTCGTATTCTTCTTGAAAAGAATACACTATTGCTCTGTATCGAAAATCAACTAGGTCTTGGGTGATAAATCCGTTTTGTATCTTCTAGATCACAATTTTTGCGGTTTTTTGCATGCCTTATACACACACACACATATATATGAATCAGTGGCGGCTCGTGAGGTTTTGGTCTGAGGAGGCTACAAGAGGTGTTAAAAAATACACCATAGGCGAAAATTTTTAGGATTTCATGGTCAACCGCCTTATAATTTAAAGAAAATCAAAGTAAAACAAGCACCCTAAGCTATTAATTTGTTTTCACTTCCGAGTGTCTACCTTGAGACCTACAACTCCTATTTACAATATTCACAAAAACTCTTCTCAGCCAATTAATCAATTCATCTATTCATCAAATTTTTTTTTCTTTCACAAAATAGGTACCTACCTACCTACTTAACGAATTTGTTAACAACTGATGAGAGCAAATAAAAAGTTATTTTATATTTTTGAAGATTAGCGGGATTCTGCGATCTTTAACGTTAGCAAAATGATCTATAATATTCTCATAAAATTTTTTGTCTTTCGCCAAAAGTTTTACCAATTCCTTTTCAATAGACAACAAACTAATATTTTTCAAACGATCCTGGCTCATTGAATTTCGTAAATAAGTTTTAATTCTCTTAAGAGTGGAAAACGAGCGCTCTACGGAAGCCGATGTCACCGGGATAGAAACAATTAGACATAAGAGTTTATAAACTTGGGGTAAATCTTGATTCAAATCATTATCAAAAAGGTATTTAATAGTCATAACATGATTTTCATTTTGCCCCAAAATTTCATTGTCATTATAAACAGCACACAGTTCACTTTTTATAGCCACCTTATCAAAAAAAGTGTATTTTGACATAAATTTTCCAAAAGGTTATCTGGAAAATAAGCCGAAAAATCCGGTAAACAAATTTTTATTGAGTAAGTCGAAGAAATGCAGTTCTTTCAAATCAGAGAACCTTTATTTCTATTTGACCCCTAATAGTATACAAAATTTCATAAAATATTTGCTTATAGTGAAGCTCCATATCTGCGCAACTGAATTTCTTTCGTTTTGGGCTAAATTGAGTCGTATCATCAGTAGTTGGAAATACAGAAAATAGTTTTTTTAAAATAAACTTCTGCACGAAATTCTGAAATTTTTTCCAAAAGAAACTTGAGCCGATTTCGTGAGTAAATTACATCTGAAAACTTGTGCTGTAAGATTTGAAAAACTATTTCTGTTTGTTCAAAAATTAATTTAAAGATGTTTGAAAAATATATAAATTCCTTATCTTGTAAGTAAGATATTATCGGTGAAAAATTCCTCACTTTCAACTAGGTATAGAATTAAATCCTCAAATCCTAAGCGGCCCCAAACAGAGACATTTTCACTAGTAAAAAGTAAACACTGCCAACAAAATAATTTATTTTTTACCTGTGATCCGGTTAGGCAAGGATGTCTCTCATAATTCCTTGTATTAAAACCGCGGCTTTGTTGTCTGTTACGCTGCACCAAATTGTTTAATTCAGGGGTAGGTCGCAATGTTTTTATCAAAACTTTATCCTCATAACTTAGTGCACTAAAGTTATGGGATAACAAATATTTCACTAAGTCACCATTGAAATTTTTGAAATTAACTTCAGTAACCAAACTCCTTTTAAAACAATACGCGAGTAATATAAGTAAACAAGCTGTTGTCGGCCACTAGTAACTACGATCACACTACGATTCAATTAATGCTTTCCAACGAATTCACTCGATGTCACGCGAAATTCTATATTTGTGATTGGTCGACATTGTATGAGACTGGGTTCCTATCGGTGTTGCCATTTACATTTGTTTTGCTTTTCTATTGCAATGAAGTATTCATTTGGAGTATTTGCACCGTTGTTTGCTTTACTGTGGCAGGCATAATGAACGTTGAGAATATACCTTTCTAAGCCTCCGCAGCGTTGTCACAAATCTTGAAATGAATGAAATGCAGTAAATGTAAATACCTTCTATCTTAATTAATAAATTATATTATATAATGTAGGTTGAAAGTAAGGTAGGTGCATAAAATAATATGATTTTGATTATGATTAATATGAATATGCTGAATGCTGACTATTCAATATAATATATTAGTGATACACGGAATATTATTGAGGAGGCTTAGCCTCCTTTGACTAGCCGCCCCTGATATGAATATATATATATATATATATATATATATATATATATATATATATATATATATATATATATATATATATATATATATATATATATATATATATATATATGAAAGGTCAGAATATAGGCAACTATGATTCATAAAATTGTTTTGCGGCTTGTGTTCTTCAATTGCTAATTACATGCTACTTAATGCAATATCAGCAATCAGGTCTACTAATATCAGATGGTAAGGGGAAACCACAGAAACAAAATAGGTTGCTAAATTTTTGATTTCAGGATTAATTGACAGTTTTATGTTTTTTCAAAATCCTTCTTACTGTTGTTTTACCTACTTCAGTATTAAATTCCATTGCACTGGTGAATGTGTTTGGAGAAATATCTATTTCGCCCTAAACTGACAATTCCTTTAATTCTTTGTTGATCATTAGATTTCTATAAGTTATTGGTTTGGCTTCTCAAATGAACCATGTGATATTAGGTTTTGCTAAATATTTTTCATGATTTGATTTTGAATATTTGCGTAAATCGCAACAAGTACTTCAGGAGCGTACTCTCGTGAGTATGTCCAGAGTATTCAAAAATGCTAAGTTAGCGTCCTTTGGAACCACATATGCCACAGTTGCAGAGTAGACATTTCATGTCAGGTTATGTATTCTCCCGACGGAATTCTGCATTTTCGATCTAACCGGTGAATTTTTGGTTTCCAATATCCTCAGTAAAAGGCGCTCTGGGTTGTTATCCAGATAGTAGTCCCGACCGAGATTTCTATTGCGGAACAATGAGAAATTAAATCAAATAAGCTGCACTGACGAGATCTAATAAGATCGTAATAGTTGTATGAAAATTTGGAGTCGGGGTGACTTGACAATTTTTATATTTCACTTTTGGAATGTAGAATTCTCATCGAGGGATACATAAAACCAGCTCCCTTGGAATTTTTTTTTTAATTATTGAAGAATTTTCCTTGTTCACTTTATGTAGAATATTCAAATAATTGAATTGAAAATATAGTAGTATAGTGGACAATTCACGTGTATATTGAAAAATTTCTTCAGTTTCACCATAATCCAAAGAGAAATCTATATGAAATTAACATTTCTCTGAAACGCATTTCCTTCTAAAATAACATCTTATTTATGATTTCGTGGATTCCAGGATTTCTGTTTTCAGGGTTATGATGAATGAATACTTATGCAGAAGTTACTTAGCTGAACAAATTGTTCAAGATATGAGTACTTCGCGAATTGAGAAAAGAATGGGAGCAGTGAGTCATGGGCCTGGAATGAGTACATTTCAAATGGAACGAGTAAAAACCGATAATGTGAAAGATGGACTACTGAAGGATGAAGGTTCTTCAAACTACAAAGATTGGCTCTCAAAGTATGTACCTACTAGGAAAACAAATTCCATCACAGATATTACCAAATGATTAATTATATCAATGATTGACCCAGCGAATATAAAATATTAATATTTTTTATCGAATAGAAATAAATTCTCAAGTGGATTAATCGGTATATATATATATATATATATATATATATATATATATATATATATATATATAAATATATAAATATATATATATATATATATATATATATATATATATATATATATATATTTATAATTATATATATATAATTATATATATATATATATATATATATATGATATATATATATATATATATATATCTATATATAAATTAAATATTGTAAATAAAACCTCACAGTTTTCGATTTTCACTATATCTCACTAAGCCTTTGTTTAACGTTACTTTACACCTCTCAATCGACTTGCTATGACTACCTGACAATAATTACTATGAAAATGACTGTATAATATATATATATATATATATATATATATATATATATATATATATATATATATATATATCTATATATATATATATATATATATATATATATATATATATATATATATATATATATATATATATATATATATATATATATATATATATATATATATATATACAGGGTCCTGCAACAGTGGCGCGGTGTTTCATATCTCTATTTTGGAAACAGATAGAAATCTATATTTCTATAATATTACCGTATTGCTCGAGCTCGACAAAATAAAAATATTGTCGGTCACACAGGGTGTTCAATTTCTTCTGGGCGGATATCAACTATGTTTTTTCTAAAGGCAACCCATATTTTTTGTCGCCTTTTCGGTTTCTACATAGAAAATAAAAGATACTTTATATAAATCCTCATTTCGAAAATATTTACGGTTTTCGAGATTTTTTGCATTTTTGATTTTTTTTTACAATTTTGGTCACTCAGAATATTTGAAATTATAAAGTTGTGCCAAGTCCAATTGAAATTTATTTTTGGTTTAATATTCTACATTGGTAACTCTCTCAAACGATATATCTGAACTCAACCTGCGATATACAGGGTATGAAAAATCGCTTGCCATATATTGTAAATAAAAATGTACAGAATCTTCCTTATTTCAAATGGAACACCCTGTATATTATAGATCCAGAAGAAGCGCTAAGAAAAGCTCTACAAATGCCATGAAGTATTCCTTATGATTAAGTTTACTAGTTTTCCTTAAATCAGCGAAAAATGGCAAATATTCAAATTTCTTCGCTATAATCTCAATGAACGACTTTTTTCATAAATAACCTGTTGGTATATAAAGAAGTTCTGAATTACACCACAAAATATACCTGGTATATTTGAAATAATTTCAATAATCTCAAAATTTGAGCCACATTCTTTCGATCTAAATCAACCTTTCAGCGAATAAAATATTTATTGGAAATCGGTTAGTCTGGCAAATGACAGATCAAAATATTTGCCTTCAAATAAGTATTGAAATCTTTAGTGATTCGTTAAGTAGAACTTTCGATATGATTTCATCAGAATGTTGTTAAATTATATCGAAAGTTCAACTTAACGAATCACTAAAGATTTCAATACTTATTTGAAGGCAAATATTTTGATCTGTCATTTGCCAGACTACCCGATTTCCAATAAATATTTTATTCGCTGAAAGGGTGTTTTAAATCGAAAGAATATGTCTCAAATTTGGAGATTATTGAAATTATTTTTAATATACAATGAATATTTTGTGGTGTAATTCACAACTTGTTTATCTACCAACAGGTTATTTTTGGAAAAATTCGTTCATTGAGATTATAGCGAAGAAATTTGAATATTTGCCATTTTTCGCTGTTTTAAGGAAAACTAGTAAACTTAACCATAGGGAATACTTCATGACATTTATAGAGCTTTTCTTAGCGCTTCTTCTGAATCTATAATATACAGGATGTTCCATTTGAAATAAGGAAGATTCTGTACATTTTTATTTACAATATGTGGCAACCGATTTTTCATACCCTGTATATCGCAGGTTGAGTTCAGATATATCGTTTGAGAGATTTACCAATGTAGAATATTTGACCAAAAATGAATTTCAATTGGACTTGGCACAACTTCATAATTTCAAATATTCTGAGTGACCAAAATTGAAAAAAAAAATCAAAAATACAAAAAATCTCGAAAACCGTAAACATTTTCGAAATGAAGATCTATATAAAGTATCCTTTATTTTCTATGTAGAAACCGAAAAGGCGACAAAAAATATAGGTTGCCATTTGAAAAAACATAGTTGATATTCGTCCAGAAGAAATTGAACACCCTGTGTGACCGACAATATTTTTATTTTGTCGAGCTCAAGCAATAAGGTAATATTATAGAAATGTAGATTTCCATCTGTTTCCCAAATAGAGATATGGAACACCGCGCCACTGTTGCAGGACCCTGTATATATATATATATATATATATATATATATATATATATTATATATATATATATATATATATATATGTATATTTATATATATATATATATTATATATATATATATATATATATATATATATATATATATATATATATATATATAATCATATATGATACCATTATACCTCATTCGTTTTTTAAATTTTTTCAACACAGAAGTACAACTTTAGAGGATATTTACCGACATTATGGCATGGATAAAAGGTCCGATGCAACGGAAAATAGTGAAGAAAAGGAAGATAAAGTTGAGGATGAAGAGTATGATGCACAAATTGCTGGCTACGGTTATACCTATCAGTCGCAATCCAACCAGTCGCCGTCAAAACTTGGACATAGCGGGGACGGTATATACCTTTCGTCTGGTATAGGTGGTTATCCACATTCCAGTAGTGGGGGGTATCCACACTCTAGTAGCGGGGGATATTCTCATAGTGGAAGTGGCGGTTCATCTTATAGTGGACCTAGTTTCGGAGGACATTCAGGAGGAGGTAAACAACTATAAAAAAAAGGGTAATCCTTTGTTTGAACTCCAGGTTCTTCTGACCTACTGAGTTTTTTTAAGGTTTACCAATGGCGTTATAAAGTTACTGCAAACGTACGCATGTGAAACTCTCTGTCACTATCAACCTCTGAAATATATACTTAGCTTTTGTACATACAAGTTTTCGTCTTATCTGGTTCCTTAAGACTCAAACTGACTGCCTCGATCACAGATACTTGAGAGAGCAATGAAACACGTTGCGTCTTTTAAATTCAATATATGTCTTTTTAGGAGATTTCAGGTATACCTACAGATTTTATATAGTATATGCTAATTGAATACCAAATTAATTGTTGAAAACATCGAGTTTTCAAGTTACCATAAGTTGTTACTATTTATAATAAAAATACCATATTGCCCAAAAAGTTTGACAATGGCAGTAGTATAGTGATATGGAAGAATTGGTTCAATTTTCAGCGGGTTTTTTGTTCATTGACGTTCACCAATAAGTAGGTATAAATTACATAATTGATGACGATTTTATCTATAATCACGGAAATGTGTAATTTAGACGATATTCAGATCGAGTTATATCTAGAAGTTCGAAGAAATTGAAACTACATTTTTAGCTGAAAATGCGTGATCAGGATTTTTTTTTCAGGATCATATGGTGGGGGACACCCTGTAATTCATGAACAAGTGATACACATACCGAAGCATCATCACCATCACATTAATTATGTCGACAAGAAGGAGAGTCTTACCGACTTGTTCGAGATTGCTTTAACAGCACTAGCATTCCTCTCATTTGGTATGTTCATTGTCCATGTCATTATGTGCATATCCATGACGGTAAGTTGTTTTATAAAGATGAAAGATTAAACTTTATTTCCTCAAATTAATGAATATAATCTTTTAAAAATTTCTTGTGAACTCAAACCACGAAATTCTACCTTAGTAACATATTATTAAGCACTATCTCTAGTCAGAAATACTGACTCTGCTGACATATTCATCATCGTGATGTTAAATTTTCAGAACGAAGTTCATAATTTTTTTTAAATGATTTACATTCGTTCTCGAAGTAATATATAAATCCTATGTTGAATAATTGTGATTTTTTGTTTAATTTAATTATTTCCAAACGCTGTTAATTTGTTTCACTATACCGTCTATTCAATATATACTATATAGGGGAAGAAACTTTCATTTAGATGTTTTGTATTTCACCTTTATCGAATGATTATTGTTCCTTCATATCAGGCACGGATCCACGGAGTGGAGGGAGGTCGATTGTTTAACGAAGCAAATGGTAGTTTAAGTTACTTGATGACATTTTATTTCTACAATGAATACCCTCATTTCTAGCCTACATATGCCATATTTATTTGGTGATTTACATTTCATAATGTTTTTAAATCAGAAGTCCAACTAAAGTACAGCGAATTTTAGTTTGCACTATACTTTAACTGAAGTACAGTATAAACTTATTGTTAAATGTTAATCAATACAGTTCCTTATATTCTTGAAATTGTCGTTTTGGTTGGGAACTACCCTATTCTCTCTTTTCTAAAACACTATTACGTAGCTTTGTAGATATCTAAAAGATTCTTTCCCCCAAAAGTTGATGTTGGATCCGTCCCTGCTTCATATATCGTAGAAACATTGAGCTAATTGAAATTAACACAATGATCATACTATACGAATCAAAGATTCTCCTCATTTTCAGAGTAATACTACCACAACCGCGATGGGTATGATGATGCCAACAAACACAGGTAATCCGGATATGACTGGAATGGGTACCGAGTCGAATGGTGGTGGTGGAGATATGATGGATACGGGAGATGGTATGATGGTAAATGGGGATGATATCGGCAATGATAATATGGGAAATGACGATATGAATATGGGAGGGAATGGCGACGATATGGCTGTTGATTCTGGTGGTGGGAACGGGGGAGATGGCGATAATAATGGGGGTAGTGATGATACAGGAGATACGAATGATACAGGAAATGGTGAAGGGGAGGGCATGGATAACGGTGACGGTGAAATGACTGGTGATGGGGGTAATTCGGACGATATGACTGAAACTGATAATATGGGATTTGACAATATGCCAGACGATGGTGGTACAAGTGAAGAAATGGTTGCCGGTGGAGGTGCGGATAATGATTTTGGGAATGAAAATTTCGGTGAATTTAATGATGGTGGTTTTATTAATATAAAAAAGGTTAAAGATTTATTTTATCTCAATGGGCCTCTGCGATCTAGCATTGTAAAGGGAAAAAGTATTAGAGGAACTCGAGCTGTTAATAGTTTTGAAGCTGAAAGGAATTTAATATTTCTCAAACAAGGTTCGATGGAAGTAGATGAAATAGGTATGCAGATTATGGCACTAATTGCTGCTTTGAATATTTTTGTGTAGAAACGTTTGAATATTCAAACTGTTGATTTTCTGTTTTTAAAAAATTCTAGTGTATTAGAACATCGACTTCTTCGAATGCAATTTATAAATTGACGTTCCATCAACATCTCTTGAGAACTGCTTCTGTAGAAGCTTAAGTAAACACTGATTTGGGGTTTGAAGTAAGTTTTACTATAACTAGAAGTTTTATCTGGCTACTCCATTGCCCACAAACCTTTTCGATTTTTCTTATTAAAAAATTCGGTGAATGTATTAGCTTTTTTGGTTTTCATCCAACGGGATACCTGTATGCTGAATGTTCGCTCACAAATCTTAATTAAATTTTTGTCATGCTCAATTCTTCAGCCGATATTTGATAATTACATTATTTCTATATTCTGCTTCCTTTTTACATGTTTCGAATGAACTGAAATTCTTTATTTAGGCGAATTCATCAACTTTGGTTACTTTATCCAAACTGGATACTTGCATTTCACATTTTGGAATGAAATTATTCCTTTAACTTTTTCACCATAGCTTAGAAATTGTTTACTAGAATACTTTTTCAATTTTGAGTAAGCTATTGTTTGCTTAAACTATGATAAGAGTTGTGATGCTCCAGTATATAACAAATATGTTCCTCCTAGAATTCCATAACTTTCGCTACCTCTCTAATCTCAGTTAGACGGTCGTCTAGAACCAAATGTTGCATTTTAGAGAAAATTATTACCTAGAAGTAGCATCTCCGTAGATTTTAATTCACGTAGGTTTATTGTCTTCCCAATGTAAGAATTTAATGAGGTCTGTTCATTCGATTTTTCCAATCTTTATTGAAGCAACGACAAAAATAACCAATATAGAACAGTTAATCTCAAATAGCTTAAATGTCCTATGGCTATCTTTCATCTTTGTCCAAGTATATCAGTAATGCCATTTCAAGGCCTGAATATTCTATATATTTCAACTAACAAACAAGCAATAATGATATTTTTGCAATTATTGTCCTTTTGAGATAAAAAAGGACAGATTGTCCTGATACATTTACATATTTTGCTGGTTGAAATAATCGAAATAATGAGAATGTAAGTCTAATTGAATATGTTTAAATTGCATCAGACAGCCGAATGGACTATTTTTCAATTTTACCAGTGATAGTCTTCTTCGTCTTCAGCCTAGGTTCATCCATTCTTGGATGTAGGCCTCTTTCGAATCATGCCATGCTTCTAGTCTCTAGCTACTCTCATGCATTGTTCTTCCGCCACTATCCTGACATCATCGGCCATCTTTTTTTTTGGGCGTCCTACACTTCTTTTTGTTTCTCTATGTCTACAGAATTTTACTCTGTGTGTCCATGTCGCTGGATCCTGTCTGTCTAGCTATGTAGCCCATCCGGCGTCACTTCAAACTCGCCACTCTTTTCATTACATCCACAATTTTAGTTCTAGTTCGTATCTCGTCTCTTAGCGTTATACCTAACATTTTTCCTTCCATGGCTCGTTGTTTTATTCTTCAGTGTTCTGCTGTTTTTCTTGTTATCGTCATGGTTTCCAAGCCATATGTTATTACTGGTAGTATACAGCTGTTATAAGGTTTTCTTCTTAGGTGTAACGGCTTTCTCTTATCCTTGAAGATGAATTTCCCGAACGCTACTCTTGCCAAGTGTATTCTACGATTGATTTCCATGTTCTGGTTCTCATCGCTTTGTTTGTTTGATTTTATGGCCAAGAAGATATATATATATATATATATATATATATATATATATATATATATATATATATATATATATATTTATAAATATACAGGGTGTTCCAGAATGACGTCAGAAAATTTCAAGGGGTTACTCTTTAAGATATTTTAAGAAAAAAAGTTCCAATGAATGTAGGTCCCCAAATGATTCCTCTCCGAAATACAGGGTGTTAAAGTTTTTGAAAAAAATTTAATTTTTTTTAATATCTTCTAAACTACGAATTCTATCAAGATCATTGTTATAACTTCTATAATTTCTATGAACTGCTGTTGGAATTTCTTTCAAAACTGTTAAGGAGCGGTGAATAGAGGGGTACCGTGGGTTTCATTCAACCATATTTTTAAGGTAGGTCATTATTAGTGAATAATGACAATTTTGGAAGAAATTTAAACAGTAGTTTATAGAACTCAAGAAGTTATAACAATGTTCTGAAGTTCATCTTGATAACATTCGTAGTTTAGAAGATATTAAAAAAAATTAATTTTTTTTTCAAATTTCAACACCCTGTATTTCGGTGAGGAAGCATTTGCGGATCTACATTCATTGGAACTATTTTTCTTAAAATGTCTTAAAGAATAACACCTCGAAATTTTCACACGTTATCCTGGTTATCCTGGAACACCCTGCATATATATATATATATATATATATATATATATAAATATATATATATATATATATATATATATATATATATATATATAGTGATAGTAGCTTGTTTATATACATTGCGATTTGAATATTTTTTTCGATATCCACCAAATAAAAATTATTTTGATGATATACCAACAAATTATTCAATATGTTCTCCTTACGTATCCTTCATCAAAGCTTAATGTATCATTTCCATAAAATATAATTTCATATACTATGTTTTCTTGAAATTGGAATAGCTACAGGTACAGGAACAGGAGGTGGAGCAGTGGAGTTCGGAGAAGAAACCGTACTCGATGAAGAAATTGATACAGATAATAGTAGAATTCAGGATGATGAAGAGATAACGATAGAAACTGAAGAAACTGCAGAAGTTCCTATAGGTCCAGCTTTCGTGAATTATGGTGCTCATGATAGTTTCCATCAGATGCAATATCGAAATCGCAGAAATATACCTTTACCGTCTGTAGTTAACCCGAATAATTTTGCTTTGAACGATTTGGCGAGAAGAATATTAATTTCAATTGACGCTGCTACGTTCGCTGACAAAGACGAAGGTGTTTGTTTGAGAAAAACCCTTTGTGAAAATAATAGATACTCCAGGCAACTTGAAGATAGTAACAAAATATGGATCCCGATATGGAGGTATTTGAAACAGATTTACAGCTTTTAGATCTAGTATATTGGAATATTTATTACTGTAAACTAGTTAGTCCAAGATCCCAAGCTGCCAGGGAGTACCTTATTTTCTCGAGTAGTAAAATTTTAATTATCGTGTGCCGACGGCAATTTCCAGTTATTCATGATCAGGGTTGACATGGTACAATACTCGACGCTACTTACCTTTATTTTCTATCAAATTTATTTTTATATATTGAACCCATCAAGAACTTATTTCAATACCATGCAAAGCAGCCAGATACCGATCGTTTTATGGCAAACATCCGCCAGAACCACAATATAAGTTAACCAGCGAAATGTCATGACAATAAGTATAAAGGCTGAGTATCGAACGCGCGCACATAGATAATCACTATCACCGCTTATGAACAAATCTACATTTCGTACATACTTGTCTTTACTCAATAGGCACCACATTATAGTTGTGGTGCGGAATGTTTGCCATACGGAACGGATATTAGTCTTGCAGGTATGCATTAAGGTATTGAAACAGTTCCTCGTGCAGTAATCATATATAAAAATCAAGTGTTGAGAAAAAAGAGTAATGTAGAGTCGAGTTTATTTCTCTCACTTTTAGACTGATACCTGGTAAATTGCCGTCTCAGGTATAAGATTAACGATTATCCATTCATTTGAAAAGTAGCAAACTAGCAAAGTACTTCTATCCACATAATTTTTTATTACTTTGATGAAAATATGGTACGTTCTGGCGGCGTTAGCAATCTCGGCTCTTAGTATCAAACCCTACCACCATAATCTTTCGTCCAGGAGGTTTGTGAATTGCTACTTAAGATATACGTTTGTCTTGATTGGAATTAGCTCTTTCAGTGTTCATTTAAAAAATTTACTATATATTAGAGTGAGAGGATTAGTGTAGTCTCATGCTATGGAGTGTATTCAACGCAGTATTCACTTCAAATCCAGACTTCTTCTGAGATATACAAGCGTTACTGATGGATGACCCAATTTTTTTCTAAACTTTTTTACAATAAAATACAAGAGCTTCGGATATACATGATAGCGAAAATACTCCTATATTTCGTCAGCAAGATAATATCTGAAACATTTTTTCAGACACAAAAGTATTTTATTTTCAATTATAATGGAATACTTTTTCATAATAAAAGAATAGACAGATATATCATTAAGATACTAATATTTCACATGGCAGGCAACGGCACTATATATTTATATATCTGAACAATATTTTTTTTCTAGTCTAGAATTTGAGTGCGGACTAACGAGCCGCCTTGTATCAATCACCCTCTTTCTCTGGCTAAACTATCAAATGCTCAAATAGATTTAAGCTCCTATATTCAGGTATCTAGAAAAAAGTCTCATAATTTGTGATAAATAATTACCCAGAACTGATACTCAGTAACAGAAAAAGAAAATTGGAGTCTTTACGAAGGAAAAAATAAAGAAAATAAAACAATGATCGATACAGCTTCAATTAATATTCAATATATATAATATTATTATATGTTACCTAAAATTATACATATATGGCAGAAAAGAAAAATATGGAATTTCAAAGAGAAGAAATAGAAAATAAAACGTAATTTTTGAAGGTTAGAAGATATTATATATATATATATATATATATATATATATATATATATATATATATATATATATATATATATATATATATATATATATATATATATATATATATATATATATATATATATAAAGCGACCCCCTCGAAATAGAACCAGTAGAAAAAGCATTTTTCAATCACTCTCAGTTTAATTATTTTTTTAAAATATTAAGCATCAAAACCGTAGTTTGAAACAAACTTTCATAACTTTTGTATCATTTCTAAGGCACTCTAAGTTTTTTTCTTCTTCAAAAACGGCAAAAGTGTAGTAAGAAATCTTTGTTTTCAAATTTGACTACATCACAGACTTTGTGATCATTATAAATAAAAACTACCAAAATTTCATAGAAAAATATTGGTTAACAAGAAAGTTATTACGTAATTTTTGTTTAGATTATATATACATATTTAAAATCTGAAACAACTGCCGATAGATACAAAGTAGAACACCAATGAACTTGTACATTGTATGGTTTATATTTATAACGACTACGAATCTAGTGGAGTAGCAAAATTCGAAAACAAAAATTTTCTAATACACTTTTGTCGTTTCTACAAAAGAAAAAAATATATAGAGTGCCTTGGAAATGAAACTAAAGTAGTGAGAATGCGTGTTAAAATAAAGTTTTGATGCTTAATATTTGAAAAAAATGAAATTGAAAAATGCGTATTTTACAGGGTTGGTTCCATTTTAAACGGGCCACACAAGTCTTATGAAATGTTTTCACATGAATCTCATCTATAAGATGAACAGAAACTGATTAATAATAATCAAATACAGGCTTTGAGTTCACACTCAGATACCATTTTGGTTAAAAAGCTGGTTGGGTTTTGTAGCAACTCGGAAGGGGAACCATACTCCTGTATTTGCCCAGCGTCCATAACGATAATTTTGTCTGAATCTAAAATTGTCGTCAACCTGTGAGCCACAGTTAACACAGTGCAATGAACGAAAGCAGTTTTAATTAGTTTCTGGATTAGAGCATCAGTTCTGAAAAGAAAAATATTATTTCAAACGTAAAACTATGTTCAATTCCTCTCTTAAATATATTATTACAGAGTACGATTTCGGAAAAAAATAATTTTACTAACAAACAACACGAATTAAAAAAAAATGCAATATTTCATCCACAAAAATTATTACTTCTTCATATTCTACTCAACTAACCACCCTAATCTGGAACCTACTATATCTTATTAATCAAATCATGAGAAACAAACAGGTTAACCATAGTCAGTTTTATATACTTCATAAACTGAACAAAGAAAATTCTTCAATAATTCAAAAATTATCAAAATTTTTTCCAAGTGAGCTGGTTATATGTATTCCGCGACGCGAAATCTGTATTCACCATCCAACAGTGAATTATAGAAAACGTCAAATCACCACGACTCAAAATCTGCATACAGATGTTTCGATCTTAGTAGATGTCTTCAGTCCAGCTCATTTGATCCGGAGTGAATTAACATATTTTCAATTGTTCATCAATACAAATCGCGATAGAACTACACTATGGATAACAACACAAAGTGTCATCTGCCAAAGATATTGGAAACTAACAATTCATTGTTTAGGTCAAAAATGCAGCAATCCGTGGCGAGAATAAATACTTCCTGACATTAAGATGTTTATGCTTTGATAATTAATAAAATAACTTACTCAGGATCTACGTTGGCTGTGGCTTCATCCATAACTAAAATTTTATTATTTTTCAGCAAAGCTCTTGCAATACATATCAGTTGTCTTTGACCAACGCTTAAGTTTGATCCACCCTCCCCTATGTTCATGTCCAAACTCTCTACTGCGTCCTTGAGTTCTACCTAGAGGAATTGAAAGCTATTATTGCAACACCAAAACAAAATTTTGTTGAAAAATACTCACACTGCTTAGCACTTTCCATAAAATTTGATCATTATGTTTATCTAAAGGATCTAAATTATAGCGAATACTTTCATAAAATAGAACAGGTTCTTGTGGAATTACGGAAATTCTAGTTCTTAAGTCCTTCAAACCGACACTAGCTGTATCAATTCCGTCAATTTCAATCAGGCCTTCTACTGGAGCTAATCTGAATAGCGCAGATATGAGACTCGATTTTCCAGCTCCTGTTCTTCCAACAACACCGACCTGTTCAGAAAGAAACACATTTTCTTATTAACGTTAATACACTAATTGCTTATAGAAAATAACAAAGTGAAAGCTTCTCAACTTATTTTACTTCAAACAGTTTAACGCTCGTTTTATTGTACTTGTAATTTTTGTGTCATTGAATATGTCATTCGTTGACCTGCTAAGTTCGATTGAAAACGAAATGGTAATCTCCGAAGCTTAAGAAGTGCTATAAGCTTTTGGTCTTTCAAGAGAATCAACTATAGAGTTACTAATATCATTCTTTATTTTACTTGCTTGATATTATCCTTTTATGGCTAAATGAAAGACGTTAATGTTATGTATAAAGCAAAAAATGCTTTATTTATGTAGATACAAAAAATTACAGATTAGTCCAAATTAATAAAATGCGAATTATGAAAGTTAATAGTAATAGTATATTTACTTTTTTTCCTGGTTTGATATTGATAGTCACATCTTTAAGAATAGGCCCTTCTTCAGTATTGTAGACCAAATTAACATTTTCGAAACGAATTTCTCCCAAAGAAGGCCAGTCTGTTGGTGGTTTTGTGTTAGATTCAAACGGTTCTTCTTGGTCGAGTTCTGTATATTGCAAAACGCGTTCCACGCTCGTCATATGAGTTGCTACATCGGCTGTATTTCTTGCTCCAAGTTGTAAAACGCCAATAATAATGAAACTTTGTGTTACTAATAACCCAACATCCCCACTTAGTGCTGAAAACATTATAACACTTAAAATTCTTTGAAATTGTCAATCCATGAAGTCGATTATTTATAAGTAATTTCAACAAAAAGAATGATTTTTTAATAAAAAAAATTATAGAATAGCCAGAAGAAGATGGATGTACGAGTCTCAAGATTGTGAAATTCATTTGATGTGTGATGTGTAACAATGTTGAATTTTTGATTAACCAATACTAGGAAATTCATATTATGGAGTATGAATAAGTAGTTTTTCTGTTGTCTATATACTGAAAAAATTGATTATCGCAAATCTTTCAAATTAAAAAATTTGTTTCGACTTTATTAGATATCATAACTATTATCATATCGACTCGAGGAGAAACAAGTATACAAAATTTATTTGTTTCTAATTCAACAGCAATACTAGGGTAAATAAAAACTACAGCGTCATCAATGAGGACTCGTAGAAAGCAATACTCTATTGGTCTCGCTATAGAACACACCTGCCCAGATAAAACCTCTAATACAGGATGGTTCGTTTCTACTAAAGAAAACTAACTTTGTGTTTCATTTAGAAGTATCTAACAGACAGTTGGAACTTTCAAGGTTCTGTGTTGGAAGACTATTTAATTATTTTCTGTTATCAAATGACATACTATGAGCAACTCTCAGGAGATTATATAAAAGCACATAACGCGTCTGAAACTGCTACATGCATAGCAAACTCATTTCACTGGCTGTTGGGATATACAAGGTAAATTGGTGAGCTTGATCTACATATCTTATATGATGATGCGAGTATCTTATATGATGATGCTCCTGATGAAATAGTGAAGGCAATGGCTACAGAACACCTATCCTGTTAATGTCTGTAAAGAGATATCAGTCAAAAATCTTTTCCCTATATTCAAATGAATGAAGATGAGCGGTTAATGACTGGTCACAATTCTTTTTCTTTTTAATTGAGTAAAGTAGATGCAAGAAGTGCATAGATGCTGAGCTCCAAGCATGACAGAAGTATTCTAATACTGAACGAAAGTATGCCTAATGAAGCAGCATAGTATGAGTAGGTTTATAGGCAGCTGAATTGACAATGGTGGGGACATGTTAGTGCCAGGAATTAACAATGATTTCCAAAAAAATCAGTTTACTGGTTGCTTCAATACTTTTGTTTTCTAATAAGAACTGGAACTTGATCAGGAAAGTTTTTTTCTTCAAACCTGGTTGCTTGTGTTTTGGTATTACTAAAAG
This sequence comes from Cynegetis impunctata, assembly GCA_030704885.1. Lineage (NCBI taxonomy): Eukaryota > Metazoa > Arthropoda > Insecta > Coleoptera > Coccinellidae > Cynegetis > Cynegetis impunctata. The sequence continues at coordinate 52,539 of JARQZK010002921.1, read as the reverse complement.
CAACTACTATATCAGATCTTTAGATGGAGATGATTTTAATATAACTATTTATGGACGTAGCTTGCGCTACTGTCATGGCCAGTGTAAGGTAACGAAAGACCTCATGCTGGCGGTGAAGGAAATTGGAGTACTGTAGTCATTGAAGCTAACAATTTTATTTTCAGAAGAATTCAGGGAATCATTAATATGTATGACAAAATTGAGGCACACCGGCGTTACAGTATGCGGCTCCGAGTTCGCACTATAATATTTGCCTATCAAGAAAAAAGCTTTCGATCAAGCCCCAAATTTATTTGGAACTCGATTTGGAAAGATATTAAGATTCAAGTTTAAGTAGCAATGCCGTATGTTAAACTTTGTGTCAGGACTAAGAGATATCTAGGACAACTACTGATCATTCTCCATGGTTCTCGATAACAATCGTTCTTCCTTAAGTTAGTAACACTGATGAGGTCTTAGATGATTTCTGAAGCTCCCATGATGCAAAATTTTGCGTATCTATATCATAACTGGATTTTGAAAGCATCAATGAAAAATGAGTTTGTGTAAGAACGAAAAGAAGAAATATAACTTACCGTCATCGTCAGCTAGAAACCGAAATATTAAAGTAAATAAGAGTAGAATGGTTACTGTATTCAAGAAGAATCCAAATGCATCCGAAAGTACTAGTAATAAGTAAAAAGTTGATGTGTGTTGATCTTGCAAACTATCGAATTCCTTTATTAAAATGTCTTCTGCATTTGCAGATCTGATTGTCGTTATACCATCAAGAGAAGTCTTCACGTATGAGAATAAAGGTGCTTTTGCTAGGGGAAAAAATGAAATATGTTTATATAAAATCACTAAGAAATCTAGGAAAATACTGATATCACTCTAGTGCCCAAAAGTACGAACCATATGAAAATAATATGTTATAAACAGAATAGGTCATCTATTTTTCATAGTAAAATTTTCACCTCAAATAAAATTTAGGTACTGGATATTGAACTTGTAGGCTGAACGATAAGTGAAATTTTTGTCTGCAAAGCCACATTTTTTTATTTCAGATGAGAATTTGAATGAAAAATTCCACCCAATCTTTCTTCATTGATCAATAGATTATAGAACTTACTAGTTCCTTCCAAACGTTTCAGATCCTGTGAGCTTTTCAGGAATATATTCCGGAACCAAATCACAAAAATTCCTATTATTATTGTTGGAACTACCATTAACGGCGACTTGATAATTATTAGTACTAATATTCCAATTCCTATTAATATAACTTGAGTCGCTAACAGTGTAACACTTGGTAATTGTTCATCAATAGTACCCATATCCTTGGAAAATCGGTTGAGAATATTTCCTGCAAGTAGATTTCAGAATAATTCATAACTAACAATGAATTAAACAACTTATTTTCGAACTATGGTTTCTTATTAGAATGATGCATTAAAGGGTAAAAAAAATCGTATTCTGCAATATGCCAAAATGATTATACATTTCAATTAAATGAAATGAGAAATATTAGTCTTTTGAAATGGAGAACGCATATTGATCTTCTTCCCAAGAAATGAAAAACTCAAGAATAATTATTGAGGTATTTTGTGCGTTTGTCTTATGAAATATTTTCAAAAACTCTACACTAGAATAGCTTGGTGAGTTACACATTTTTTTTTGTAATAATGAAAAGATACATATGGTTACTGTGGGTTATACTTAGGAGATAAATATATACCATCGTGGACTTTTTTATAGATCTTTTTAAGATATACAATTTCGTAGTAGATTTATTAAATCTATCTAGTAAGGTTTAGCCAGCGTTTGCGATTTAAGCGCACAAAAATATATTTTTCGGCTTTTCTGAACTATAATATGTATGTTGCATACATATAAACCTTCCTCTTGAATCACTCTATCTATTGCTGAAAACTACTCCGAAATCCGTTGAGTAGTTCAAAAAGTTATCACGAAGTCGCATGTTCGGCGCGATTTCCACACAGAAGACGCTGCGCGCGCAGACAGTAACATGTGATAAAAAAAGAAAGAGAAATTCAAAACAAACCTGAGGCATTTCTGCTGAAAAATTTCATTTTTGACCTCATTACATTTTCCAGCATGAGATGGTGAAGACTTCTTGAAGATTTCATGCAAATTGAATAAAATAAGATAGATCTACTGATGGTGATACTAACTGCTGCAATAATGAGAATTGTGTATATTTGTATATAGAATGAATCGCTATCGTGTTGATGACTAGTTGATGTAACATTGAAATTGATCGTTCCTGGCGTAGTTGCCACATCCATTGACATATTATTTAAAGAGGAGGAAGATTGTGAAATTTTTATTTCGTCTTCCTTATTAAGACGATCCATACGATTTGTCCTGAAAGAGAAGAAAATAAATACGAATACTGAATTGTTTCAGTGCTCTTCTCTTTAATGATTATACAGGACACAATACACACACATACACGTATAGGTACCTACATAAAAATGATTGTATTTCTAAATTCATATTGATCCTTGCAAATCAAATGCAAAAATCAAAGATATGAACTTTAGTATTGTCCAGAAACAAAGATTAACCAACCTAAATTATTCAGTTATGCAATTATCCAATTACCTGCTCACCATATATCCAGATTCATTTAAAGGAAGGATATAAATGTAATCGTATATGTTTCTTATTCATATTCTTTCTGGAAAGAGTATTTATTTTTCAACATAGAGTTATCTAATTTTAACATTTTGATATGAGAAAGATTAGTCATATCAGATTGAAAACTATCGAATAATCTTGCAAGAGAGCTAGCTTTATGTACCAAATTACTGTAAGTTTCACAATTTCCACATAGAGATGGAAATCCACTCCAACTGAAGAACAACACACAACCATTTCGATTACAAAAATGGATGAAGAGAATCACTAAATCTCTTATAATTCGATACTTATATTCAATGACAGCTATACTGTGGTTTATGAAGATCGCAGCGCTACACTGACTAACACAAGGAAGCTTTAACGACCTCGAAGGTTGGAAATAAAGAATTCTAGGTGCAAGTCGAACCCTTATCCATGAAGAAATATCTACTACCTACTGTGATCTATGCCAGGATGAAAAGATAAAATAAGCTAGCTATATGTGTCCTAACACTGATTATATAACTCATGTATGAATAAGTCAATAGGATCACTGAATTTTGCATAACTACCTCGTATTTATTAGTGAATAAACCCTTGACGACGTGCTATAATCGTTTTGGTGTTTCGCCTCGTGTCAAAATGTCAATGTTTTCATATTGACGGTGTTTTGACGTTTGTCAAAAAAAATTAATATATTTTATTCGCTATATACTCGTTACGAATACCACTCGAGCAATCGAAAATAATCGATTATACTGATCTCGTCACTCGACGTATTTTCTTAAAACACCAGTCGAGCTGCGCTCTTGTGGTTTTTCGCAAAATACGCCTCCTGGCTCGGAAGTATAATAGATTATTTTCGATGCTCTTGTGAAATTATAACTGATTATATAACTCATGTGTGAATGAGCCAATAGAATCCTTGAATTTTGCCTAACGACTGCGTATAGATAAGTGAATATACCCTTGACGACGTGATATAATCGTTTTGGTGTTTCGCCTCGTGTCAAAATGTATGAATATTTTCATATTGACGGTGTTTTGACGTTTGTCAAAAAAAATTAATATTTTTTCTTCGTTATATAATCGTAACGAATACCACTCGAGCAATCGAAAATAATCGATTATACTGACCTCGTCACTCGGCGTATTTTTTTAAAACACCACGAGAGCGCAGCTCGAGTGGTGTTTCGCAAAATACGTCTCGTGACTCGGTAGTATAATCGATTATTTTCGATGCTCTTGTGATATTATTACTGATAATTCATATCGAATATACAAAGTTTTCTGAAGGTATCATTCAGTTATTCGTTTTACATGTGAAATCAGAACATTAGTTATACTTGAGGAACATACCAAGAAGTTATCCAGAGGTCTGATCCAACACAAAAGCTTTGAGCTGTAAAGAAAAGTAGAGCTGCGAATAGTAATAGACATGTATTTGCTCCAGCTTGATAATACTTTCTGTATACAGAAAAATTTATTAAGCCTTTCTCGATGAGCTCTTGATTCTCCTTAGGTTTTTTTTCATCATCATCCTTAATAATCATAGAATTATCATCCTGAAATGATCAGATCTGAATTAGAATAGAGTGGAAAATGTGGGTTTAATTGAAATATACCTGTATAGGAGGAGATGAATGAGAAACATATTCCATATGAACGATTTCGTTGTTATTGAAATGATCATTGATTCCTGAACCGAGCACATCTTCAGGGAATTCATGTGGTTTCAGAAATCTTTCAACTTTTCCCTGAAAATTAATATTTTGGAAATTAACTTTGTTCGTCAGTCCAAAATGTTATAGAAGCTCATAAGAATACTTCATGAATATGGAGATGATTGTATAAGGGAATGATATAACAATAGCATATTTGTATTGGTGAGGATTAAAATTGCAAATTATCTCTAAGAACTCTGAATATTGTGATGAGTTTTGACTTATTATCAAAAAAAATAATTCATATAATACTACAATTTTTGGTAGTAGTTCCCTCGAAAATAATGAACTATTACAAAGTATCGAAAATTAGTGAAGTGCGGGAGTCGTTTTTATATCCGCTTCAGACCTTCTGGACCCTAATTTTTGAGGTTTTTTAATGTCTGATTGTATTTTAAACATTTTTTAGAAAAAATTTCAAAGAAGACCAAATTTTTTCCATAGCCACACATTAATCAAGGAAATATGAGCTTAACAAAATGAAGAAAATACTCACATCGTTCACAATAAGAACAGCATCAGCATGCTTCAGAAATTGTTGCTGATGAGTCACAAGGATTCTAGTTTTATCATGAAGAAGATTCATAATGCAATTTTTCACAATATGACTAGCTACGTTTGGATCAACTGCTGATAGTGGATCATCGAGTAGATATATATCAGCATTCTTATACACAGCTCGAGCCAAATTTATTCTAGCCTTCTGACCTCCACTCAAACTCATCCCTTTTTCTCCAACAGGGGTACTATCTCCATGAGGAAATAATTTTAGATCTCTCTCAAGAGCACATGCTGCAATGACACTGTCGTATTTTTCTTGGTCGAATTCTTGTCCAAACAATATATTTTTTCTGATTGTTGAATTGAACAGCCATGGTTTCTGGGAAACGTAAGAAATGGATCCATTAATATCTACAGTTCCTGATTGTGGTAGTAACTCTTTTAACAATAGCTGTAGAATTGAAGTCTTACCACATCCAACATTACCAGAAATACAACATAAACTGCCTGAAAGTTCATACATTACTCTTAAGTATAACTTCGTTACTTCATAAAAGTTGATGAAGGTAATCCATTCTGAACTATTGTATAGGTTGTTAAATTATCATTTATTTGAACAAAAAAATTAAGTTCACTATTAAAATTGAAAATCATCAAAAGAAAGATCAATGGACTAACTTTCTTCATTGAAATTTAGCGAATTGGCATAATTATTTTGGTTCGTATCCCCACATGAACATGGACCGACTAATATGATAAAAACATCGGTTATCTGTCATTGAGTTTGCTTTATTTTTTTCACATTATTTGAAATTCTGCAGTGTCGAAATATGTAAATCTAGGTGTTTCAAATTCCAAATATGTTTCTTTTTTCGAATCCTAATTTCTAAAAATTACCTGGTTCGATTTCAAAAGAAATGTCTTTCAATGTTTCTCTAGTTGGTATCCAGCTGGCATAAACCTTGCTAAGTTTTATTGAACCATATTGTGTTGAATTCGAAGTATCTGTTATTTGTGTGCATTTTGCTAACCATTCCTCTTTCAATAAAAATTTCTCAATACGACTTACAGAGACTTTCGCTTCTGCGTATGCAGATGTAGCCATTGGAAACATTATGCATACTATCATCTGCAGAAAATTTAAAGCTTGAGACATAGCGAATACCATTTCACTACTCAGATTATTTCCACTAAGGACATACGTGACGACGATTAAATATAGCGAAACTCTTTCTGTGAATACTTGAACAGATGTGGATATTGCCTTGATGTAGGAGGTCCTTTTGATAAGATTGATCTCACTCCTGTAAAAGTTCAAAGAACATATATATTTGAATGTATATATATATATATATATATATATATATATATATATATATCAAAACCGGCTCTGCTTGAATTAAATTTCAAATTGATATTTTATTATGTTCTTCAAATGTTTGTGTTTCTAATTTAAGTTCTTTGTGTCCCGAAATCAACGAAAAAGTCTTTGATGTACTCGCGTGGTTTAAACAGTTGAAGGAAATAATACTAGAAACTCACTTTCTAAGATAAGTTACAACTTTCTGAAATTGTTTTTCCCAAACATACATTTTTATCATCTGAATTTGAGATAAGATTTCGTTCGTTACTTTCATCCTAGAATCTGTTTTTGATGCAATTTTTTTCCTCAGTTGTCCTTGTATTCTGGATAAATATCCTAGAGCATTAATTTTTCCATTATAAAATAATATATAATATAATGATATATATATATATATATATATATATATGAATGTAAGTAGTTATATGTAGGTATCTATATGAAATATTCCAATAATTTTTTTTTTAGAGTACTACCATTACAGACAAACTAAATATGTCTCCCTAACGCTTAACATTCTCAGTGTTAAGAATTCAATTTGCTTGTCAGATGATGGTCTAAGTAGCCCAGAGACTAACATTGGAATGACCATAATATGGTATTTGTATTTTCTCATATCAACCATAGTGATTAAATATTTGTTATCTCAGCAGTTCCTTCTTCAAGGACAGTATGAAAGCTATTCGAATTAAGTAAGTACCTTGTACTGGAACTGCTTGGAAGATCATAGCACCGATTCCCACGAAAGCTATTGGTCCAACGAAGGTGTACATAACGTAGGTACCTATAGCTGCTTGAATCGGCATGATCCAGATAAAATGAATCACTGAAGCAGCGAAGTCAAATCTATTGACATCATTAGATAATAAGTTAATTAGCATACCTGCATCGGTGCTATTTAGTGAATTCTGGCTCAGTTTCAGTACCTGAAATAATTGACTTAAATTATTAATTCCTGAGTCTGTACGAAACTTCAATAAGGAGGATGATATTTAAAGATATTATCCCACCTAAAGAAACCAATTTGTACCTGCAGGCTACTTATATGACAAGAAGAAAATTCTTAACAGAGTTAAATTTGATCTATTTTGAGTTAAATTATTGTTTTGCCAATGTTTAGAGGCTAGAAATAGAACAACATAATCAAGCGTTAGTTGATCCTATAAACGAAAAGAAAAATTGAAATAATTTCTTAGCTAATGAATGTCTCTATAGTTCATGCAATTAAATTATTAGTAATTTGTTTTATCTTAGGAGAATTTTCAAAAATTCTTGATGCACCTTGATTCAGTTCATACATCAAGGTAATTGGAATCATCTGAATAAGATTTTTCGAAATATATTCACAAATTATAACTTTCAACAGATACTCTTTATAAAAAAATTTTTTTGACAAAATGTTATTTAATAACGGCTAATTACTATGAGAAATCTAAATTGACATTCAGATTTAGGTACCTAACAACTTTTATTTATTCTCGTACTCCTAAATACAGGTTTATAATTTGGTTCGTCTAGACTTCGATTATTCAGTATTTCTTCATGTCTCGAAAAATTATGAACGCAACCTTGTCAAATTTAGAATAACCAGAGATTTAGACAAATATTTGTTGAGTTTCAGAATTATATAACAATATTTGAATTATTTTATTCAATATATAATTATTCTAACCAAGTAGTTGTATTGACTACTTTCCTTATTTAACAATGGATTATTTACAAGAGCAATCCATGAAGAATACAATGATTTCCCTTGTATCTAATACAAATGAAAACGTTGCTCACTCGGCCGAGAGACAGGTACTACTGATGAGCTTGTTTAAGTGAGAAAAAGAATGTGTAATTTAGTTTCCATCGTGTGTGCTAGCGATGTCGAATAATCCAACATTCTCCCTTGAAGGATGAATGGGAATTCCATGTCGTTGAGTCTCGTGAAACTAGGTCCGTTGGAAGATGATTGATTTGATCAATCATCAATTTTTCAAATATAATAATATATATACCTATATATATATATATATATAAATATATATATATATATATATATATATATATATATTCACAGTGCGAATGAAAAAGGTTACTAAATTATTAGTGATTACCTTTCTGTAAATTAAAGAGCAACAAGCTACTCGTACTCTCATTCCAATTCGCCTTGTATATAGTGTTCCTTGGTGTGCTATAAGGCAATTCAAGAAGTTCATAATTATCACTATAGCACCTAAATAAGAACCTCTAGTAAAATCCCTAGGCACCTCACTGAAAATGCTGATGAACTGCGAGAGAACAATAGGCATGAAATACCTGGAATACAGAAATCATCCATGAATTCAGGAAATGCTAATCTATAGCACCAACCAGTGGCGTAGATAGGGGGGGATCAAGGGGATCAATCCCCCTCCCATGAGCCTAAGAAAATTATGATAGAATTGAATCAAAGTCTTCTTATCTACGTATTTAAGTATACATGAAATTTATTAAGTACTAGGACCTCTTTGGGCATAATGTGTGTACAATTATATAAAAATCATCTAGATATGTTTTTGTGACGGCTGTAAATTGAGTATTGTATAATTTCTGAGCTTCGAGCAGGCAAAATTATTAAAAAACATTATAATAAATCAAGAAATTGAATCGTTCTTCTAATTTTGGGTAACTAGTAGTTTTGAGTATATTTTATTCAATGTTTAATTAATGAGTTTAAACGGTATCTATGAGCAAAACACGTGTTTAAAAATTTCAAATATCTCTAATGGACAATTTTTATTTCTAAAGAAGAAGTTAACCAAAATCTCCTCGTACTTCTTCTCTTTCTAAATTTTATACTACACTATTAAACAAAACTACTCGAGCCTCTGTTTAATACTGTAGTATTATATATAAAGCTCGAGCAGTTTTGTTTACTAGTGTAGTATAAAATTTAGAAAGAGAAGAAGTGCGAGGAGGTTTCGGTTGACTTCTTAGTTCGTAAATAAAATTTTCCATAACATCCATTTGAGCTCTTTTAAACATTTTTTTTTGGTCCTAGTAATCGATTAAACTTCTTGTTCACATTCGAGAAGCGTAACTTCTACTCATAGAAGATTTTCATTCAATATTTAATATTAAATATTTGGTAATGTAGAGTATCAAAATATGAGCTTCTTAAAAAATAGGACTAAATCTGGGCTTTGGTTGTGAATTTATTCACTCCTCAATATTCTAAAGTTAATAAAAATTGTCGAGTCAGTTCGTGTGATGGTTTTCTGGACTTCTGCATTATGGATCTTGAGAGAATATTCACAAATCATGAGAATATATTAAAGGATTTTCGGTACTTTTCAAGAATGATTTATACGAAATTGACAAAGGAGCTGATAAATTCATCAAAACTGAGTTTTATCAAAAATTTCTTACTGCCTCACGTGCTGTTATCGTTGAGTCGAAAGTGTGGAAAAAATATTTAATTCGTAGAGGCGATATAAGGCCTAAAAGTTCATTAAAAGAGCTGGATGATTGCCTAGAAATTTTTTTCCCGAATATCAATATCAGCTACGTTGCCGGTATCGACGTTTGAAGAGAATAAAAACGATTCAAAGGAGCACGATAAAAGAAGTGAATTTGTTATGACCCTTCTGACTATATGAAATTAATTGCAAATTAAAAAGTCATGGTTATCTCATTTTTTGTTATTGAATGGTTCGGCTGCTCTGGAAATTCATCATGACATTGGAATCATAGCTGACGAAGTCATAATAGCCCAGTCAACAAGGGCCCGAAAATATGAAACTTAGAAACATATTATAATTGATTTTGACGGATACCCTGAAGAGCCTACTACCTAGAATGAAGAGCTAAACTGAAGCGTATCAAGCCATTCATCTTGCGCTATCGCGTTCGAGAGAAACGCTGTTTGTATTACAGCAGAAGAGGACTTTTTGGGGAATAAGAATAATGAAGAGAACTTGTTGCTTGCTCTGGTGTCAGAACTTTTTCCAATTCAATTTATTTTAACTTCAGTATTTAAATTAATTTTTCTACTTATTTTGCACTATTTGCACGATTATTTATCAACAAAAATAGAACTTCAGTGGAAAATTTCATACTAAGTCATATCACCCCCCATCGCAAAAAGCTATCTACGCCACTGGCACCAACGCATAGCATTTGGTAGGTAATGTATTCAGGCGAAAAATGGCTACTTTATATGTGCGGGTACATTAATTGATCGAAGAATTCTTCAAATTTTTTATTTATTTTATTTCAGGCCAAGTTCCTCGACTGCTATGGTCATTGACACAAACATATACAATACATATAATTATTCGTTCCAGTAGGTATTTTATCAAATTCAATTCATTTATATACACATGAAAAAGTTCAAATTAATTTGTGTTTATTAAGGGTGAATATCTTCAAAATTTATGTTCTTATTTCGTTTCTATGTTGAAATGGATTCAAATCAAGTGATAATTTCCAATTGATGAATTATTGTTGGTAGAATATTTTCAACTATATTTTATCGATGCTTAAATAACAGTGTAATTGAACTGTTTTAAATTCTATTTTCAGAATTCTTGTTACTACATAAAAAATATTCAGGATAAAAAATATAATTAACTGTAACTGTATTAATGTCGGCAAAAAAGCGCCATCTACTTACGCATAGAGTACATTTCTCAACATGATAATGATTCCTACAACCATGAAAGACTTCCAGAAGGTGTTTCTTATTGCGATTAATAGACTAGGTTTGATATTTCTTTCTTCCGAATTCCTTTTAGTAGATTCCCAATTTCTATAGAATAAAAATAAAAATGAAATGAAAAATTATTTTGAACTTTAACAATCAATTTACGTTTCTAATTCATTTGTTAAACATTCGCTGCTATCAGAGGTTAAAACATTATAAATATCCTTCATAACAAGGTCATGTGTATATCCATATTTGAAGAAAGGAATGGTCCACCTGCAAATAATCCGTGAAAACTTTTATCATTAATTGGAATAAATGTGAAAATACGACGCAAAAGTAACTTCTATATTCTATATATTAATTGCTTTAACACAGTTTAATGTTATACTAATTTTGGAGGGTTTTCATAATTTAAAATCTGCCGAAAAATTATTAATTTGTAGGCAAATTGCAATTCTTTTTTAATTTGAATTATTTCATCAAATATATAAATATATATATATATATATATACCTATATATATATATTATATATATATATATATATATATATATATATATATATATATATAAATATATATATATTACTAGTTAATATATATATATATATATATATATATATATATATATATATATATATATATATATATATATATATATATATATATATATTACCTACCTTTATTGGGTCCTTCATCAGGGTTCAGGTGATGAGGTGTCCAGTGCGCCGACTATATGGGGCCTGAGGGGGCCCGAGCCCCCTCAAAATTCCGTTTGGATGGGGCAGCATAATATCGATCATATGACTCCAAAATGCTCAAAAAACTTTGAAACTAACTATTTTTCATCTGAAATTTAGAAAATTTCACGGGGCAAGGTTCACGGTATGCTGCTCTTCCTCAATATTTTTTGTCTTGTGTTGTGCCTATCGTCTTCCCGTAGTTACAGTTCAAATATCGCTTGTAGTTCGTTATAATAGTTTCAAAATTTTAATCGTTCCTTTATTCATCAAACAAATATATTTTACCTCTTCAGTAATTTTAGTCATTAACTAAGACTAAACTTTGAAGAAATTTCAACAACTATCAACAGTTCTTCAGAAGTTCCTACAACGAAAACAAGTATAAGACGTGAACTGTGAGTATACAAAGACACTTCCTGAACCCTGACACAGAGTATTTTTTTCAAAATTTATTTTAATATATATATATATATTTATATTATTTATATATAGGTATATTTATATATATATATATATATATATATATATATATATATATATATATATATATATATATATATATATAAATATACGTTCTCAATGTCCTCTTTACTTGTACTGATATGGTTTTATCATATAATATAGACTATTTTGCCTTTTTTTTCCTATTGATAGGGAGGAAATTAGACGAAAATCAATTGATAACTTTTTAAAGACATACAAAACTAACAAAACTATCTGTTTCAAGATTTTCTCGTGGATCATAAACAACACTTCATTGAAGACTTCGGATCCTCATTTAGTCAATTTTCACCTAGCAAAAATTCATTTTGAAAATCAACTCACCAGAAAAATAATTTCGAAAGGACGTTTGCCGAATTCTCTGGACTAGTATTTTGATGATGCTTGCTAGAATCCATCGTACTGTGTTTAGTTCATTGAACTACTGAGAACCATAGTACATTTGAAGAACTGAAATTACAGGTTTCTACGATAAGATATAAACTATTTGATGAAGATAAATGATAAATGCAATTTAAAGTTAATCTAGGTTTTATCTGATATAATAAGAAGTGAAAATGAATATTTTTATTCGTACTTATTGAAACATTACCACTAGAAAATTGGTTTGGTTGTGAAACTAGAATGATTCACACTGTTAAAAAGAGACCTATATATATAAATAGGCTAGTTGTAATCAAGTGGGATGATAATAACTTACTCATTCGATCGATTTGTCATTCTTTATTGTGCAACCTATTCATTCCAGAGGATTAAATTAGCAACTCCATAATGAATGGAGTTGTTGATATCATAATGATAAATATCTGCATGTATGCGAGTAATGCAGCTGTATTTTTCATTCCATAGACGCAGTAGTTTAATTGTGTTTTCCTATTTGCTTGAAATGTTATTAATTCACAATTTCATATATTAAAAATTATGTTTAGTCATTGTTGTGTGTGTTGTGTAACAAAAGTTGATAAGGAATAAAAACGAGTAAATTATAAAACGTAATTCAATACGAAAAAATAAGGAATATCAATTTTTGATGAAATTTCCAACAATTTAATTTTCTGCTCATAATTATCGTCATACGATAATTTTGAATTTTTTCATTTCTTTCTGCTTGTTTACCTAAAAGTAAATATTTCGTATTAGGCCCACAGTCGAACAGGTAATTGTATTTTCAGTAATTCTAATCCATAATTTCGAAAATCGAAAACATAACGACGATACTACCTTCTTTATCTTTATATGGAGGCCCTTCTTGAGAGTTTCGGTGCCTTCAGATTTTTTAGTGCTCTTATACCTTTTTATATATATACACACAGAAAACAGTGTGTCAAAATACAAAATTCTTTCAGTGATTTCCTGTCTGCAGTGCGGTGTTCCTCAGGGTACTATTCTCAGACCAATTATGTTTATCATTTATATTAATGCAATTTTTTCTCTTCCTATTGTTGGAGATTTGGTATCCTATGCTGATGACACAGCAGTTTTTTACGAGTCCGATTCTTGGCATCGATTGAGAGAACTGGTTCGAGAGGATTTTGGACGGATTGCCGATTTCCTGGATCTCCGACTACTCACTTTAAATAGAACAGAAACAAAATTTCTGCCATTTTCTTGTAATTCTGTGAATATGCCGACATACGATTCAATTGAGATAGAAGACGATTTTGTGATATATTCGGATGTGTCCATAAAGTATTTAGGAGTTGTTTTCGACAGACATTTGAGATGGAACCTACAAATAGATCATGTTGCGAAGAAGCTTCGAATGTTGATTCCAAAATTTAGAGGCCTGAGGACTTATTGTGTCGAGAAACTCCTAAGGACAATATACTTAGTGCTGGTTCAACCAATTTTAATTTATGGCCTGTTGGAATGGGGTGGTGTCGCGGATAATCATTTGAAAGAATTGGAGGTGTCGCAAAAATGGATTCTAAAAATTATATACAGCAAAACATCGAGATTTCCATCTGACTAACTCTTCCAGCGGTCCGGAATAATGGATCTCAGACAGCTTTTCTTTGTGGTCCTTGCAATACATCAGCGAAGAAATCTTCACGGTGTGAGTTTTAATGATCATGGTCATCAAACGAGGCTGAGGGGTCAATTGATCTTTACACCGAAGGCCAACAAGACGATCTCTCAGAAATCACATACCTTTTTGGCACCAAGAGTATATAACGTCCTTCCAGTTCATATAAAATTCAGTAGCAGCAATAATCGTTATAAAAAATTATTAAAGTCCTGGATACTTAGTCTCTCCAGACAGTTTGTGAGAAAAATTTTGAATATGGATAGTTTTATCATATACTTATAAACTAACCCTTACTTAGAACGATCAACTGAGAACTTGTTGACCCCTTTGACATGATGAACTGTTTGACGATTTTTTGATGTGAAATGACTGCGGTATCAATCCTCAAACAAGGTGGTTACCTGGCATCTCGATCACTTGGGATGTCTTTTAATCTTCTTCGAGGTATTTTGCTTTGAGTCATTTATTCAGGTTATGGACATGTAACATATATTCATGTTTTGTAAATTAGGTAATTATTGTATTACTCATGTATTGTAGTATTTCTTATTTCTTTGAATAATAATAATAATTTATTTGAAATGGATAGATGTGAAGTAATATATTTTTGCATTATCGAAACTAAATAACATTTCAAATATAATATCGATTATTATAATGAAAACTATTGAATTTATAACCTTACTTTTTCACAGTAATTGAAAACAATTTTGAAAAAAAAAATGGTAATCGGTTGGATACAAAAATCACTACTAACTTCGAGTTTTTCATTTTTATTTTTAAAATGTGTGCTAATTTAGGCATTTTTGCCATTATCAACTCCCTAGAACACTGTTCATCTCTTTGTAGTTCATTATCGCTCTTCTGCTTTTTGAACATTATTTGTTGATTTATTTGAAAATAAGTGAAAAATTGAATGTAACCAGTCTATGCAATGCAATAAGCATTAAGTGTTTATTAATATTTCTTAAAGAGGATTGGTTTTGGTTCGAATTGGTTAAGGGGTTGACACCCCCGAGGGAGGAAATAAATCATGTTTACACGATAAATAGGGTTGAAAGTTTATATATAGGTATTTTCGAAAGATATCTTGGTTGGAATTTTGGTTCAAATTGGTTGGGCGGTTGACCCCCTAGGGCAGGGGTGGGGAACCTATTTTCTGCCAAGAACCATTAGGAAATTTATAACATCATTCGCGGCCAGACAAATAATAATAATAGTTTTTGTTGTTCAACAAAAAAAATTATATATTATAAATAAACAAATAAAAAATAAACAAACATAAAATATATCCATTTTTAAACATAATTAACTCATTCTAATACTAATATGATGGCTGGAACTGTCTTTCTTTGCTGAGTCGTGTGATATTAGCTGATATTGAAGATGTGGCTACTCGCAACTGATTTTCCAGGTTTAAGTCGGTCAATCTGGAACGCAGTCGATTCTTTGCGATCGCAAGTTTCGAAAAGAACTGCTAGCAACAGTAAGTTGTTCCAAATACTGATGCATATTTCAATGCATGTCTCCTCAAAGTGGGAAATTCATCATTGCGTATGTCATGTTTATAGAGCTCAAGCAGTGGTTGATTGTTGTATCTAGCTTTCAGCTCAACATTAGTTTGCAGCTGAATGTTTTTGTGTTGGAGGTTATCATGCACATCAGCTGGTTCCACATTGAACGGCGTAGCAAAGATGTTCAGTTCAATTTGCTTACTTTTTAGGTTCTGAATCTTTCATTAAATGCATCAATTAGGTTCGCACATGTCACACCATATAAGTTTCAATTTCTAAATCACTCACGTTTGCGCACGAAGAACCAAAAAGAATGACGAACTGGCACGAATTGCAACATACACTGAACTGTACTCAAGTTGGAACGCTTACTGGCAATCTCTGTCATAGACGAGTAGTGGGCTTATCGCGCTGTGGGTATACACTGTTTTTTTTCGTAACGCTTCGTGCATAAGCACTACGCGAGGGGAGCAGGCAGCATTAAAGAGACAGATCGTCAGATCTCCAAAAGAAAGAGTAGGATGAGACACTCCTAGTCTGTGCTCCCAGTGGGACCACTATTCTATGACAGTAAGCGTTCCAGCTTAAGTACAGTTCAGTGGCAAAATATGTCAACACGATGTCTGTCAGCAGTCGGCGTATTATCATTGCAACATGAACGTATTCACTCGCGGGCCAGACCAAATGACTTCGCGGGCCGTAGGTTCCCCACCACTGCCCTAGGGGAAGAAATAAATCTTGTTTATATGATAAAGAGCGTAATTTTGTAGCAATAGGTTTGAAAGTTTGTGAGTAGGTAGTTTCGTATAATATATTGCATTGGATTGGTTTTGATACGAATTGCTTGGCGGTTCCCCCCCAGGGGAGGAAATAAATCTACTTTACACGATACGCAATTTTGGGACCATAGGGTTGAAACTTTGTAGGAGGGCAGTTTCGTATGGTATCTTGGATGGTATTAATTCCAATATAAATTGGTTGGGGGTAGACCCCCGGAGGAGGAAATAAATATCATTTACACGATAAAGGGCGTAATTTTTTTTTATTTGGAACACAAATCACAATTGAATTAATAGATTTTTCAAACTAGATACGTTATGAAAACCTGCTTTTCTAATGCAGCTCGCTGCGATGGAGTTTTTTTTAAATATTCAGCATGAAAAATTCACCACCGTTAAGAAGGCCCTGTATATATGATATAGCGTAGGTATTTGTGATGAATATTCATACGTGTTACATCAGTATTATATTTCTGAACAAATTATTTAAAAAAATTAGAATATATTCATGATGTTTCTTTAAGATATATCGCATAGATGAAGCCGGTCCCTTAGGTTCCTTTATTTTTATAGTCATAAGCATAAGTGCCTTTTATTGTTTACAAAATCAGTATTCTAATTGTAAGCATTTCAGATACGCCACTGGGATGTCATTTATATTATGCACCATTATTTAATTCATTATTCCGCTCGAAAAAGATACTGCTGATTATATAATATAGAAACACTATAAGATGTAACTTATAACATGCACAGTGCGTAGCACCGAAGACTATTTTGATTTAAACTATAATTACCTTGTGACAGAAAAACACCAAGTTCCGCGTTACTTCAATAACTTGTGCACTGCTAAAAAATATTAAATTGAAGTGGAATGTGGAATCACGATCAAACTATGTGTGGTTATGTGTGCAGTACGAAGTAGTTCTGTATCTATAACCTATAACCCCTCTCCCACAGCATATCAAACGTACATTGCAGAACTTGAATCATGCGACCATGCGAGGCTAATAAAAATAAATGTAATTCACGTAGCGACAAACATTCAACAAAAAAGACGATAGGTGGGACACATTGGTTAAAGTTCGATAGCGCCGTTAGAATCACCTCGAAAATTTGGTTAGTTGAATAAATGCCTCTGCCTGACCCATCGATTCAAAATACTACTGAAAAGTAGCGATATTTTATATTTCAAATGATACATTCTGTATGTTATTATAGCGGTTTCGAGAAATTGATTAAATTCAGGGCCGGATTAACCATTAGGCAGAGTAGGCAACTGTCTAGGGCCCCCGCATCGACTAGGGGCCCGTGCACGCACCAAGAAAAACAAATTTCATCGAACGAAAAATTTATTAGAAAACTTTTTTTGGACGCATGTTGTCAATTGATTAAATACTTCATACATACAGAACCATCTAGTATCTAGTAGTAGAACTGATAAACTGTCCCAACTTGAATTCAGGCATCTGAAAATAAGAATGCAGCGCCAATGTGGCCAGTCGTAGAACTATAAATATTGACATTGGAATATTTATGTTGTTTTTGTTGTGTGTTTATTTGTGTTTTTGAAATATAATTTTACCATAAATATAAAGACTTTTCAGGCTTCTTTAGTGAACAAGTGTGTCACTGTGTATGTATTCTCATTGCTATTGAGGCGGTAGGTGATTATCATCATTTGTTTTGTAGCCAAATTGAGATAAATCTTAGGTTAGATCATGAGATGAATATCTCAATTCTCTGATTGACTCGTTCAATATGTACTCTAGCAGCTGCTATTTTGGGATTCAACAATGCTTCTTCTGTAGTCAACTGTTTTTTGTCTTTCAAAAATGGTGGCCTGATCAACTTTATTTTAAACTGTTGACAAATATCATCTATCAAGAAACCTTTGTCCACCATAATAGCATCCTGTGAGCTTTCTAACTTTAAAATTGAGTCACATTGTTGGAAAATTGTTTTATCAGATGCTCTTCCCCCATATGGTTCACTAATATAAGTAATTAAACCTCCAGGAGAAACACCTGTCATGAATTTCACTGTGTTATTAGATTTATACTGAGAGTAAAACCTGATCCTGCAGCAAAGGCACTTTGGTTCCTGTATAAAAATTTCTGCACAGTCTAAGATTATTCGGGTATTTTGAAAACTTTCAAAACATTGTGGCATGTTTTTCTGTATTTCAGAATATTCTGGGAATCTTATGACACAACTAAGAACTCTACTCATAATGGGTAGCATTTCATAAATATATTTTTGGCATAATTCTTGTGAAATGCCAAATAAAAGAGATAATGTCACATATGTAAGGTCACATTTCAATTTTGTCAATACTAAAACAATACGCTGTTTGATTGTTAATCTATGTGACCGTTGATCACTGTAAACAGATTGTACTGCTTTTACTATTGTATTGCCATTAAAAATGATGTATTAGAAAGGGTCAACTTCCAAGATGTTCTAAACGATTTTGTTTCTGAAAAAGTTAGAAGAGTTGATATTCCAAATTACTGTACTGTACAAAAAAGATAAATACCTTGGAAGTTGACTTCTTCCAATTTATACTTCACAAAACTGTTTTCTTTAGTTTATTGTATTTTATTGCGTTTAACAAGATCAAATTGAAAACAACCGCGTCCCGTCTCATTTCTCTTTCCTAACCCATCATGCAACCTGGATCATCATTCATCACTTATCTATAACCTATTCATTAAGACCATTTCAATAAAGCTAACGAGTCAGGTAAGGGGATGCTGCTGCATCAAGTCAAAGTAACCATGTTGTTACAATATCACATAAGACTTGAAGTAACAGGATACCTAGAGTCGATCTTCTGGAAGTTACTTACATCCTTTTATCAACTTGAAAAGACCTTGGGCCCGGACAGGGTTGTTGCCTAGGGGCCCGGAGAGGGTTAATCCGGCCCTGATTGAATTACTTATTTTTTAACAAAATAGTCCAGTTATATGTTTCTTACTGAGTTATTCAGAATTGAGGAGGAATGAAATTTTTGAAGTAGTTTGCTGATGTGCTCAGAATTATTTCTGTGAGAAAGCATTAATTAATCCGTATAATTTTGCTTTGAACGATTTGGCTAGAAGAATATTGATTTCACTTGACGCTGCTACTTTTGATGACAGTGATCAAGGTGTTTGTTTCAGAAACTTGAATATAGTAACAAAATATGGATCCCGATAATTATGGAGGTATTTGAAACATTTACTAGTTTTAGATTTTTATATTGAATATTTATTACCGAGCTAGAATACCTTCCACCAAAATCTTCGTCCGGGTTCGTGAATTTGCTACAAGATATACGTTGTCTTTTGAATAGATCTTTGCAGGTTTATTCAAAATATTTTCTTTAGTTAAGGAGATATTGCTCATGCTATTGAAAAGTATCGAGAGTATTCAGTACAATCACACATGACCGGACTTCTTTCTAATACCTATATATAGCGACGACGATAGTATCATGCAACCATTTTATCTAAACTTAACACAATATAGAGCTTCCAATAATGACAGAGATAAATACTCCTACATTCGTCAGCAAGTAATATCTGAAACTTTTCTCATAAAGTTTCCATTTCAATATGACAGAATATTTTTATAGTAAAGAATAGACAGGTAATCATAAATACTACTGATATACTTACATGGCAGGCAACTGATCTATAATTTATATATTACTTAAATCAAATATTTTTTTCAATTCAGGAATAAATTGGGTGACGAGCCGCCTTGGTATCAATGCGCATTCAGCAGCTTCAATGCTTGATAATTTGAAAGTGCCTATATTGAGCTTAGGAAAAGCAAATTGTGAAATAATTCACCACAACTGTCAGTTACAAAAAATAAAATTGCAGGAGAAGGAAAAAATGAAAAAAAAGAAAAGTTCTATGATAAAATTTGAATTATTTCAATATATATATATATATATATATATATATATATATATATATATATATATATATATATATATATATATATATATAATGGAACCACCCCAGTTGAATCCGCATTTTTCAATAAATCTCAATTTTCTGAAAACATAGAGAGCATTGGAAATGAAACTATTTGTGTCAAAATACAATTTCTGATGCTTAGTATTTAAAAAAAAACTAAAATTAAGATTGATTGAAAAATGCGTATTCTACCGCGGTGGTTCCATTTTATATGTATAAAATATATATATATATATATATATATATATATATATATATATATATATATATATATATATATATAATATTTACAAGTCTTGTGAAGAGTTTTCACATGATTCTCATCTATAAGATGAACATAAACTGATTAATAATATCAAATACAGGTTTTGAGTTCACACTCAGATACCATTTTGGTTAAGAAGCTGGTTGGGTTTTGTAGCAACTCGGAAGGTGCACTATACTCCTGTATTTTCCCTGCGTCCATAACAATAATTTTGTCTGAATCTAAAATTGTAGTCAACCTGTGAGCAACAGTTAACACAGTGCAATGAACGAAAGCAGTTTTTATCAATTTCTGGATTAGAGCATCAGTTCTGAAATTAAAAATATTATTTCAAACGTAAAATTATGTTCGACTTCTCTCTTAAATGTATATTCGTTACATTGTTGTCTTCATCGAAGGATCTTTCTATGAAAATAATTTTGTCCATGCTGATTATTATTATGAATTATAAAGAGGCTGAAAGTGATAAAGAATAAAATATCAATGCCCATGATTGAAAAAAAAAGATTGATAGGTACTACAATATATCGAGTACATCGAAATATATCTGAATCTGGAAAACAGATAACCATTTTGCAAAAATAATGAATTTTCTAACGAACAATAGGACAATATTTCCTGTTTGGCAAAAACACAAAGAATGTATCGTCTTCATATTCTACTTAACTAACCACCATTATCCTAAATAAACCATATTCTTATCTATATATTTCCATCATCAATTACTTATATTATTTATTTATATAATACTAAATAAATAATTGCTTCGCCAAATTCGACTTCCCAAAATGCAGGCGGTCCATTGCCGCATTTTGGCAAACTCATGAAGCCGAGATAAGGAGATTGGCCCCGAATCGCGGGGCCCGAAGGGCCCCGTCGATCGCCCACATCCTTTCCATAGTGCTTAGGCTACGTCTCGCCTCGATCCGAGACGCCGATCTTCGATATCGAACGTTTAAAGTTTGACGTTTCTCCGAAATTCGCGAAAACGGCTGCATTATCGACGCTTAACAACAGATGGCGCGCCCGTTCGACAGAGACAGGGACGAGCTCAGCACTTGACGCGTCGCGTACCGTTCGACAGAGGCAGGGACCGGCTTTGCACTCATCGTGGTTCGGGAAACTATATTTTCATCGATCTATAGTTTTCACGGATCTATTCAATAGGCGGGGGAGCCTCTCACTAGTAATATCCTAACTATGTATATATATTTATATATATATATATATATATATATATATATATATATATATATATATATATATATATATATATATATATATATATATATAACCTACTCAGGATCTACATTGGCTGTGGCTTCATCCATTACTAGAATTTTATTATTTTTGAGTAAAGCTCTCGCAATACATATCAGCTGTCTTTGGCCAACGCTTAAGTTTGATCCACCCTCCCCAATTTTCATGTCCAGACTCTCTACTGTATCCCTAAGTTCTACCTAGAGGAATTAAAAGCTATTATTGAAACACAAAAACGAATTCTAGTTGAAAAATACTCACACTGCTTAGCACTTTCCATAAAACTTGATCATTATGTTCACCTAAAGGATCTAAGTTATAGCGAATACTCTCATAAAATAAAACAGGATCTTGTGGAATTACGGAAATTCTAGTTCTTAAGTCCTTCAAACCGACACTAGCTGTATCAATTCCGTCAATTTCAATCAGGCCTTCTACTGGAGCTAATCTGAACAGGGCAGATATGAGACTGGATTTACCTGCTCCTGTTCTTCCAACAACACCGACCTGTTCAGAAAGAAACACATTTTGTTATTACCTTTGATACATTCATTACACAAGAGAAACAACAAAGTGGTTGAAGCTTCTCAACTTTTTTTATTTTCCATAGTGTAACGCTTGTTTTATTGTACTTGTTGTACTTGTACTTTTTGTGTGATTAGATACTTCATTCGTTGATCTCCTGAATTCCATCGAAAACGAAATTGTTAGCTTCACTGATGACCGTGTCTATCAACTAAAAGCCTATTATTGTCTCTACGCCTTGCCAAGTGCTAAGCAAGTTATAACGACCTTCAGATAATTTCGAATTGATGATCTGATGATGTAATGGCTTTTAATGCTACCAAGACTAGGTTTTCAAGTAAAAATTACCTAATCGTTCATCAATTATTATTGAAAAACCAAGTGATTGAGTCAACCAATAAACTACATCCTTCAGGAATCGACGTTAACACTAATTCAACCTGGCATGAATACGTCTCCACTATTGCCAAATCAGTTGCATAGAAGCTTGTATATCTATTTCTTTAAAATCTGTTTTCGGCAAAGCTACTATTGACGTATTATTAGGCTCAAGTACGTACAGCATTGTGTAATTTAATTACATGAATGTAAATTAATAAACATATTAAAATAAGAGTTAACAAGTATATAGACTAGGTATATAATAGATAAAAAGATTTTCAAAAATCCGATTAGGCAGGTGTATCCCTTAACAGAGATAATATCAAATATAACAGAAGTGTAAAAAATTGATTGTGGTGATTGTGATAAGTTTCACATTGGCAGAACTCACAGAAGCTTTCAGGCCAGAATTTCAGAACACAAACGTAGCTTTGTTAATCAAAGGTGGGATTCACATTATGCAAACCATTTAATCCAAGAAAATCACACATTCAATTTTGGCATGATTAAATCATATGAGACATTCAAGTCTCCTATTGAATAGCCAAATTGATCATACTACAAGCTTCTTAATCTTTTCAAATTACTCTTGTTCTAATTATTTTTAATCATCTTTATATTCACCGTGTCTAAGCTGTTTGTTATTTATTTATTTCTTGTATTGTATATATCAGAGAAATGATTTTGCAGCCAGCATCTGAATAAGGTGAAGTTTCACCGAAACGTGCGTCATGTATATTTTATCTAATAAACGTGTAATTGGTTTTTATTAACTGTTGTTTTAATTAATAATATAACAGTAATAGTAGGTATATTTACTTTTTCTCCTGGTTTAATATTGATAGTCACATCTTTTAGAATAGGCCCTTCTTCAGTATCGTAGAGTAAATTGACATTTTCGAAACGAATTTCTCCCAAAGAAGGCCAGTCTGTTGGTGGTTTTGTGATAGATTCAAAGGGTTCCTCTTGGTCAAGTTCTGTGTATTGCAAAACGCGTTCCACGCTCGTCATATGAGTTGCTACGTCAGCTGTATTTCTAGCTCCAAGTTGTAAAACGCTAATAATAATGAAACTTTGTGTTACTAATAAGCCAACATCCCCACTTAGTGCTGAAAATATTATAAAACTTTAAATTTTTATAAGTAAAAATTGTCAAATATTATTATTTCGATAACAAAACTAGTTTTATGATGATAAAAATTATAGAATAGTCTAAAAGAGAAGATGACTGTATGAGTCTCAAGATCGAGAACTTCACTCAAAGATTTGTGACAAACAATAGCACCATCAATGTTCATTCGCAGAAGGCAATAGGTACTCAACCAATGAGTCTCGATACAAGGTCAACACATCTGCTCGGATGAAACCACTACAATAATGGTTTGTTTCTATTAACAGTTAACTAACTCACTGTTGGAACTTTCAAGATTCTGTGTTGGAAGGCTATTTAATTATTTTCTGTAATGAAATAATGACCAAACCAAAATTTGCCTAATGCAATTTTGTCCTATCTCAAACTGCTACATGTTATAGCAAACTCATTACACTGGCTGCTGGGATATACACGATATATTGGTGTGTTTGGTCTACATACCTTATATGATGAATTTTGCTCCCGATCGAATAGCAAAGGTAATGGTTACATAACACCTATCCTGATAATATATGTGACAGAGACATTAGTCGGCAACTTTTGTCCGTTGTTCAAGTGAATGAAAATGAGCCATTATCTAATCTTTTTTGAATTGAGTCGAGTAGATGCAAGAAGTGCATAGATGCAGAGCTCCAAGCATGAAAGAAGTATTAAAATGCAGTACGAGTAGGTTTCTTTGCAGCTGATTTGTCAATGATAGAGACGTATTAGTGCCAGGAATTAACGCTGATTTCCAAGAAAAATTATTTTAAAACCTCGTTATTTGTGTTTTGGTAGCATTCAGATATTTAGATAGAAATGATATTACATCACTATTTATAGAACCAGCTTGCGCTATTGTGATGGCCAGATGTAGTGATAGACCTCATGTTGGCGATGGATGATATTGGAGTACTGCAGTCAGAGAAGCTAACAATTTTGTTTTCAGAAGAATTCAGGCAATCAGTATAAGAAAAATTGTCGGAGCAAAAATAGAGGCACACCTGCGTTACAGTATGCGGCTCCAAGCTCGACCTGTCGCATTTGCCTATCAAGAAAGAAGCTTTCGATCAAGCCGCATAATTGCTGGGGAAAATCGTAAGATTTGTGTATCAGTAGCAGTGTCTTGTGTTTTCTCTCCGTCTTAGAGATATTCAGGACAACTGCTGATGACTCCTCATGATTCTTGATAACCTATGTTTAAAGATATGTAGCATAGGTTATAGGTGAGTGAGTCATCAAGTATATTTTATAAAAATTCATTGGGGTATATACGTAATTAGCGTTTTATGAGAGATGAGACTCTATGTTGGTAACGTAGGAGACCTCTGTAAAAGTGTCGTGAGTGAAATTTAAAGAATATTTCCTTCTTGAGTTAGTACACTGATGCGTTGTGAAGAGATTTATGAAGCTCTCATTCTTCCACTATAGAGGAGATTCGAAATTTCGCGTATATCATAACTGGATTTTGAAAGCATTAATGAAAAATGAGTTAGTGTAAGAAGGAAAAGAAGAAATATAGCTTACCGTCATCGTCAGCTAGAAACCAAAATATTAAAGTGAATAAGAGTAGAATGGTTACTGTATTCAAGAAGAATCCGAATGCATCCGAAAGTACTAGTAATAAGTAAAAAGTTGATGTGTGCTGATCTTGCAAAGTATCGAATTCCTTCATTGAAATATCTTCTGCATTTGCAGATCTGATTGTGGTTATACCATCTAGAGAAGTCTTTACGTATGAGAATAAAGGTGCTTTTGCTGGGGAAAAAAAAATATGTTAATATAAAATCATTAAGAAATCTAGGAAAATACCGATATTAATATATCGCTCAAAAGTGCGAACTATATGAAAATAATATATTCGAAAAAGAAACAGGTTTTTATTATATTTTCATAATAAATTTTTCACTTTAATTTATATTTATTGGATATAGATCATTTTTGTTAGCAAAGGCAGCTGGTATTTCATTTTAGATAACAATTTCAATGAAAAGTTTTATTGACATTGACAGCGCTATTTATTGAAATATAGTGAAGAAAGCACATGCCCAAATTTTCATTAATGATAAATAAATTATAGAACTCACTAGTTGCTTCCAAACGTTGCAAATCCTGTGAACTTTTCAGGAATATATTCCGGAACCAAATCACAAAAATTCCTATTATTATCGTTGGAACTATCATTAACGGCGACTTGATAATTATTAGTACTAATATTCCAATTCCTATTAATATAACTTGAGTCGCTAACAGTGTAACACTTGGTAATTGTTCATCAATAGTACCCATATCCTTGGAAAATCGGTTGAGAATATTTCCTGCAAGTGAATTTCAGAATAATTCATAACTTACAATGAATTAAATAACGTTTTCTCGAACTATAGTTGTATTTTTCGCACGAAATACATCGCTTGGAGATGCGATTTTATCATATTGAAAATTTTTTCGAAAATCGTGGTCTAGGAGATCACAAACGGATAAAAAAATACTCCCCTACATGACTGATTTCCTTCAATGCACTGCAATAATATGTATTTTGAAGGAAAATACGACTAAAAATCAAAATTCTGCAATTTGCCAAAATGTGTATATATTTCAATTAAAGGAAATTAAAAAAATTATTCTTTTAATATCGAGAACGCATTTTGATCTTGACGCCAAGAAATGAAAAAAGATCAAGAAGAGAATCAAAATTCTTAAAGAGAAAATTGTTAAGGTATTTTCTGTGATTTTTTTATGATATATTTTCAGAAAAACAATACCGATAATAATGATATATCAATTTTCATGAATATTATGAATGAAAAATCAGAGTTGACATAGGCTATATATCATCTCGTTAAAATAAAAGGACATTTCGTGGCGACCAATTAAGCAACTGAAGACACCGAAAAAAGTTGTCAAATATCAAAATTATTTATATATATATATTATTTATATATATATATTTATATCTCCTAGCTTATCTCCACGACCAACCAGCATCTGTATACCACATGGGATACACTAAGACTAGTGTAAAAGTGTTTCTAGCGTCGGAGGGTCTGCCTACTGATCTTGCTGCCTTGCGGTCTATTTACTATAATTACCATGCTTTATATGGTATTAATCCAGTTGAAGTAGATAATGATCTTTCTACATTCAGATCATTTGTGTCCGGGGAGCGAAGAATTCACCTACAAATGCAAAGGGAGTACAATAGCCGCTATTTTTCTGCTACCTCACCTAAAAAGAATTTTTAGAAAATATGACGCGTTCGGGAGACATTTCTTCCTCAACTAGTGCTACTGTCGAAGCAGACGGTAAATTCAGTATGGTTCTAATTAATATTCAATCAATACGCAGAAAAACGGAGGAATTGTATTTGTTTTTGGAGGAGTTAGGGTTTCCCCAAATAGTCGCTATAACAGAACACTGGTTACAAGTTGGTGAACCTGTTTTTATTGAAAAATATTCAACAATTAGCAGATATGACCGCAATAATACAGCGCATGGTGGAACTCTGATTTTGTCCTTGGACGACAACTTTTCATCTGTCTTCCAAATATGATTTCTTACTGGCGGAGACTATATTGAATTCTCAATAACATAACAAAAACATTGATTTGTTCATTGTTTGCATTTATAGAACGCCCACGTCAAATGTACAACTTTTTCCTAGACTACCTTTCTTAATTTGCTTGACGCATTGCCTGTAAAAAGTAGAAAAATCGTATGCGGCGATTTTAATATTGACTTTGCTGCTACATGTGCCTCTCGGAGATCTTTGGTAAATATTTTAGAATCATTTTGTCTCACTATGCATGTGGATTCGCCACTCGAATCACCAAAACTTCTTCTACAATCATAGATTACATTGTTTCTGATTTTTATTCCCCTTAATGTCGAACACAGGGTAATCAGTAACGGACCTCTCGGACCATGAAGCGGTTCTTGCCAGTTTTGTGATCCCACAGACAGCTCCAAAACAAAACTGTCGAATGGGTCGAATTTATTCTCAAAAAAAACTTTAATATGTTTTATAATGCATGTCTGTTTACTGATTGGCGTGGTCTATTTGAAGATACCGACTCTAAATTTTTAGACTTCATTAATAAGATGATTAAGTGTTTTGATACAGCATTTCCCCTTCGCAAAATAAAAACTAAGCGTCACAAATCTTGGACAAACTAAGGGAATTCGAATTTCATCTAAAAATATGAGATCGCTAATGTATATTAAAAATTCATAGTTAACCCCTCTATATTGAATTACATTAACAACTATAGGGCATCATACCCGCAAAATCATTAAATCGGCTAAGCACAACTTCTACAATGTTCGCATCTCACAAGCTTCGAACTCTTCCAGAGAAACATGGTCTATAATAAATGACTTAAGAGATAAAACCCGTTCCTCATGCTATGTTGATCCCAGCCCTGATGAACTGAATAATTACTTCGTGAATGTATGTAAGAATATCAATTCAAATATAGTTCCGAGTTGTGATGCTCTCTCCTTCCTGCTACCATCTAAAAAGATTATGGACAGTTTCTTCCTGAGACCAGTTGACACACATGAACTGATGCAAACCATAAGCGATATACAAAATAAAGATTCATGTGGAAATGATGGCTTATCCATCAAATTATTTTTAAACATACCTGATACAGCCATCAACATTTTAGTCTCGTTGATTAATGAATCTTTTGAAGTTGGTCTCTTTCCCACTTGTCTGAAAACAGCCATTATTATCCCACTCCATAAGGGTGGAGAAAAAACTAAAAACTTGTAACTATAGACCTATTGCTTTATTGCCTACCTTATCGAAGATAGTCGAAAGGCTCATGAAATGCCGTCTCTTACCCTTCCTTCTCAAACATAATATTCTTACAGCACAACAGTATGGCTTCTTACCACAAAATGCACTAATGACGCAATGTTTTCAGTTCTAAATGAAGTATATACATCACTCATGACAAACTGTTCACAACTTCAGTTTTTTTGTGACTTCGCAAAGGCCTTTGATTGTGTTAACCATGCAATTTTAGTACGAAAACTTCAGTTTTATGGCATACGTGGGTCTCCTTTAGAATGGTTTAAATCTTACCTAACTAACAGGCAACAAATAGTACGAGCAAATGGTAAGAATTCAATAAATCTACCAATAGACAGTGGGGTACCTCAGGGCTCGGTTTTAGGACCAATTCTCTTTCTTCTTTTCATCAACGATATTGTGGACTTGGAAATAAGTGGTAGAATTACTTTGTTTGCTGATGACACCAGTGTAACTTGGAGTAACTCTGATATACAAGCCTTACAGTCAATAATAAGTAATGATTTGATGGCTATTAAGGCCTGGTCTGATTCAAATGGACTTTGTTTCAACACAGATAAAACTGTAGTAATGTCTTACAGAGGAACCCTACAACCTGTTACCCTAAACAATAAAACAATTCAAACAGTGAACTCAGCGAAGTGTTTAGGTCTTTATATTGATGAGTCGCTCAAATGGTCTACTCATATAGACATATTAACAAAAAAATTATCTTCTGCATGTTTCGCCATTAAAACGGTTTCTAGAGAGCTTTCAATTTCTGCTGCGTTGTCGACATACTTTTCTTTATTCGAATCACACCTTCGTTATGGTTTGCCATATTGGGGTTCATGCAGCCTCTCCCACTTTGAGTCTGTTTTCAGATTGCAAAAGAGAGCAGTTCGTTATATGTTTGATCTGAGCAGAAGGACACATTGCGAATTCTACTTTAAAAAATTCAAAATTCTAACTCTTCCTTCACTATTCATATTCGAATCCGTCTGTTTGGTTCGCAAACACATTCATAACTATTCAGAAAGACCAAATCATAGATATCCCACAAGAAATTCAGATACCGATATTTATTCAATAACGCCCCACCTCCGTCTTAACAAAAAACTCCTTTACCTACAATGCCGGAAAGTTATACAATCATCTACCATTGGAGCTAAAATCCTTGAGTACGTACAATAAGTTCCGAAGTTCAACTAAGGCTTTTCTTTTGGAGAGACCATTTTACTCAGTGGCAGAATTTTATTCTGTAACTGAATTTCACAATGTAACATAGACCCTTGAGATCCACATTTAGTAGCAACATATATTAATGTTTTGTTTTTTTTTTGTAATATACAAAATTTTATATCTGTATAATAAGTTTAGTTGACAAATATGTTGATTCTTAACATATGTTTATACATAATCGACTGATAAATGTTTTTCTATTTTGTTCTTCTATTTAATAGATTCTTGTTTTGTTCAACGATTGAAAGTGTGTTTTGTTTAATTAGTTATCATTGTTAAATTTTATTTTCAATTTTTTATAGGTATGTGCTTTGTCGACAAAATTTTGTAATTTTATAAGACAATAAAGCTGTTTTTCTCTCTCTCTCTCTTTCATGGCATATTATGTCAAACGTAAATTTATAACAAATTCAAAACAAACCTGAGGCATTTTTGCTGAAAAATCTCATTTTTGACCTCATTACATTTTCCAGCATAAGATTGTGAAGACTTCTAGAAGATTTCATGCAAATTGAATAAAATAAGATTGATCTACTGATGGTGATACCAACTGCTGCAATAATGAGAATTGTGTATATTTGTATATAAAATGAATCGCTATCGTGTTGGTGATTAGTTGATGTAACATTGAAATTGACCATTCCTGGCGTAGTTGCCACATCCATTGAAATTGTGGAAATGTTTTTTTTGTCTTCCTTATTGAGACGATCCATATGATTTGTCCTGAAAGAGGAGAAAATAAATAAGAATAGTGAATTGTTTCAGTGCTCTTGCAAATTAAATGCGAAAATTAAAGATCTACTCGTAAACTCAAGTATTCTCCAGAAACAAAAATTAACCATCCTGAATTATTCAGTTATGCAATTATCCAATTAATCACCATATATCCAGATTCATTTGAAGGAATGATATGAAAGTATATATTTCTTATTCATATTCTTTCTGGAAAGGGTATTTATTTTTCAACATAGTCACCTACCTTTGACTTTTCGATACGAGGAAGATTAGTCATATCAAATTGAAAATCATCGAATAACCTTGCAAGATAGCTAGCTTTATGTACCCAATACTGTAAGTTTCACACTCATCCACACAAAAAAGCCGATTAATAAATATAGTGCCATCTATATTTATTAATCGGCTTTTTTGTGTGGATGAGTGTGAAACTTACAGTATTGGGTACATAAAGCTAGCTATCTTGTAAGGTTATTCGATGATTTTCAATTTGATATGACTAATCTTCCTCGTATCGAAAAGTCAAAAGTAGGTGACTATGTTGAAAAATCCACTCCAACTGAAGATCAACAGACAACCATTTCGATTCCAAAAACAGATGAAGTGAATTACCGAAGCTCGTATAATTCGATACTTATATTCAATGACAGCTATACTGTGGTTTATGAACATCGCAGCGCTACACTGACTAACAGAAGGAAGCTTTAACGACCTCGAGGGTTGGAAATAAAGAATTGTAGGTGCAAGTCGAACCCTTATCTATAAAGAAATATCTACTACCTACTGTGATCTTTGTCAGGATGAAAGGATAAAATCAGCTAGCTATATGTGTCCTAGCACTGATAATTCATATGGAATATACAGAGATTTCTGAAGGTAACATTCAGTTATTCGTTTCACATGTAAAATAGAACATTAGTTATACTTGAGGTACATACCAAGAGGTTATCCAGAGGTCTGATCCAACACAAAAGCTTTGAGCTGTAAAGAAAAGTAGAGCTGCGAATAGTAATAGACATGTATTTGCTCCAGCTTGATAATACTTTCTATATACAGAAAAATTTATTAAGCCTTTCTCGATGAGCTCTTGGTTCTCATTAGGTTTTTTCTCATCATCATCTTTTATAATCATAGAATTATCATCCTGAAATAATCAGATCTGAATTAGAATAGGGTGGAAAATTTGGGTTTCATTGAAATATACCTGTATTAGAGGAGATGAATGAGAAACATATTCAATATGGACGATTTCGTTGTTATTGATGTGATCATTGACTCCTGAACCGAGCACATCTTCAGGAAATTCATGTGACTTCAGAAATCTTTCAACTTTTCCCTGAAAATTAATATTTTGGAAAATAACTTTGTTCGTCAGTCAAAGAAGCTCATAAGAATATTTCACGAATATGGAGATTATTGTATAAGGGAATGATATAACAATAGCATATTTGTATTGGTGAGGATTGAAATTGCAAATTCTCTCTAAGAATTCTGAATATTGTGATAAGTTTTGACTCATTATCAAAAAAAAATGCATATAATACTACAATTTTTGGTAGTAGTTCCCTCGAAAATAATGAGCTATTACAAAGTATCGAAAGTTAGTGAAGTGCGGGAGCCGCTTTTATATCCGCTTCAGACCTCCTGGACCCTAACTTTCGAGGTTCTTTAATGTGTGATTGTATTGAAAACATTTTTTAGAAAACATTTTAAAGAAGACCAAATGTTCCATAATTTTTTCCATACTCACACATTAATTAAGGAAATATGAGCTTAACAAAATGAAGAAAATACTCACATCGTTCACAATAAGAACAGCATCAGCATGCTTCAGAAATTGTTGCTGATGAGTTACAAGGATTCTGGTTTTATCATGAAGAAGATTCATAATGCAATTTTTCACAATATGACTAGCTACGTTTGGATCAACCGCTGATAGTGGATCATCAAGTAGATATATATCAGCATTCTTATACACAGCTCGAGCCAAATTTATTCTAGCCTTCTGACCTCCACTCAAACTCATCCCTTTTTCTCCAACTGGGGTATTATCACCATGAGGAAATAATTTAAGATCTCTCTCAAGAGCACATGCTGCAATGACATTGTCGTATTTTTCTTGGTCGAAATCTTGTCCAAACAATATATTTTTTCTGATTGTTGAATTGAACAGCCACGGTTTCTGGGAAACGTAAGAAATGGATCCATTAATATCTACATTTCCTGATTGTGGTAGTAACTCTTTTAACAATAGCTGTAGAATTGAAGTCTTACCACATCCAACATTACCAGAAATACAACATAAACTGCCTGAAATTCCATACATTAATTCTAAGTATAACTTCGTTGCTTTATCAAAGGTAATGAAGGTTATCAATTTTGAAATATTGTTTAAGTAGTCAAATTAATATACAATTGAACAAAAAAATTTAGTTGACTATGAAAATCGAAAATCATTAAACAGATTTTCAAGATATAGTACCGGACTAACTTACTGCATTGAAATTTAGCGAATTGGTACAAGTATTTTGGCGCTTTTCCTCACATGAACGTGGACCTACTAATAT
This sequence comes from Cynegetis impunctata, assembly GCA_030704885.1. Classification (NCBI taxonomy): domain Eukaryota; kingdom Metazoa; phylum Arthropoda; class Insecta; order Coleoptera; family Coccinellidae; genus Cynegetis; species Cynegetis impunctata. The sequence continues at coordinate 19,217 of JARQZK010002921.1, read as the reverse complement.
GATAAAAATATCGGTTAGCTGTCATTGAGTTTGCTTTGTTTGTTATATTGATATTACTTAAAATTCTGCTGCGTCGAAATACGGATATCTAGGTGATTTAAATTTCCAAATACGTTTCCTTTTTTGAATCGTTAGTTCTAAAAATTACCTGGTTCGATGTCAAAAGAAATGCCCTTCAATATTTCTCTAGTTGGTATCCAGCTAGCATAAACATTGCTTAGTTTTATTGAACCATATTGTATTGAATTCGAATTATCTCTGATTTGAGTGCGTTTAGCTAACCATTCCTCTTTCAATAGAAATTTCTCAATACGACTTATAGAGACTTTCGCTTCTGCGTATGCAGATGTAGCCATTGGAAACATTATACATACCATCAACTGGAGAAAATTTATTGTTTGAGACATAGTGAATACCATTTCACTACTTAAATTATTTCCACTAAGTACATACGTGACGACGATTAAGTAGAGAGAAACTCTTTCTGTCAATACTTGCACAGATGTTGATATTGCTTTAATATATGAGGTCCTACTGATTAGATTTAACTCACTCCTGTAAAAGTTCAGAGAAAATATTTATTTAAGTATATATATATATATATATATATATATATATATAAATATTTATATATTTATTTATTGATATATTAATATATATAAATATATATATATATATATATTTATATATATATATATATATATATATATCTATATATATTTTTATATATATATATATATATATATATATATATATATATATATATATATATATATATATATTAAATGGTTTTTTTTTGGTTTTGGGTACAATGATAATTCTATTCAATATACGTCGATTATATTATTATTATGTTATATACCATAAGTGTTCATCATTCTTTCGTCTCAAGGTATGTCTCAGATCAGTGGCGTAGATAGGGGGGGGGGTCAAGGGGATCAATCCCCCCCATGAGCCTACGATAATTATAACCGAACTGTACGTATTTAAGTACATTTACATGAAATTTACTAAGCACTAACACCTCTTCTGCTATTATGTATGTGCAATTATAAAAAAAATCTAGATATGTTTTCGTGACGGCTATGCAATTGAGTATTGTATAATTTCCGCGCTTCGGACAGGCCGACCAATCAGGAATAGACATAATTTTAATATTATAAAGTAACTAGTAGTTTTGAGCATATTTTATTCAATGTTGAAATAGTAAGTTTAATCGGTCACTATGAACAAAATTGTTTAAAAAATTCAAATGGCTCTGATGGAAAATTTTCATTTCGAAAGGAAGAAGTCAACCAAAATCTCCACGCACTTCTCTTTCTGTATTGTATACTATACTTACTATTAAACAAAAGTGCTCGAGCTTTTGTTTAATGTACTTAGTACTTAGTATTATATCTAAAGCAGTTTTTTTCAATAGTATAGGTAGTATTGAATTTAGAAAGAGAAGAAGTGCGATAAGGGTTTGGTTGACTTCTTCCTTCGTACATAAAATTGTCCATTTCAGCCATTACAGCTCTTTCAAACACGTTTTTTGGTCCTACTAACCGATTAAATACCTGTTTACATTCAAGGAGCGTGAGTTCTGCTCATAGAAGATTTTCAATCTATATTTAATATTTCGAATATTTTTTAGTAGGTATCAAAGTATGAGCTCTTTGAAAAATAGGACTGAATTTTGGCTTTGATTGTCAATTTAGTTACTCCATAATATTTTGAAGTTAATAAGTTAAGTTAGTAAAAATTTTCTTGCGATGGCGTATAATCCATTTCTGGACTTCTACATCATGGATCTTGGAGAAAGATTTACTAATCATGAGAATACAGTCTAGTTTACAAGAGCAAGGTGGGACTCGAACCCACAATCCTCTATTTACAAGCGATACACCTCACTGCTGGGCTACCTCCTTAACTAGACAAAATATATTAAACAGATTTTCGGTGTTTTTCAAGCATGATTTATACGAAGTTGACAAAGCAGCTGATAAATTCATAAAAACTGACAAGTTTCATCAAAAAAATTTTTACTGCCACACCTGCGGTTCTCGTTAGTTGAAAGTGTGGAATAAATATTGAATTCGTCAAGGCGATTTTAAGCCTGAAATTTTTCTGCTTATTTTGTACTACATGAAAGATTATTTTTATCAACAAACATAAAACTTAAAACTCATGGAATTTTTCACGAAGTCATATCCCCCCCCATCGCAAAAAGCTATCTACGCCACTGTCTCAGATGTGTTTCATTAATTTACAATAACATAACGTTTTCCTTTTAACAGATAATTAACAATAAGCGAATGATTTGAAAAAGGCTAAAAGAAATGGCCGAAACGGAATCAGTTTTTTATATTATAATTGATGTATATTGAATAGAATTATTATTTCACCCAAAACCAAGAAAAAAACCATTTAATATATATACAAAAATGGGTCAACGAAAGTTTTGAAAAACAATATATATATATATATATATATATATATATATATATATATATATATCTTTTTTCTTCAGTAACAACAGGCAAATTGAGTTTGAGAATCCGATGTCATTGAAAAGTTGACGTATCGTCAAGAATATCTTTTTTTTCCAAAACTTTGGAAGGATCCAAATTAATTAGTCATTTATGAATTTTAGAAAAATTGGAGGGTCAAAAATCGACACTGTTTGTGTTCCTAATTTACGCTATTCGTGTACATAATAATAGCAACTCACTTTCTGAGATAGGTTACAACTTTCTGAAATTGTTTTTCCCAAACATACATTTTTATCATCTGAATTTGAGATAAGATTCCGTTCGTAACTTTCATCCGAGAATCTGTTTTCGGTGCAATTTTCTTCCTCAGTTGTCCTTGTATTCTGGATAAATATCCTAGAGCAGTAATTTTCTATTTCGAGCATATATGTATATATATATATATATATAAATATTACATATATATATATATATATATATATAAATAAATATATATATATATATATATATATATATATATATAATATATATATATATATATATATATATATATATATATATATATATATATATATATATATATATATATATATATATATATATATATATATATATATATATAGGAGATTTATGGAAATTATTTTAATTGAAAACTATCCGAAAATAGATTTACTAATTACTCCCATTACAGTTTCGGCTTCTAGATCATCATTTGGCCGTCAAATTGATTTGAAAACACTGGAAAATTTTATAGCTCTACTAATGGTGAAGGGTTATGACGCAGGTGGAACTTGAATTTCCTTTTCCTCTGAAGACAAAGTCTATTTAATGCTGTAACATTCGCAAGTATTAAAAATTCAATTTGCTCGTCAGATGATGTTCTAGATATTCTAGAGACTAACATTGCAATGGCCATAATATGCTATTTTTATTTTTTCACATCAAATATAGTGAAGTATAGTAAACTGTCATTTCAAAGTGATATCACTTCCGTATCCGCATTCCATCAATTGATACATATTTGAAAATATTCTTCAATTTTGCAGTTCCTTGTTCAAAGGCAGTATGACAACTATTCTAACGAAGTAGGTACCTTGTATTGGAACTGCTTGGAAGATCATAGCCCCGATTCCCACGAAAGCTATTGGTCCAACGAAGGTGTACATAACATAGGTACCTATAGCTGCTTGAATCGGCATAATCCAGATGAAATGAATCACTGAAGCAGCGAAGTCGAATCTATTCACATCATTAGACAATAAGTTAATTAGCATACCTGCATCGGTGCTATTTAGTGAATTCTGGCTCAGTTTCAGTACCTAAAATAAAACACTTGATTTATCAGTTCTTGAATCCGAACGAAACTTCATTCAGGAGGATGATCTTTAAAGATATTATTTCACTCGAAGAAACCAACCAATTTGTCAGTTTATATGATAAAATTAAATTTCTTATCAGAGATGAAAGTGATTTGAGTTTTCTTGGATTAATTTCAAATAAATGTCGTAGTTTCACTTAATTTTATAACCACGGTGCGTGTCTCGATAACACGAAGAATTCTTACTTATAATATATATATATATATATATATATATATATATATATATATATATATATATATATATATATATATATATATATATATATATATATATATATATACCGGGTGTCCACGGAAGGTGGCTCGCCCCTATAACTTTTTTGTTTTCAGAGATAATGAAATAAAATTCAGAGGATCTGTTTGATGCATAAAACTGCATTTTCTGACATGTAACTCAATTTCATGCAGCTTCCGGTCTTACCGGAAGTGACATAAACTTTCGATTTTTAAATAGGACAACGGGTATATTTTCAGTTTTTATGTCTCTATATGACATTTAAAATACAACCATGTATCATTTGTTACTTTTTGTAACCTTTTTTTTATTTTTTTTTCGAAATAAATTTTTATTCTAGAGGGCTATGGATGCGTTCAAATAACTAATTTCGGTCCTAAAATGTATGTTAAAATACAACTTCCTTGTTTTCGATCAAAATGTTCCAGCTATGCGAAATTTAATTTTAAAACTTTTATTACTATTTTCTTTCAAATGGCAACATGGTGGCTCGTCGGGTTAAAAAAAAGAATTTGATTACTATTAATTTGATACCGGAGAGTATTAGGTTGAAAGAAAACTTTCGATAAAAACCTGAAATCCCATTACCTTAGAACTTTCTTTAAATGAAGAATCTTATTGAGATTAAAATAACATTCGAAATCATCGAATAGCCTGTGACCAACACAACTGAAACAAAATAAGTTCAAAGCCACGCCCACAAATCTACATCGCTAGACGGCAAACAGGGCCATTTTAGGACCGAAATTATTTATTTGAACGCATCTATAATAGCCCTCTACAATGAAAACTTATTTCGAAAAAAAAATTGAACAAAGGTTACAAAAAGTAGCAAATGATACATGGTTGTATTCTTAATGTCATATGGAGACAAAAAATCTGAAAATATACCAGGTGTCCCATTTAAAAATCTAAAGTTCACGTCACTTCCGGTGAAACCGGAACGGTGAAACCGGAAGTTGCATGAAGTTGAGTTACTTGTCAAAAACGCAGTTTTATGCACTTAACAGATCCTGTAAATTTCATTTTATTATCTCCGAAAACAAAAAAGTTATAGGGGCGAGCCACCTTCCGTGGACACCCGGTATATATATATATATATATATATATATATATATATATATATATATATATATATATATATATATATAAGTAATTGTTTAGGTTAGACGACTGTCTAAGTTCAGGAGAGAAAATGCTTAATCAGGTATGCAGTCTTAGGGCTGAATAAAAAGAAAACTCTTGTTTCTGTCCAAGCTTTCGAGTCTTTATTGGCTCTTCATCAGGAACTCTACAATAATTACCATAAAGATATAAACAACATTATAAAATGCCTCTAAACAGATATTACTTACGAAAATGAGGTTTGAATTCAACAGGTGGTAACAGTAAAAACCTTACGCCAAACATCAAAACCGATATGGATACACACAAAACATGTCACAAACTAAAACCCCAACATGAGGTGGTGTAAAATAATAATAATAAATTATAAAAGAACATTTGAGAGGGAATCATTGAAAAAATTTTTCATTAAAAGTAAAATGCGAGAAAGAACTCCCACATGATGAGTGACGAGCAGCGTGGGACGCCATTAGTCGTCTATAGCGACTCAGTTCTCTCTCAAATGTTCTTTTATAATTTATTATTATTATTTTACACCACCTCATGTTGGGGTTTTAGTTTGTGACATGTTTTGTGTGTATCCATATCGGTTTTGATGTTTGGCGTAAGGTTTTTACTGTTACCACCTGTTGAATTCAAACCTCATTTTCGTAAGTAATATCTGTTTAGAGGCATTTTATAATGTTGTTTATATCTTTATGGTAATTATTGTAGAGTTCCTGATGAAGAGCCAATAAAGACTCGAAAGCTTGGACAGAAACAAGAGTTTTCTTTTTATTCAGCCCGAAGACTGCATACCTGATTAAGCATTTTCTCTCCTTAACTTAGACAGTCGTCTAACCTTAACAATTACTTATAGATATGGGTTTTTATCGAGATATATATATATATATATATATATATATATATATATATATATATATATATATATATATATATGTCTAGTATCACCAGATTCTTCAATTCAAGTTGATTTGCAAATGAAGAGGAAAAGTACACAAAGTGTTTTCAGATTTCCAACTAATTCATCAATTTTTATTCTAAGTCGATTATTCAAATGAAATTTAGTTTGCCCAACAGACAAGCTTAGAATATTCTTTCATTGTCTTCTGTCAAGCATGGCTTCAATGACATTCTCCAGTCTAGGGTATTCATAAATATTTCTTGAATTACTTCCTTAGCAAAGACGAATACGCCTCGAACATATTAGGTAACTGTATTTCTCTCTTACCTTGAGTATGTATAAGGAAAGCGGACTGCTAATAAGTTATGGGGAGGAATTCCTCCAGCCAAATCAAACGGTTTGATTGTATGTACAACTTAATTAGGGATGAGACAGAGGAGGTGAATAAGGTTCAAAGGAGGAATGTATGCCCAGCATTCGATTCTGAAGTTCAATAAGAGGAAACTGTTGTTAGTAATATTAGTGTTAAATGTGAAACAAAGAGAACTAGCATAGCCTGTTACAAAATTAATTAATTTTGTTAAATTTTGATAAGTTTGATATTATTTTAAACTATCAAGGTGATAGTGTGACAAAAAATTGTTACTAAATTATCAGTAATTACCTTTCTGTAAATTAAAGAACAACAAGCTACTCGAACTCTCATTCCAATTCGCTTAGTATATAATGTTCCCTGGTGTGCTATAAGGCATTTCAAGAAGTTAATAATTATCACTATAGCACCTAAATAAGAACCACTAGTAAAATCCCTAGGTACCTCACTGAAAATGCTGATGAACTGAGAGAGAACAATAGGCATGAAATACCTGGAATACAGAAATCATCCTTGAATTCAGGAAATGCTATTCTATAAAGCACCAACGCATAGCATTTGGTAGGCTATCTATTCAGGCGTATAATGGTAACTTTATAATATTTACTTTATTTTTTTAGATATTGTAGTTTATACAGGTTTTATATTGTATATTTAGGCTAGTCAGTTAAGACATTTAAAATCGAAAATTTAACAATAATTCCAAAAGTTTTTAAACTTCGGTCAAGTGAATGCTACGTAGAGAAAGCAACAAATCTCATTTTGCAACCTTTTACGAAGTCCGGAACATTGTTAAAATTGCAATAACATTGAATTTTGCTGTATGCTTCTGACAAATATTCCGAAAGTTCTGCAAACTTGGAGTAGTATTAAATATATTATTTCATATCACGTATCAAATTTGCAACCAATTTAAGGGTACGGAACTTTTTTAAAAATTAAAAGTTAATGTTTTTCTCCAATAAACGAAACAAAAAAAATTCCAAAAGTTCTGCAAATTTGACAGATACAACGAAAAAATATTTCGAACTGTTCTATAGATTTGCAACCTTCTACGTTGAACGCAACATGTTTATTTATAATTTTTTTAATTCGTGGTCATTTTTCGAGCTCGATGGTCTCGATATGATCACAAAACTTAGTTGCATATTTAGAAAACATATATTCTGATGCATTTGCAAATTTGCAACCTGATACGCGGTCCAGAATTTTATGCAATTTGCAAAAATATTCCCGACCGTACATTGAAGTCTGAAAACTTTTGGAATTATTGTTAATTGAATATCTCAACTGACTGGCCTTATTAGAGAAATTAGAGATTCAAATCAAGTGACATCCTCCAATCTTCAATTGATAAAGATATTTTCAACTATATTTTTATCGAACTAAAATAACAGTCAAATTGAAATGTTTTATAATTTCATTCTGGTTACTAAATATTAAATATTCATGGTAAAGGATAAAAATAGTAGTTAACTGTAATTACAATAATGCCGGCACAAAAGCGCCATCTACTTACGCTAAGAGTACACTTCTCAACATGATAATGAATCCTACAACCATGAAAGACTTCCAAAAGGTATTTCTTATTGCGACTAATAGACTAGGTTTGATATTTCTTGCTTTCGAATGCCTTTTAGTACATTCCCAATTTCTATACCATAAAAATAAAAATGAAAGAATAATCATTTTGAACTCTTACAATCAATTTACCTTTCTAATTCATTTGCTAAACATTCACTACTATCAGAGGTTAGGACATTATAAACATCCTTCATATCAAGGTCATGTGTATATCCATATTTGAAGAAAGGTATGGTCCACCTGCAAAAAATCCGTAAGAAATTACAATCTGCTAAGAATATTATACATATATTAATATATATATATATATATATATATATATATATATATATATATATATATATATATATATATATATATATATATATATATATATATATATATATATATATATATATATATATATATATATATATATATATATATATATATATATATATATATATATATATATATATATATATATATATATATATATATATATATATATATATATATTTATATATATATATATATATATATATATATATATATATATATATATATATATATATATATATATATATATATATATATATATATATATATATATATATATATATATATATATATATATATATATACATAAATATATATAATGTCCGCGTTACTTTCACATATAATTTTTTAACAATTATGCAGTGTCCTTAGTTATTTTTGGAAATATAGACTATTTTTACTTTTTTTTCTATTGATAGGGCGGTAATCTAAGACGAAAATCAATAATAATAATAATAATAATAATAATATTCTTTATTGATCCTCAAATCACAAGATTTGTATAGAACAAGTCAAGGTTGACATAAATTATAAATTATACCCAAGAATAGAATATAAAAGATTCTTAAAAATAATTTTGAAATTCTACTAAATCATAAAAGGCTTCATTAATAAGAGTTTGTTTGAGCCTTCTTTTAAACTTCGTTAAGGTAATTTCAGAACGTATTTCCAAAGGTAATAAATTAAAATAGTAACATCCCGCATACTCTGGTGTTTTCTTATACGATTGGTATGCGAATCTGCTCAATTTGAACTGATTCCGGTTTCTTGTATCATAGCTATGTACGTCTCCAACCTTGTCAATATGGTCTCTGTGGTTATATATATATATATATATATATATATATATATATATATATATATATATATATATATATATATATATGTATATATATATATATATATATATATATATATATATATATGTTATATATATATATATATATATATATATATATATATATATATATATATATATATATATTATATATATATATATATATATATATATATATATATATATATATATATATATATATTGATAACTTGTTCAATAGATACATAACTTTTTGTTTCAAGATTTTCTCGTGGATCATAAAAACATTACATTGAAGACTTCGGATCCTTATTTAGACAATTTTCACCTAGCTTAAATTCAGTTTGAAGATCAACTCACCAGAAAAATAATTTCGAGATGACGTTCGCCGAATGCTCTGGACTAGTATTTTGATGATACTTCGTAGAATCCATCGTATTGTATTTTAGTTCATTGAACTACTGAGGACCATAGTACATTTGCAGGACTGAAGTTATAGGTTTTTACGATGAGATATAAACTATTTGATAAAGATAAATGATAAATGCAATTTAAAATTAATCGAAGTTTTATCTTATATGATAAGAAGTGAAAATAAATATTTTCATTCGTATTTATTAAAATATTAACACTTTAAAATTTGTTGGGTTGACTTTATTACACAATATATTCAAGATTATGAAACTGATTTACCTACAATGTTAAAACCATCTAGACGCGTGGACCTTAAATAGGTGCATCCCTACTACACTTCTCCTTCTTTTACCGTCAATAGACTTTTACTGAAGGCTAGTCCACCCACACTGCACACCAAAGAAACTCAGAGGAACGTTTGTTGCTGGAAGCGGCAACCTCTATTAACCTTTTCTAGCATATACCAAAGTACGAGCGTCTTACGTACAAAATTTACCACCCTCAGAATAAAGTATAAACTTTGAAATAAAAACACTTGGCTTATGTTTCACAATATAAACTTTATATTGTGAAATATAAGCCAAGTGTTTTTATTTTAAAGTTTATACTTTATTCTTTATGTTTCTCCAAGTGATGTGCGAGAATTCAATCTCAGTTATTACCACCCTCATACTATCCAACGAACACTATTTTCGCCCATAATTCGCCTCTAAAATTTAGATCATTTTCACTCTATTATTATCCTGAAAAGAATATGAAAAATCTCCCTGTGAAGCTTTCACATTTTTCTGTATTATATCAAAATATTAGCTACAAGTTTGCCAAGTCTGAATATTCACAAAATTGATTCCGTCTCTCTTTAACTCACTACACGCACCAAATTTCAACCATCTAACTGAATATACAGAAGCAGTGGAGGTGAAAACATTTTCAAAAATAACAAAAAACAAGAATTCTCTACATAAAAATGTCATTTGAGAGATTACTAAAATATTGATGTATTTAAAATCATTTGGTCATAGGCGATCAAAGAGTAAAATATATTTTCCAAAGCCCAGATAACTTAGTCAGTCTCTTGAAATATACTGACTTAATTTCTTTTATTTTTACAATTTATTTGAATGATTCATATAATTATTCAAAAAGAAAACATGATTTTTGGTTTTTTGTACAGTGAAATGTTTCCAATATTGAATGTCATTGTATTCATTTACCATTAATAATTAGGAATAAACCTCCAACACTTATAATTTCAAACTTCTCAGATTTTGAATTTCTCCGTAAATCAATATATTGCAGAACTCTGTAGGTCGCCCCCTAGTATCCAAACTCTAAACGTATGCTTTTATCAGGAACACAGAGTAACGTTTTCTTCGCTCTGCTATTGATTTAATTCCTAAATTCAAGAAATCTACTACCCATGCATTTGAGATGCGCTTTGTGGATTTCAATTATTGATTTACCTAAAATGGGAATAGATTCGGTGACGAATTAAACAACGCTTATATAATCCTTCACGACAGGTCAAACAACGCCTAAACCAATCATTATACAATTATCCATGCACTAACAAATAAAGATAATACTTACTCAAGTTGCATTAATTTATATAACGATATTTCTATGATTTTTTCTGAAGTTTACTCATAGTGAAATAAAACAGACTGAAACAAATGCTCTTTTCATTATCAACATTAGAAGATTAGCAAACAGGTCTTCTCAAATATTCATAAAATAGGTACCCATAAAGTGTGAAACTCAAATATTAAGAATTTCAGGAGATTCTACTTTTATATTTAAAAATTGATCAAAATGAAAAAGAAAATGAAGTTCATGGTTTGCTATGAATTATAAAACTAAATTTTCAATTGTAATACAAAATATGTGACTGAATTTTCATAGCTGCGTTCATTACTCGGTTTTAGTCAAATAGAAAAAATATCTGTATTTTCGAAATTGATATACAGAGAGTTGTTAATTTCTATAAGCAAATTTTCAAAAAAGAAAGAACGAATTTAGTTGAACAAAATTACTTCTAAATGTTACAAAAATTCTCGGAAATTCATATTCTGAATATTAGATTTCTAAATGTTTCCCATTTCTATACTGGCACTCCTCAAGCGGCACTCAAGCCGACCTCTAAAATTAGCCATATAGCAGTGACGATTTTGAAGATCATAAAAAAAAGTCAATAGGTAATATAGGTTTCAATGTACCATTTCACCATTAAATGTTAAAGACAAAGTATTATGATTTTATCATGTATTTACTAATTACTCATTATCGAAGGTTCAGAGTACGATTTATTTTTGGAACATCAAATAAACGTGCATAGATAATCACTATCCCGCTTAGATAAGCAAATTCTGACATTTCGCTCATACTGTCATAGGGACACTTTATTTGTGTGTGACGGGATGTTTGGCCCATACGATCGGTCTGGCTGCTTGCATAAGGTATTGAAATAGTTCCCTGAATATCTTATATAAAATCAAGACTGACAAAATAAGAAAAGTCAGTCGAGTTTTTTTCTATCTTTAGCGCCTGGTACCTGGAAATTGGCCGTCGGCACAAGGTAGCAAGTATCCATACACTGAAAGTACATAAGAACACTACTTCATCCCATACATATTACTGCTGAGGAAATAAGTAACGTCTGGTGGCTCTGGGATCTTGGACTATAACGGATTTGTTGTCTTTCCCAAATTTTTATTTTGATTTTTCTACGATTAAATTGACACATGCCGGTTTTGCACCTTTAGTGATGTCTAGGGTAATAAGTTCTAGGTCATTTCCGCTGCTCATCATTTGATTCAAGTTATGAAATCTAACTAAACAGAGTTTTTCATTGTTTGACTTTCGACATTTCATGGGAAATGTAAAAAATTGTATAATGATAACACAATGACTTCATTGTGTTATCAGGTAACGAAGAGAAATTGAAGACAAACAATGTACCTCATTGTTTAATTAAAAACATTGAGGAATGGGCAGTATTGTGTTTTTCATCCTTGTCCAGCATCAAGTTATTTACAGACAAGGCCGGAAAATAGGAATATAAAACCTACTTTCCGGTTGGTTGTCGAAAAATACAATTTCCATCAGTGATGTTTAATATTCATCTAACATAAATTAATATTCATATTCTTCTTTTAGAAATACAAAACAGAAAAGAGCGCTAATTTATTTCCTTCCTGAGAAAATCAAGTATGATTTATCTGGGTTCGATTTTTTATGAAATTTCCAAATATGCGATGCTTATTCATTCCCAGCAGAAATAGTTTCTTGAATATATCATATTGAATAGAGATGTTTATTCAATATCTCGACGTAATATTGAAGTTACAGGAAAACTTCTAGGTATTCCGAATTCACATTTTATAATATAAACCATGATTGTAGGCTGTACCTAAATTATCATCGTGTTGGTGCTGAATTTGCTGAATAATAATCTAAAAATTTATTACGAGTTGATGCTGTGTTACTACAAACTGTCAATAAATGTTGCCAAAACAGTGCATATAACCTTAACTCAAAAAGGAAAAAAGTTTGATTCAATTCTAAAGTTGAATAAACAAATACTAACTGAAGTAATGAAGTACAAATATCTCGGACTAATAATATCCAGCAAATTAGTGTGGAATACGCACAAAAAAAATATGATTGAAGAAATCGCTCCTATTCTTGGAGTTTTAAGAACATGCTCTCATCAGTTAAATAATAGTTCAAGATACCTTCTGTATAACAGCTTTATTGAACCGCACTTACGATATCTGATGCCTTGTTGGGGAAGTGCAAGTGGATACCTCATCAGTAAACTGTAGAGCTTGCAAAATAAAGCCATCAAAGCTCTTTTCCAACTGGAATACTCAACACCTAGTGAAAGTTTTTGTATTCATGGCATAAAAAATAAGACATTAAAATCAAACAGTATAATGAAGTATACAAGGGATATCCACAATTATAATGTGAGGTCAATGCAAGTGATTAGAAGTCCCTACTCCAGAACCAAGAGGGGACTGGACTCACTATACCAGAGGAGCACTGAAACCTACAACTCTATACCAGGAAGTGTATTAGAAGGAAGACCTCGAAAACTAGGCCATGGCCTGAGAAAATATATAAGGGACACTATATAATATATTTGCAACCCAAAGTTGGTAAATGTGATCGTGTGAAATTCGGATAATTTATATTAATAAGGAAGTGTATAGATATTTTGTTGTTATATTTGAAATGGAGTTCATTTATATTATATAATAATTATTGTAAATTTTAGTCCTCAGTACCAGGCAACTGATTCGAGGTTAAAAATAAATAAATTTTCAAAAAAATATCGATCTATAAGCCACAAAATTTCGGTTGCCATTTCATACTCAAGTTGATCAATTTAAATATTTAATTGTTTAATATGATTATTGAAGAGGGTAAATGGCTCAAAAATATCTGCAAAAATGATAAATTAGGAGGATAAAAATTTGGCCAATACAGAGAAATATTTAAAGCTCAAATTAGGGCTCTGAATATATGATAATAGTTCACTAGCAATAACCGAGTACTAATTTTCATATTAACTCCTATAAGCCTCTGATATTTCTTGATTCATCGAATTAAAGTATTTTATTATTTATGATTAGGTACTATGAGAGGTAGTTATTGTTGGAAGTTGCAGGCAAATCTATTTTCATTTGCACTATATACAGACCATCATTGTCTATAAAATAAAGGTGTAAATATGTTTCAGAAATATAACAACAAATTAAGAAAAAGGAATATATCGAAAGTATTAGCGAAACTAAAATGATATAAGTGAATTTATTTTTCACTTGTATATTATTTGTTGATTTTACCATAGATACGGTTGCTATAAATACACTCATTATGATCTAAGGCGTTATGAGCGGGCATCATGGATCATAACGCCCGCTCATTGTACGAGGAGAAATGAAGCAACTTCCATTGATTAAATACTTCATAATGCTTGTCGTATACTACTCTGGATTTCTCCGGCAATGAATTATTCGCAGCTTTGGTTGCATTTTCTATGATATTCTTAGGCAAATTCATTTTCATTTCCATTATTTCTATAAGACTACACAAAGAAAGCAGCAATGACATTCACTAAATATGATGACAAAATATTCACAGACGTCAAAATATCAACAAATGACATATGGTTGCTATGAGACAAAAAATGGAAAGCATAGGAGCAATGAACCGATTTTAAAATCGATTTTTCATTATAATAAAATAATTTTTTCGAGAAAAATAAAATCTTGTATGCACCACGTGCGTTACTAGGATCTTTATAACGCCCATCGGGCAACATTCATCTCTCGGGCCAGAGGCCTTCGGGCCGAATGTTACCCACCGGACGTTAGGACAACAACACCGAGATATTCTCGGTGTTGTTGGTTAGGATCTATAGAACGCACTTGGTACATAAATAACTATTATCACTAGTTTAACGATAAGAACTTGAGAAATATTTTTCATATAAAAAAGAGTAAAAGATTTATGATGTATAATTTAAGTTGGTCCAGTACGGATCTCGACCAAAAATAATGTAAATTAGGGATTTATAGTGTATTGCCAAATAGTTGGGCATTATTATTAAAATTTATTCGTCTGTGACTCGAAGTCCCCAGGAGAAACTTCGTCGGAATAGCTATGGGTAAGGAGGAATAATTAAAATAAATTTGGAAAACTTTTAGTTGTATCATGATTCTGCTTCAATTTACCAGGACCCTGTGTAGGTATCTAACTTTTAACGCGCAGAGAAATAAATATAAATCAAATAAAAGTCAAGTTTTAATACTTTTTTTTGATCCAACCAAGAATAGTATATTGTTTTATTATGCGGGCTACACACGGACGTCGATGAATTAATACATCGACGTGCATTCAAAAACGTGATTGCATACACACGTACGTACAAAATTACAGTTTTGTCTTGATACATCAACATGCATCCAAGAATGTACAATCAATACCGTTAAATCGCATCCACATGTTCACAGTATGTTGTTCGTTGGAATGCGCATTCAAAAATTCAAGCGATTTCAGAATGCATCAACGTGGCGCTCATCCGGAGTGTGCATTCAACAACGTGAGTTTATTGCATCCACATTAACGTTTTTGGATGCACGTCGATGTATCAATTCATCAACGTCCGTGTGTAGCCCGCTTATGGAGTAAAAGTGATACTTTTTGTGGCGAGACTAAGTTTAAGTCGAGCCACAAAAAGAGCTTCTCTCCGAATAAAACATGCGATTTTTCCGCAAGCGGTGTTCAAACGATTAAGAATCAAGATGATATTTTTGAAGTGGATCAGATGTGAAGAAACGTAAAACTAGATTGCTTAGCTTACTGGTTTTGTAGATGTCAAGGCAACACAAATTTGACAATTCAACAAAATAATTGTCAGAAACATTTAAAGTCACTTATCTACGCATTATAGGATTGTGCGTTTTTGGTAAGTACCCGAGTATTAGGAAATGACTTGTTGTATTAAAATACATAAAATTTTTCTTACAGATAACATTATGTCGGATTTGGAACCCAACTGTACCTACGCCGCCCGACGTTCTTGAAATTGCCGCGAGCGTACTAGAAAGTGTACTTTTTTGTACGCTCACGGCCGGACAGAAAAGTAAAAACAAAAGGACGTCTGTGAAATCAAACATTGAGAACTGAGGTTAAAAAAGTCGTCATTTTTTGATGTTTACGGAAATAGTTATTTACACTACAAGGGAGGCAAGTGATACTTACCAGTCGAGGACGTAGTTTGCGCCCGAGCGTCAGCGAGGGCTGGCAAAATAGTCCGAGACTGGTCAAGAATACTGCCTCCCGAGTTTTGTATTATATTTTTTATACTCCACTTCTCTTGAATTTAAAAAAATATATATATTTTTTATTCTATAATTCAATTGAAATAAACTGTATGTATGATAGATCTACAAAAGCCTAGTGTCACTTGACACAACTGGTTATGAAATGGTTGTTATGAGATTCCCAATCAAACAAAAGTGCTGTCAGCGTCAATTTAAAAATTGTCATAATGGATGTAGATGCAGTTGCTGATGCAACTTGTGCTGCTTTATTATCTCAGAAATCAAAGGAATGCTACGAACGGTGCTACAAGGATTTCAAGGCTTGATGCTGTATGGTAAGCAACGAAAAAGTTGCTGAAAATTATTATTTCCCAGAGGGAGGTAAGTATTTACTTACCTCCCTAGGGAGGTAAAATGTACTTAACTCCCCCAAATCAGTTTGATAATGGAGTACTCACCGAATAAGGAGTAGAAAAAATTAATTATTCTGCAGATGTTGTTTGGAACAATGTGATCGTTCCTTCAGAGTGTTATTTTCATTCACCATTTTCATGTGAATTAACCCTCATGAAATTTTATATCGTTGGAGGAAAATATTTCACAGAGCTTCGAAGAAATCTCCAGTTTACAACGAAACATAGATGCAGGTTACTTCCAATATAAGTTGAAAGAACGGCTGTGTTCTTTACTGGCAGCGACGGCTTGCCGATATACGGGATACCTAAGTAGTTTCTAAGTCTTTTGGAGACGAAAGAGCGTGAGAAAACCTTATCAGAAGTTATTATAGAGAATTACAAATTTACCGCAGAAGAGGCAACTTCTATCTGAAAGTATGTTGCTATGTATGTTCTGAAATAGCACGACAGAAGTTATAACTTATACTAATCCAAGTTGAAATAATTGAGAATGTTAACTTATTTTTAATATTAGCTCTCCATGTTCTCTGTCACAAATAAAAAATACAAGTGAAAGAATTACTTCGATACGTCAATTAGTTTCCGATTTATAGAAGTAAACGTGCGACGCGGACCATACTCGATGCGTGTGATGGTGTGACGTCATTTTACAACACTCGCTCAGTCCGCTCGCGCTCTCAGCATGGTGTCGTCTTACGTTTCATTAGAAATTATATATACTTTCAAAAATGTCCAATCCAAATACTAGAAAATCATGTGTTGTGCCGAAATGTACAAATACAACCACCAATGCGCCTGACATTAAAGTAACTATATACCTAGTGTTTTAAGCAAAATGCATTTATGCTTATTTTATAGTATTAAGAATATAAGATTATAGGTTACTGGTAGAATATCAAGAGTATATTAAAATTTCATTTTCCAACAATGTTTGTTTTATTTACAGGGTTTTATTAAAACTATATCACATAAAGGTAATGTTATTTTATTAATTTGTCAAAGATATTTTCCTTCCAAAACATAACACATTTTTCAAAAAGATCGTCACAATATTTTTTATTATAAACTACCTCATGCACATCAAACATTCTTTGAGGTTTCAAAGTCAACGTGTGCAATACAAAATAGGGCTCTCCTTTTTCCGGTCATTTGCATTTGTGTTTGTATCTGAGCATAATATTTTTTGCCTAGTTTACCTTTACTATGATAATTAATTAAAGTGTTTTCCTTGGCTGGACACTTTACTTCTATAACGAAGTCGTTAGTAAGCCCGTCAGGCGAGGCACCCATCATAGGCCACTCATTCTTCAAAAAAAGACCAGATTCCTCTATCTTTATATTTATTTGCTTCGCGACTGGACTTAATTTTCCAATATGTTTCCTCTTTTGATAGCAGCAATTTCTTTAAAAGTTATGTTACCAAATATTTCTTCAACCAAAGAGCCATCTTTTGTTGTACACCTAGTAGCTTCGTGCATTTTGAAGCTGTTATACTTCCTTAGCGCATCTCAAATCACAAATTTGAATATGAGCGGAGAGTTGTAAAATGACGTCACATGCGGTCACGTGACTGTTAGCGGGACTCGATATTTATCGTAACTTTAAACGCCTGTAAAATGAAAAATAATAGGTATTTTTGACTACAACGAAAACTAGTGTATTTGTATACATACAAGCTTTACTTTCAACCGATTTGGCATACCTATTAACATTCTTCATTAATATTGAAATGTGGGGCTGAGAGCTCTTACGGGATTGTAAATAAAAAAATAAAAAAAGCCAGGAGTCACCTCTCGAATTCGAACCCAGTAATACGGCACACCAGGGTTCAGTACTTAAACCACTCGGTCGTCAACCGAGTACTGAGGTGGCGGAGTGGGATCAAAAAGAAAAGGGATGAGAGAACGGAAAGAAAGAGAAAGGTATACAATATTCGCTTGTGTTAAATAAAAGCGTGACTTTCGTCAGTCAGCGTGAAGCGTCAGTCAACTTTTCGTCACACTTTTAGTCTCGCATATTTTTCAGTTTGGTCCCGCAGCGAAATCCCTATCTCCTTCAAGCCTGCCGTAAGGAACTTCGTTCCAAAAATTAGGATGCTACTAATTTGGTTTATATTATATATCATGAGCTTCAGAATATAAGCACAAAATTTGAAGAAATTGAGGAAATAATAAGAGCACTGTATCGAAGAAAATTTGAAAAACTAAAAGCAACATAGCTCCATCACTGGAGCCGTATGTTCCCTTCATTATTGATCTATTTTAAACACATACTATTAGCCTCCTAACTAAATTTGAAAAGGCTGAAAACTGCACACAAAGCTTGAATAGATACAAAAACTCA